>CM052665.1:895023-995891 GCA_028533165.1 Leontopithecus rosalia
ACTGAGGTCTATTGGGGGAAATAGGGGAGGGACAGCGGCGGGGGGGAGCAGGGGAGGGATGGCATGGGGAGAAATGCCAAATATGGGTGAGGGGGCAGAAGGCAGCAAAACACACTGCCACGTGTGTACCTATGCAACTATCTTGCATGTTCTGCACATGTACCCCAAAACCTAAAATGCAATAAAAATTTTAAAAAAATAAATAAATAAAATAAAAAAAAATAATAAAAGCATTTCTGTGGTGGAATAGGACAGAAAAATAATGTATAAATTATTGAATGATGGCCATAAAATTTTTACTAAGCAAGGAAAGCATACATTTTTATAAAAGTTATTAATCATGCTGGTAATCAATATAATAATCACAATTTATTTCCAGTACAAATTGATGTTTTCTATATTCTATTTAAGTCTTACAAAAACCCAGTGATGTGAGTGTTAATGTACTCATTTCACAAAGAATGAGAGGAAAGCTCAGGCAGTTGCTCAAGGTCACAGAGGTGACATGCAACAAGTCAGGCTCTTGAAGCCCAGTCTCTCTGATTCTTATAACCAAACATTGGGAAATCTTGTCATTATACAAACGTGTGTGTGTGAGTGTGTGTGAGTGTGTGTGTGTGTGTGCATGTGTGTGAGACATGAGACATTCTTGGTAATAATTATCACATTTTTCTCTTCCCCTGTAACCTATCAGTGCAATTATCATATGCATCCTCATTTTAATACCTGTTATTTCTTATTTCACGTAAAGAGGCATGTCTTCTCAATTCCATTGTAAATTACTTAATACTAACTTTTCTGTGTGTGCTGATTCACTGGGACAGTACTGCAGACAGAGCAGAGGCAAATAGGAATGTATGATTGCTTATATACATACTTAATCAATATATGCTTATTAGTCAAAATTACATGAGAATATTATAGAATAACACTTACCAAAGGAGATATTCAAAATATTCATTATCTGCTTTCTTTAAAATTGGAAAGATAATACACTACACTATGACTTAAAATTTCTAAACATTTAATCTAATCCATCTTCCCCATGGGTGAGTATTCAGATAATATGTGTCTGTATTTATCATACAAGCCTGCAATGATTACTTGCATCATTGAATCACTGGTTGAAAATCAATGTATGGTGGAAATACATTGCAAACATCCATGTTGCTCTCCATTTTCTTCTTTATTTCTTGTCTTTTCTTTTCTTTCTTTTTTTTTCTTTTTTAATTGAGACATTCTTTCTCTGCCACCCAGGCTGGAGTGTATTGGTATGATCTCGGCTCACTGCAACATCCGCCTCCAGGGTCCACGCAAGCAATTCTTATGCCTCGGCCTTCCAAGTAGCTGGGACTACAAGCATGTGCCACCACGCCCATCTAATTTTTTGTGTTTTTAGTAGAGACGGGGTTTCACCCTGTTGCCTAGGCTGGTCTTGAACTCCTGATCTCAGGCAATCCGTCCACCATGGCCTCTCAAAGTGCTAGGATTTTATAGGCATGAGCCACTGCACCCAGCCTGCAGCCCTCCATTTTTACAGTACAACTGTAGTTCTTGAACTTCATAATGATACCGAGTTTTACTTTGTATTATTTATTGTAATTAGGGTTCTATGTTGAATAACAATTACTTGTGTAACTAAATAGCTTATTTCCACCTTTCCATTAATATTTTAAAATAGCTTACTGAAACCTTGATCAACATTTAATTGGAATGTTCTGTAAATAGAGAATTGAAGCAAGCTGGAACAGCATCTTCCTTCCAGTACAAGTAGAATACCTATATTGATTCAGCGTGGTTTGGATATGACAGATTCTCAGGGATTACAAGGGCATATTCAAGGGTGAAATGCTGTATGCAGCAACAGCAGACACTCAAGATGCAGAACTTCTAATGCCCTGCTTGCAATAGCTTTATATGGCTGTGTAATCAGCAGAGACTAGGGCATGTCAGTTTTACAGATGTGATGTGTCTGATTGGAATACAGTTTCTTGATTTGGCTCAGATCAAATCCCCATATATAGCCATTCCATATATTAATGCTGTCGGCCTGAGCCTGAATTTACCAATGACTATTTCTCACCCAGGCAGTTCATCTGTAAGCTGGTGCTTGGATGATCCAATTTTCATGGCAGGCAGGAGCTCTTCTGTAAAACCAGTTATAGCATTCCAGGAACCAATAATAAGTGTTTCTATTGAAAAACTTGGCACCATAAGGACAGTGAGTCTTCTATTATAAATCTATACATCATTCCATTAAACAGAAGCTGTACACATAAAAAATTTTGTGTAAATCATTTTTTACACATTTGTCCATTTGTAAATATTTTAAATATAGCAGAGAAATTCTTAGCCGGCCTTCTTTTATGCAACACAAACCCTCCAATTAATCAATTTTATACATATGCATAACAAATTTCCATAACTTGGAACATGTTAAAGTCACTGAGGTAAAATAATCTACTGGACCAAACAAATGCATTGTCGACATAACAAACTTGCGGCTCCTCTCTGTTCTGCTTGTACATCACGTGTGCTTCTATTATACAAGTACTTGGTTGTTTTGCAGTGGTTTGATTCCTTGACTCTCAATATCAGAGTATGGGCACTTGTGGAATAAAATATATTTGTATTAAAATTTTCATATTATAAGACAGTATTTCACAAATATTAGGTGTTCAGTAAATATCTTATAAATGACCAACTAAATAATATGTGACCCTTAATATTCTTTGACTGATACAACCAAATTTTTAAATATTCAGTCAATATTGTTATATTACATTCTGATACAGCTTCTTTAAGGGGAAAGAACACTTGCTAAAGACACTTGGAATTAACATAAGATTTTACTTTATCTGTTATCAAATAAATACCATATTCAAGAACTGGAGTTCTTTGCAAATTGTAAAATACACTTTTATGTTGAAGCCTGTACTTTTGTCTCAAATTGCTCTATTGATGAATATATTCAGCTCTCGTGTTTGACTACATATTTTAATTTGAAAGCATATGTAGTTTTCATTTTTTGCAGTTTTACAAACTATAGAATTAACATAAAAATAACAGTGCTATTGCAAGAACTGTCTGGCTAATACTGAATTACTAAGTACAATCGCCTTTGATTATTCTCAAGTGAAATAACTTTGATAAATGTATAATGATTGTAGTTGCTATTCATTCAGGATTTAATGGAGAAGTAAGGAGCATAGGTTGAGTAAAACCTAGTCCCTGAAGAGATAATGAGTATAAATCTCAATCTATAAGATAACATTAGACCCTATGAGATTTAATAACTCATCAGTGATATACTAATAAATGCCTGTGGTTTCAGCAAGGAACAAATTGGTAACAAGTCGAGTAGCTAGAATCAGCTTCTTAGCCTGCAGATGAGGCAATTTAACCGAACCTTTTCTATGGAAAGTTAGAATGAGAAGAATGAGCAAATAGAAATGAACACGGAAATGAGTATCACAAAGTTACCTGTAACGAGAGGAAACTCGCTCAGAACCAAAAACGGATGGTATGAAGTTGGGATATATGAGGTGTAAATAGGGGTGTGGTTACCACGAGTCTTGTAAGGAAGCCTAAAGAATTTCATAGTCATACCAAACACAGATGTTTTTGAACTTAGGATAACGAATTTATGTAAGTGGATTCTACTGATAGCAAATCCAAATTTATTAAAGAAGAGTGAGACAAGAAGCAAGGAGACCAGGCAGGAGAGCAGGGCATTGACCTAGACAAGAAATATTTGCCGACTGAACAAAGACAATGAGGGTGAAAACAGAAAAAAGTGGCACTGTAAAGAGAAACACTTAAAATAGCCAAACAAAACAGACTGAGGGTCAAAACAAGATAATTTTTAAGTGCAGTTTAGACATAAATATTAGATGCATTTAATATTCTTAATGATAAGCATATCATTGTGGACATGATGCGTGCATCTTTTAATGCAGAAACCTTATATTCAAATCCTATTGGTTGTTATTTAGCTCCTCTAAGTCTGAATTTATTCTTTTGTAAAATGGAGACAAGAATAGCATTATAACTATCTGTTGGAATGATGCAACATAATGTTGTAACATATGTTACAATATAAATGTAATTTATAATGTTACAACATAAATGTAATTTATGTAACATGTTTAGCGTGGCGTCTGGCTCATTATAAGCAATGATTAAAGGTTAACAATTTAAGATCAATCAGCCCACAAAAATTTTCACTGCTAAGAAAGAAACTCTCCTACACACAAAATAGGAAAATGGCTGTAATGGCGAACCAAATATTCCAGTCATGCACAGTCCTCCTTCATTATAAGTGGGGTGTTGATTCCAAGACCCCTAGGTATACTATCTTCCCACCCTCAAGTTCCACTGTCAGCCCTGTGGAACCCGTGCATATGAAAAGTCAACCTTCTGTATACAAAGGTTTCCCATTCCATGAATACTGGGTTTTGGATCTGTGTTTGCTTGAAAAACACCCATGTCTAAATGGAACCAAGCAGTTCAGACACATATTGTTCAAGGACCATTTCTACATAGAAAATCAATTGCCATTTCCCAATAAATAGAATTTAAAATGTATAGTGTAATACTGTAATTACATTTAATAAATATATTCTACCTGTAATCAAAAAGGTGCTTTAGGATTCAACAAACACATTTAAGTTTTTCAATGTCTTTCTTACATAAAATTTCATACTCAATATTTTTAACTTTTCGATTACCTCACAGTAAAAGAAACCAAAGAAAAACAAGCAAAAGCAGTAAGTTATGTTTGCTTTGTGGCATAAAGATAATCCAGGAGAAAGAAGCCCTTCTACATTTTCCAAATGATTGGAATAAGAGTGCTTTTGTGAAACAAGTGGATTTAATTTTGTGGTAACCTAATTGATGGTTTGAAGTAAGTCCAAGGTTTACAACACTTACATACTTATAATTGCCCAATTTTTCTGTGTGCTTTTAATGGAAAATATAAATTCTAAAATATATCCAACAAACATTTCTTCCCTTCTCCCTTTATCCTTTAGGACAATTATATCTTCTAAACTATTCTACTCAGCTGATTGTCAAGATTAGTAGGAAAAGTGCCTGTTGTAAGTGAATCCACTTGAAACTTATTCTACTGTGAATTCCGTTAACAAATCTGCATTCTATGCTCTGTTTACTCAATCAAATCTGCTGAGTGCATAAAAGGTCTTTGACTTATAAATTTTCCGTTTTACTTCATAATTCCTTTCCATGGAATGTCTTTGTTCTTTTTCTCAAAATGATGGAGAATAATTTATCACAAAAGTCTAGGAACTTCTCTGCTTTGAATTCTCATAGAAAGAACATGGTCTTTCATTTATCAATATGAGATACAATATAACATTTAGGGGCAGAGAAGATAGAACCAGAAATCCTGGATCCAAATCTTGGTATATTCACTTATTAACTTTGTGACTTAAGGCAAGTTAGTTAATTTCTCTGAGTCTCATTTTCTCATTGTGAAATAGATGAAAACAATACTGTACAATTATCTTGGAATTAATTAATAATTCTAAAGTGCTTAGGCCCTAGTGCTATGTAATGATTTACTTACATATGATTTTATCTAACCATGTAAAGATGTTTATATTTCTGGAACCTAATACATAGGAAATTAATTATTTGGAGAATGGATAACTATGTAAATACTTAAGGCAAATATTTCATAATTTCACTATTCCTTAAATAAAACAGTGTTGCATTTCATCTGGATAAAATTTACTCTTTTCTAAGTTCTTAACTCTTCTAAGTTTAAAATATTGTCATTTATTAACAAAAAGGTTGTTTAGAACACATAATTATATAAACTATCATCATGTATCTCTCAGCCATCATTTTTCTAAAGCAAAAGACTAAGAGGGTAATGAACATTTCAATCTATTACCAACTATAGAGACAATCTTCTTCCACATCACTCTTGTTTTACAAATGAGGAGAAAGAACTTTCAAAGGATAAAGCGCATTTCTCAGAAGTATACTTGGATTACTACCTGAGACAGATTCAGAGCTCAAGACCCATGACTCCCGACTTTCAAACCCTTTTTTCTGTTTTTCCCTCCATACCACAAACATCTCACAGATTTCTGTCCCTTAAATATTTCATTAGTTTTTTCTGCATTTATCTCCCATCTCTTTTCTTTTCCTTGAAGTATTATAATCTGCAGTATCTGTACTATTTCTGTAGTAGATGCATTACACAGTTTTGTTAAAATTGGGTATGATATTTTATTTTGTGGCAACTTCTCTACCCTTACAAACAATCTGTATCAACTTCAAAGTCTCATGTGATCTCCTCAGTGCCTCCAGCAGGCAAATGGCTGTGTGAGTTCCTGTGGCTCTAACTCCTAAATACATGTTAAGTCTGTCCCTTTTGTCTATCTCCGCTGCTACCATGATTTCTTGCCTGAAATATTCCAATGACTCTACCATTGTCTGTATCACCTCACAACATAGTTTTGACACTATGATCAGAGTGATCTGAACATTTAGAAGCAGAGATTCTAGAGCTGCATTTACTTACCCTGCTTAATAAAGTCTCTAATCGATGGCATTAATCTTAGAATAAAATTCCAAGTCCTAACTTTGTCCAAGGGTAGTTCTGTAAGATCTGACCCCTACCTCTCCAACTCCTGTCTTCCATCTCATTTGCTGCCAGTCACACTTGGTCTTCTTGCTCTGTCTGGATTACCCCAAAAATATCTGTGCTTTTGGGGTGTTCTGTTAGCCGGTTAGTCCCCATCATATCACATGCTCCTATATTCAGCATAATACCACAAGCTGATTTTGTTTATTTACTGTACTTTTTACTGCTATTCTCAAGAGCAGAAAACATCATTCTTGTTTATGACTTATCCACAGTATGTAAAATAGTATTTGGCAATAGGAGTTTGCTCAGAAAGTGTTTGCTGAATGAGTGGGTAGGACTCCTGTAGTTACCACATAGGTTCAACTATCTTCCAGCCCAGTTATGGGTACATTGTTATCACTATTCACTAAAGAAGACACATACATGGCCAGGCACAGTGGCTCAAGTCTGTAATCCCAGCAACTTGGGAGGCCGAGGAAGGCTGATCACTTGAGGTCAGGAGTTCAAGACAAGACCGGCCAACATGGCAAAACCCTGTCTCCAATAAAAATACAAACAAATTAGCCTACCATGGTGGTGGGTACCTGTAATCCCAGCTACTAGGCAGGCAAGATTCGCTTGAACCCAGAAAGCAGAGGCTGCAGTAAGCCAAGATAGCGCCACTGCACTCCAGCCTGGGTGCCAGAGTTAGACTCCATCTCTCAAAAAAACGAATAATAAAAAAGACATATAATTTAATAATCTTTCTCCAAGATACCCTTAGGATGCCCCTAGCAAAGCACTGACTGTAAACTTCTTCAGAGTGTGATCAATTTCAGTATCTTTGTTCACCAAAAAAAAAAAAAAAAAAAAAAAGCCTAGCTTTTGAGTATCAGAAAGGAGTTTCTGGTATGAAGAGTATATATGAGTTCCACCTGTGGGCAATACTCATTTATGTCTCTAGTCTTTCCGTAATTTTCCTTAGTTCACAAAATGCCATTTTCTGCATCACTCTGTTATGCCCTCAAGGCTTCCTTTGCTCCCATAGAACCCTCAGATGTAAAAACAGCACCATCAGCATGTTTGCTTACGTATGTGCCCATTAGAGTGCCTAGCGTACTTTGCCAACAATGAGCAATCAAAAATTATGAGCTGGTGATGAAGGTTCTGGTCCTTCTGTGCCTGTGTGCCAGCATTCATGCAGGCAGTGAGGAATTTACGTCTTCACTGGGCATTGGGAAGTGCAAGGCCTGTGTGTTGCTGCACATAACAGCACCTTCTTAATTAAGGTTGGAAGCCAGATGTAGCTTTGCTCAATATGTGTTACTGCATTACAGATGAGAACACTAAGGCAGTGCAGCATGATGGAAGATACAAGCAGCGGAATTACAGTATCTTAATGTTATGTGAAATAATTCTATTCTCTGAACTTGAAAACAAACGTTAATAAATGAAGAAAAAGGACTTTATATTTGCTTTCTGAGGGCTTTCTAGTCATGAATAATATTTTGTAGACATGTTCACATTAATAAATTATATTTGTATGTTAATTTTATCTAGTAGATTAGCTACTGGAAATCAGGTGACCTGCAAAAACTGTAGAGAAGATAAAAACATCCCAATTAAGAATTCAAATTTTAGTAAAAACTATTAACAAATTTTAGGCTACTGGTAACTTTCGATTTTCTTATATTCACTGTAACTATGAAAAAGAACCAAAATCTTTAATAAATTATATAAAAATAAAGAAACAAACAAAAACCAATGCTAATCAAAAGACTACCCAAGACATTTCTCCAGGATTGCCATTTTTATTGATGTGTTTAATGAGTAAACACATTAGTGATTTGAAGTTAAGACACATTAGAGAAACTGAGAAGAGTTACTGTTTGATAATTTATTGGAGGAAATAAATTTTCCTTTACTGAACTGTATAATAACGTATTTTGATATACTGTACATACTTGTCTAGAAATGCAATACAACTGTCAAGATAATAAATTGGCTTTTAGTTTGCACGGTTATTGAAAGATAGATACAATTCAGAAACTGAGCAATTAGACATGTTTTCCTCTATTTTCTAATATGCAGTTTGATTACATAATTCTTCCGTAATTTCTGAACCAAAGTACTTTAGTCTTTTCGTCAAATGTTTACAAACCAGCCATTATACTTAGGCCTAATTAAAAAATAAACTACAAAGAACTATCAGATTTTCACATCTGCCCTTTCTCTGCCTCCAGCAGGCAATCAAAGCTATGTCCACATTGGCCTTGTATTAAATATTTATGACTGTATCTATTTCCACTATTGGACTGCAGGCTCCCAGAATGAAGACAGTATGCCATATTCAGTTTTGCATCCTCTTATACTGAATACACGACCTTCTACATGGTCTGCTGAGCACTAGCAAGCTTTCAGTAACTACTGAATGAAATTGAATCAGAGGACTGAGACATTATACTAAGAATCTGGGTAATGGAGACTGTCAGTCAGGGTGTAACTAAGCAGTACAGGTAAAAATGCTGAGTCTGCATGCTTTCACTGCCAGAGGGAACAGAGGCACAGAGGCTGCCAGACTGAAACAACCATAGGACAGAAATATATCATTTACTGAGCACTTAATATGTATCAAGCATGCAGTAAAATATCATGCATGCACTATCTCATGCAATCAATCACAGCACATTTATAAGGTAGAAAGGATTTTTCTCATTATGGTATACATGAAGAGCCTGAGGCAATATGGTCTGATGGTTAAGAATGACCTCATGGATTTTGTGTTCAGACTTGATTTGATTCCTGGTCTTGCCAATTAAAGCCTCCCTGCAGCACTGACCCAGGAAGGAGTCCGGAGGGCAACTGGGATATATTTCTCAAAACGTAAAATGCAAAGCTCTTTAATACACTATCAAACTTCTGCTATTTATCTTATCCTTGATGAGTGTCTGGTGTTTAAGATCATTCACAATCTGGTCCTGGGAATCCTTCATAACTTCTTGTCTGTAGGATCAATCAATGCAGCCGCCCTTAACCATTTATTCCCAAAATAGTTTCTGTACTCTTCAGAGCCTTTGCAAATGCTGGTCTGTAATCTGCAACATCCCTATTTGAGATTAAGCTGAAACCATAGTTTCTTCATGTGATTAAGACTTTTCTGTTTAAAAGGCAATTGAATGCTGCCATGGTTTTGCATGATTTATTTGTATTAATGAACCTCTACTAAAGTCAACTCACTGTCATCCTCAGGTTCCCACAATAGCCAATGAATAACCAAAGGTCAAAGACAATGTCTGATTTATTTATATTGCTGACATTTTAAATAATATGTTAATGTCTGAAATTGGACATTAGTTTTGTTTGTTTGTTTTGTTTGTTTTTTGGAAGGAGATAATAAGAATCCCAGGTTGTTAGAGCAGAATGAATTTGAGAGCTTCGTTACAACAATAATCATGTTTTTTTGAAGAACTAATATAATTTCATAGAGGTTAAGGCTGCCCAAGTTGACTAAGCCAGGACTAGAATACAGATTCCAGCTCTAATTTCAAGCCTCTATTGGTCAGGAAATGCTGTCTTCAGGAACGTGGTGGTTCTCATCCCAGGGGTAGATCAGAATTACCTGATGAGCTCTGGCCACCACTGATGCCCTGGTTGTTTGCCAGCACAATTAAATCAGAATCCCTGAAACAGATGCAAGGTAGTTTTCCAGTGCTCCTGAAGTTATTTTAATGTATAACCAGAGAGGAGAAGTATCACTACATGACATGCATGTGTCCTATAAGCCCATTCTTACCTTTATGAATAAAATTAAGAAGAATAATGCCCAGGAAATTGCCTAGCCTCATTTCCTTCCCTTATGCCCTATTTTACAAAAAGGCAGCCATGACTTCCAGCCATGATCTTCTCATCATAGATTCAATAACATTAATCAAAACCAAATGGATGTTCACCTATTCTTTTCAGAAAAGATACTTGCCACTGGCTAAGATGGAAGACGAGCTAGGAGAAGTGTCTGTCTCTTTCTCATCTCATATATTCCTGTGCCAACACAAGGACATTCAAGGCTCTTTGTGTTCTATTTGGCCGGTTCACCCGGGTCAACTGCAATTAACCACACCAATGTCCAAAATAAGAGCCCTATCCTTACTTGGGAAACTGGAGAGAAAGCAAGTCATGGGCGCATATGACGACCCTTCTGAATCAGGCATCATCACGAAAGGCAATTATATATACACAAATACCAAACTTTCAGCCAGCGAAAACCATTTCGTTTCCTCAATTTTGATTTAACTCTTACATAAAGAGTGTTTTCAGACACTAGCACGTTCAACATTGAGGTTTTGCTTTAATGATTTTTCGTTATAAATGGCTTTGTTTTTTCCAGAACACAGTTAGGCAAAAGAAAGAAATAATAAGAGAGTTTTATTGTGTTACCTTTAGCTTTTATCACTATGTACACTGGGGTTTCAGTTCCCAAAGACAAATGAAAATCTCAGGTATTAAAGGAGCCAAAGCAAGGAGCTCACTAACTGCACCTTATCCTTTCGCATATGATCCTTTCACAATGCTGCTGAGCAATCCAGAACACTGTGTATGTCATATTCTGTGTGCACTCAACAAAGTGGAGTCTGCAGTACCTGGGAGAGACTTCTATAGTACTTGGGCTGAAATTTAGAATCAGGAAGTCAGAATAGGAAGCATTTCAGAATACAGAGCTAACCTGAATCTAGAACCAAAGGTATGTTAGGTATAAATAATAGCAGCAGGAGGATTCAGTCACATACATTCTTTTTGCACGAGTGCTGAGAGAGAATCTGTGTGTTTGGGAGAGGGAGAGCACGGTGACAGTGGGACTTTGCAGTGGAACTCAGTGCTGCCTGTCACAGTGGAAAGCAACGCAGGGCAGAATTCAGCTGGTGCGCACAGAGGAGTCATTTAGACCTACTCTAACCAGAAGGGAATTAATTCTCCATTCTGGGAGTCAGATCCTGATAGCCCCACCACCATGGGCCAAAGTGTTATCGTGTTCTAAATAAACCTGAAAGGCTGTCTACACTCCAAGGACTGTAATTCCTGGGCAAGCCTTCATGCTATGCTGGGCTAGAAGCCACTGGACTTGAGGTGTATGTGACCTGGTGAGACACTGGCCAGAACAGACAAGAAGGTACTTGTGTCACCCCTTTCCCAACCCCAGGCAGCAGAGCTGAGAGTTCTGAGAAATTCCTTCATTCTTCTTGAGAAAAGGAAAGGGGAAAGGAGAGAACTTTGCTTTCCAACTTGGATACCAGCTCAGACACAGTACAACAGGGCAACATGCAGAGTGTTGAGGCACCCTTTCCAGGCCCTAGCTTCCAGATGACATTTCTAGACACACCCTAGGACAGAGGAGAACTTACCACCTTGAAGTGAGGGCCCAGTTTTGGTATGATCCACCACATGCTGAATAAAGAGCCCTTGGACCCTGAGCAAACGTCAGTGGGAGCCAGGCAGGACTTACTGCACTGGGTGAGACCTGGGGGCCATGCTGACCTCAGATGTGACCCAGTGGATTCCTAGCTGTGGTGGCCATGAGGAGAGACTCTTCCTGTTTAAGGAAAGGAGAGGGAAGAGTAAAGGGGACTTTATCTTGCAGCTTGGGTAGCAGCTGAGTCACCGTGGTGGTGTAGAGCACTAAGTGGCCTCCTGGGGTCCCTGATTCCAAACTTTGTCTCCTGGACAGAATTTCTGGATCTGTTGGGCTCAGGGGGAGCTTGCAGCCCTGAAGGGAAGAATACCGGCCCGGCTGGATTTGTCACCTGCTAAGTAAAACCCCTTGGACCTTGGGTGAATATTGCTGGTACCCAGACAACAGTCACTGCAGGCCTGGGTGAGACCCAGTGCTATGGTGGATTCAGGTCTGACTGGAGGCAACAGGGGTGCTTGTGTTACTCCTTCCCCAGCTCCAGGAAACTCATCATGAAGAAAGAGATTCCATTTGTTTGGGATAAGTAAGGCAAGGAAGCAAGAGTCTCTGCCTGGTAACACAGAGAATTCTCTTACCCAAGACCACCAAGACAGTACTTCTGTGATTCTGAAAGAGTCACAATATTATTGGGCTTGGTGTGTCTCCTAACGTAGATATGGCTGCAGTGGCCGAAGACAGATCACAATACTGATTCGCTTTGAATACTTGGAAAGTTTTCCCAAGAATGTTGGGTACAAACAAGGCCAGACTGAGACTGCTATAAAAAATACCCAACTCTTCGATGCCTGGACACTAAGTAGCATTAAGACCACCCAGGAAAACAGGACCTTACCAAACAAACTAAATAAGGCACAATGATCACCCCCAGAGTGATGCAGAAATGTGATCTTTCAGACAGACAGTTCGAAATGGCTGTTTGGAGGAAGACTGACAAAACTTAAGTAACACAAAGAAAGAATTCAGATTCCTGTCAGATACATTTATTGAAGAGATTGAAGTAATTTTTAAAAATCAAGCAGAAATTCCTGGGGCGAAAGATTCAACTGAAATACTGAAGAGTGCATCAGAGTGTCTCAACAGCAGAACTGATCAAACAGAAGAAAGAATTAGTGAGCTTGAAGGAGTACTATTTGAAAATACACAGTAGATGGAGACAAAGGAAAAAAAATGAAGCACACGTACAAGATCCAGAAAATAGCCTCAAAAGGGCAAATCTAAGAGTTACTGGTCTTTAAGAGGAGATAGAGAGAGAGAGAGATCTGGGTAGAAAGCTTATTTAAAGGGATACTAAAAGAGACCTTTCCAAATCTAAAGGAAGATACTAACATACAAGAAGGTTACAGAACACCAAGTGTATTTAACTCATATCAGACTAACTCAGGACATTTAATAATCACACTCCTAAAAATCAAGGATAAAGAAAAGATCCTAAAAGCATTAAGAAAAAAGACACAAATAATATAAAGGAAACTCCACTACAATTGGCAAAAGACTTCTTAGTGCAAACTTTACAGGCCAAGAGAGACTGCCATGACATATTTAAAGTGCTGAAGAAAAAACTTTTACCCTAAAATAGTATATCTAGTGAAAATATCATTCAAATATGAAGGAGAAATACTTTTCAGGCAAAAGTTAAGGTATTTCATCAACACCAGACCTGTCCTACTAAGAAATGCTCAAGGGAGTTCTTCAATCTGACAGAAATGAATGTCAACCAGCAACAGTCATCTGAATGTACAAAAGTCACTGGGAATAGTAACTACACAAGAATATTGTAACACTGTAACTGTGATGTACAAACTATTCCTACCTTGACTAGAAACAAAGATAAACCTATCAAAAATAACAACTGCAACTTTCAAAACATTAACAATATAGTAAGATACATATACAAACAACAAAAACGTAAAAGGGCTGGAGATGAAATTGAAGTACAGAGTTTTTATTAGTCTTCTCTTTCCTTGTTTGCTTGTTTTTGCAATCAGTGTTAAGTTGTCATCAGTTTAAAGAAATGGGTTATGCTGTTTGCAAGTCTCATGGCTATCTCAAAACAAAAACCTTACCACAGTTACACAAAAAATAAAAAGGAAGAATATATTCCACCAGAGAAAATCATATTTATAAGAAGGAAGGCAGAGAGGAAGAAAGAAGAGGAGACAGGGAAGACCACAAAACAAGCTGTGAACAAATAACAAAATGGCAGAAGTAAATACTTACTTTTTAATAACAACATTGAGTGTAAATTGACTAAACTTTCCACTTGAAAGATATAAGGTGCCTGAATGGATTAAAACCAAAACAACAAATCAGAACCAAACACACGAGACCCAATGTTATGTTGCCTAAAAGAAACAGACTTCACCTGTAAATATATACAGAGACTGAAAATAAAGGGATGGTAAAATATATTCCATGCCAATGGAAACCAAAAAGTAGTTATATTGAAGTTAGACAAAATAGATTTCAAAACCAAAACTATAAAAAGAAACAAAGATAGTCATTATTTAATGACAAAAGGGTCAATTCAGTAAGAGGATATAAGAGTTGTAAATACATATGAACCTAACACTAGCACTCAGGTAAATAAAGCCAATATTGTTAGAACAAAAGAGTGGAACGAACACCAGTATAATAATAGATGGTAACTTCAATACCTGACTTTCAGAACTGGACAGATCTTCCAGACAGGAAATCAACAATGGACAACGGACTCAATCTACACTGCAGAATAAATAGGCCTAATAGATATTTATAGGACATTTCATCCAATGGCTGCAAGTACATACTCTTCAACACATAGATCATTCTCAAGGACAGACCATATGTTAGGCCATAAAACAAGTATTAGAAATTTCAAAAAGATTAAATCATATCAAGTATTTTCTCTGACCACAACAGAATAAAACTAGGAATCAATACCCAGAGAAACTTTAGAAACTATCAAAACACATGAAAATGCAACAATTTGCTCCTTAATGACCAGTGGGTCAAAGAAGAAAGTAAGATAGAAATTGTAAAATTTCTTGGAAAAAAAAAAGGAAAATGAAAACGAAACATATTTAAACCTGTGGAATACGGTGAAATCAGTACTAAGATAGAGATTTATAGCAATAAGCACCTGGATCAAAAAAAGTAGGTAAAATTCAAACAGAAAAACTAACTCTGAAAATTAAAGAACTAGAAAAGCAAGAGCAAACCAAACGCAGAATTAGAAGAAAGGAAACAACAGAGAAGAAATAAATAAAACTGAAACAATAAAACACAAAAGATAAAATGAAAAGTTGTTTTTTTGAATAAATAAGCAAAATCATCAAGTGGGATATATCTCAGGATGTAAGGATGGTCCAATATTTTGACATCAACCAATGTGATACATCATAGGAACAGAATGAAAGACAAAAAACCATATGATCATTTTAAATGCTGCTGAAAAAGCATTGAATAAAATTCAATATCCCTTCATGATAAAAACTCTCAAGCAACTGGGGATAGGAGAAATATACCTAAATATAATAAATGCTGCATATGACAGATCCATAGGCAGTGTCATACTGTGGGTATGGAAAAAATTACTGAAAGCCCCTCCTCTAAGATCTGGAACAAGACAAGGATGCCCACTCTCACCATTGTTACTCAGCGTGGTACTGGAAGTCCTACCTGAGCAATCAGACAAGAGAAAGATATAAAGGACATTCAAATTGGAAAAAGAAGTCAAGTTATCCTTGTTTGTAGATATTATAATCTTATATTGGGAAAAGCTTAAATACTCACCAAAAAAAAAAAAACTATTAGAACTGATAAATTCAGTAAAGTTGCAGGATATATAATCAACATACAAAAATCAGTAGTATTCTTATATGTCAACAGCAAAAAATCTGAAAAATCAAGAAATTGATTCCATTTACAATAGCTACAAAATAAAATAAAATACCTAAAAAATTTAACCAAACAAATGAAAAATCTCTACAATGAAAACTGTAAAATGTTGATGCAAAAAAACTCAACATGTCTCAAAAAATGAAAAGACATTACATTTTCATAGGTTGGAAGAACACATATTGTTAAAATATTTATACTACCCAAAGCAATCTACAGATTTAATGGAACTCCTATCAAAATATCAATGACATTCTTCACAGAAACAGAAAAAATAAGCCTAAAATGTATAGAAAGCACAAAAGACCAAGAATAGCCAAAGCTATCCCGAGCAAAAAGAATAAAACTGGAAGAATCACATTACCTAACTTCATATTATACTATGGAACTGTTGTAACCAAAATAGCGTAGTGTTGGTATAAAAACAGACATGAAGATCAATGGAACAGAATATAGAACCCAGAAATAAATCCATACCTATCGGGTGAACTTTCAAGAAAGGAGCCAAAAACACACACGGGAAAAAACAGTCTTTTCAATAAATTATGCCGGGAAAACTGGATATCCATACACAGAACAATGAAAGACCCTGAATCTTGCCATATATAAAAATCAAATCAAGAATTGATTAAAAGCTTAAAACTAAGATCTGAAACTATGAGGCTACTAAAAGAAAACACTGGGTCAACTTTCCAGGACATTGGTCTGGTCAGAATTTCTTGAGTAATACCCACAAGCACAGGGGACTGGAGCAAAAATGGGCAAATGAAATCGCATCAAGGTAAAAAGCTCCTGCACAGCAAAGGAAACAATCAACAACGAAAGGAGACAACCCTTAGAATGGAAGAAAATATATGCAAACCACCCAGTTGACAGGCAATTAATGGCCAGAGTATAAAAGGAGCTCAAACAACTCTATGGGAGAAAATCTAATAATCCAGTCTAAAAATGAAAAAACTATCTAAGTAGACATTTCTCAAAAGATGGCCAGGCACATGACTCATGGCTACAATCCCAGAAGTTTGGGAGGCTGAGGAAAGCAGATCACTTGAGGTCAGGGGTTTGAGACCAGCCTGGCCAACATGTCAAAACCCGTCTCTACTAAAAATACAAAAAATTAGCCTGTGTTGTGACTGTGCCTCTTTTCCCAGCTACTCAGGAGGCTGAGGCACAAGAATTGACTGAACCCAAGAGGCGGAGGTTGCAGTGAGCTGAGATCCACTGCACTCCCAGCCTGGGCAACAGAGCGAGACTCAGTCAAAAACAAAAAGAAAAGAACCATACAGTGGCAAACAGGCATATAAATTTAAATTTACATTTCTGTGATAATCGACATCATTGGTTATCACAGAAATGTAAATCAAAACTACAATAAGGTATCATCTCACCCCAGTTAAAATAACTTCATTCCAAAAGACAGGCCATAATGAATACTGGCCAAAGTGCAGAGAAAAGGGAATCTTCAAACACTGTTGGTGGGGCTGTAAATTAGTATAGCAATGATGGAAAACTATTTGGAAGTTCCTCAAAAAAACTAAAAGCGGAATTACCATATGATCTAACAATCCCACTTCTAGGTACATGCACAGAGAAGGGAAATAAGTATGTCTAAGCTGCATTTGTACTCCCATAGTCACCATAGCACCTCTTGCAGTCTCCACAATTTTGAAGCAAGCTAAGTGTCCATTAACAGACGAATAGATAAAGAAAATGTGGTACAGATACACACTGGAAATACTAGTCAGCCATGAAAGAAAATTACTTCTGTCATTTACAAAAACACAGATGGAACCGCAGGACACCGAGTTAGGTGGAATAAGCCAGGCACAGATAGTCAATTTAGCAAGTTCTCACACACTTGCAGAAGCTAGAAATTTGTATCTGGCTTCCGCCAGATAAGAAGGATGTACATCAAGGGGATGTTTTCATGCCAGCTCCCAGCATGAGTGACTACAGTTTAATTCAGCTGGGGAAACCATGAGTAAAAGACTGACTTGCACCTCAGAATTATCCCACTTAAGTTATCTATGCAGATACACATAGATGTAGTTTATTCATTACAACTGATATTAGGCATCCCATCATAAGTAAATGCCATAATTTCTCAAATTTGCTAATCATTTTAGCTGCTGAACACTATTCGCAATTAAAAATAATGCTGTGATGAGCTGCCTTGGACATGCCATGAGGAGTAACTGTAGAAAAGTTTTCCTGGAAAAATAAGGAACTTCTGGATCATAAACTACACAGCTTTACTAAACACTACAGTTTTTTTCTAAAGGAATTATGCCAATTTATAATTTCAGTATCAGAAAATGACAGTTCTGATTTTCCCACATCTTCAAACATATCTAACATAATCAACATACTGGATTTTTGCCAATCAGATAGGTGTCAAATGGTGTCTCATTCTTGTTTTAATTTGCATTCCCCTTATATTTAGGGAGAGTGAAAAAGATAATATAATTATTCCTAATCACTTCCTGCCCCCCAAAAAAGGGCTGCACCTCCCGCTCTGTACTCAACTGATTAACATTAGGCTTGATCCTGTGTCTTGCCAATGTAATGAGGACAGAAATTATATATGACATTTCTTTACTTATTTATTTTGTTTTTGAGAGGTTTTAAGACAAAGCCTCACTCTGTTGTACAGGCTGGACTGCAGTGGTGCAATCTGGCTCACTGCACCCTCTGCCTCCTGAGCTCAAGCGATTCTCTTGCCTTAGGCTCCTTAGTAGTTGGGACTACAGGCATATGCCACCATGCCTGGCTAATATTTGTATTTTTAATAAAGATGGGATTTCATCATATTGACTAGGCTGGTCTCAAACTCCTGACCACCTTAGCTTGACAAAGTGCTGGGATTACAGGTATGAGCCACTGCACCTGGCCTATTTATGTCATTTTTAAGTAGAAGTATCAAGAACCATCACATCATTCTAACATTTCTATTTTTCTTTTTCCTCAGAAGAAAATATTTCAGGAAAGGACCGATCCTTAAATCTGTGTATACAGAATTAAAGAGAGCCACAGGGCTAAACCCCACAGTTAACATATAATGTGAACAAGAAATAAAATTTTGTTGTTGTATGCCACCACTGAGATTTTGGGTCATTTCTTATGACAACATAACTTAGTTAAGGCAAGACTTATTAAAGAAATTGGTTATAAAAGTATGATGTTGCTATAAGATTTTTTTTTACGGTGTGAAATTGTCTCCTAGGCCACGAAAGACAACAATTATTAGAACTGGACAAATTGCAACCCATATCATACAGCATTGAAACATTTGGTAAATCGATAATGTGGCAGATCTGCTTAGTTACAGGTGAAAAGACTGGGAAACAGAATGTTACTCATGTGTCTTGAATGATGTTGTCTGCATTTGACAATAGTTGACAAAATGTAAGAAGTCATGAGGTCACAAAAATAAAATGGCTGTTTTGCAAAGAAAACAAGAATGAATGATCCTCTAGGTTTGTGATTTATAGGGTTGGAAGAACCAACTGATTTTCATCTCTTCACTGAGAAATGTTTTGAGTAGCAAAGGTTAACAAACTAACTCAAGGGCTGAGCTACCACAGACTTTATCAAAACCTTTGAATTGGTAAGTTCGGCACCCAGTAAATCCTTTTTATTGGACAGAATGCTCAGGGAAAAGATGCTGATGGCATGGCTTTTCCAAGAAGCTTAATAAGATCGAGGTACTGGCAGTTGAGAGAAGGGTATATCTCAACAAGATTAAAAGTTTGGACACCGGTACATGGAAAGGTTACTTTTAACAAAAAAAAAACCAAGGTGTTTTTGAGAGGTATAAGCTGTACTTCTAAGAATAGTACCAGTAAAGCTGCCAGTCTGTATTAGATTAGTTAAAAACTTAAAAAAATCCTGGGGTCCCAAATTCTATAGCTAGGAAGCAGGCTGAGAAGACTGCTTAGCTCTTGAGGATGGTGTATTTTCAAACATGACTTTCATATATGGCTAAGGAGCATCTAGGGAAAGGAAGAACACCCTAGAAGATGAAATCATGAACCATGAAAACTGTTGACTGGCAAGTTGCTTCCAGGATGCAGAACTCAAGACTCAAGAAAAATCTTTCACCTCTGAGAACACTTTGTTAGTTGCCGTTGCTTTAAAATGAAACTCCTCTAAGAATAATTCTCTTATTCTGAAGAAATTGTTTTAAAGCTATTAGAGTGGTTTGCAAAACACTATGGCAAAGGCACAATTCCAAAAATAATGTTATACAAATTATTTCAGGTATGTGGATTTATAATTCTATTTATAAAACTTAGTCTATATCAATTATGTTTTAAATGATGATTTTAAATGTTTCAGTGGAACAACGAAGCCATTATTATTTTGGAAGATCAGCTAATGCAATTTAAAGTGTAACACAGAACTAAATAAGTGAGTAAATCCTGTTACTGAACTGCTGCGGAAAGCATGTCAGCTTCTGCAGAATCCACTGATTGCCTTAAACATCGATTGGTTAATTTAATGAAAAAGGAAGTTCTGGAGTCTGAAAAAATTTACGATGCTGACATAACAAGATCTCAACTGAAGTTATGTCAGGAAAACACAAACGTCTATGAGTGTGCCCACCCACACACCACGCACACACAAAATCAACACTGCCAATAATGACTAACGTCTTTAAAATTATAAAGTAAGGCCATTACTTTTAATTTAATTAAATAAGACATGAGATATTGACAAAGAAAATCTACCTAGAATAAACTATTTTTTTACATAAATTAGTTAAGAATGTAAATAGCTTTTATAGATGTTCCTTTGTTTTAATCTCAAAATGTATAGCTGAGAGTTAGTTATGATCCTGTCATAAAATATAGTAGTGCTAGAAAATGTAGAGTACAATAGCATAATTTAATAAAATCTCCTTTCTGTCCAATCTATCACATTATCTAATAGTGTGGAATTTAAAATTTTACTTCATCATTTAATTTGTATTTATTTCATTTCTAGTGATAATTAACTTTTTTGGGGGGTTATGGAATTGTACTTAATTTTTACTTTAACCCTGAGTCAGAGAATTCACATTCTCTGATATTTGGAAAAATACATTGACTCTACTTGATTGTACCTTCTCATCTGAAAATGAGCATAAAATATTTACTACGTAGGGCACATGAAAATTAGAGATATATATTTGAAAGCCCTTGTGAATTACAACTGCACAGTGTTATTAAATAAAATACACTAAAGAAATGAGATATACACAATTTAAAAATAAAAAGCATTTTCACATAATCTAGAAAACAAAACCCAAGTGAAGAAAAAAATATATTTAAATTATCTGTTTTCTTCCTCCATAAAAAACAAATAAGAAATTGGCTAGGTTTAAAGATTTATATTACAAATTTTTGTCTTTATTTATTCTTGGTTTTAGAGCTCTAGAAAACCACCAACTTTTCAGTAAAATATAGGCTGTGCCCAATGTTTGTCGCTCACATAATCCAGTTTCCTTATTTAAAACAAACTGAACTTGTTCTACAGTACTTTTTCTTATGAAACAACATGTGAAGATATTTTTTCAAGTATCAGTGAAGAAAACATCAACTCTCTTAAAGGTATTGGCTTGCTTTGGAGTAGACTTCCTGGAGCCACTTTATTCTGCACGAAACCATCAGGACTGACTAAAGCTAGACTGATTTCTTGACGTTTCCCACAAGACTATGATGCAGGTCTGTCTCCTTCATTAACCCTCCCTGAAGACAAAATACTGCTTATGTTCCAGTGGAAAAACCACGATATGCTAACAATGAAACACTTATAATTTCTGAAGAGTCAATTGCAAAAAAAAAAATCTATAAAGACTGTCATTGTAAAACTGAAAATTCTGTGCATTTCTTAAACTTTTCAATACTGTTCCTCTTTAAATAAGCAAGTCTATTAGTATAATATTAGTATAATGTATTACATAATATTATGTAATAAACATTATAATTAATATGATAAACATATAATATGATAAATTTGTGGATAAAAGTCAACATTCTGATGGAATTTCAGCAGGAAACAATTTTCTCAGAAAATTTAAAAATTATTGTTTTTTGATAACTAATCAAAAATAAAAGTTAATGTTATTTTAGTTATAGTAAATAGAAGCCCAACTGACAGAATGAGAAAAGTACATTGGTGTGTAATTTTCTGAAAAAGCACTGGGACATAATGAAAAGCTTTTGGAAGGGCAAGCGCCAAGTTTGTTCATCTTTTCTCTGGGGTTCGGCCACCAGCATGATTCATCTACAATAATCTTTGGCAGAAATACTTCTCCATTCCAAGTTTAAATTAAAGAAGATGGGATCTAATTGGCCCAGCTGTGCCAAGTGTCTGCTTCTGGATGAATCATAATGTTCAGAGGTCAAGGTCAAAAAGCATAGTGACAGTCCCTGGAGTACCCAATGTGCAGTGAAGCCATCCAAAGGAAGGTGACACAGAAGAGAAAAGTCTTCAGCTTGCCTTACATACAACTTATAGCCATGCTATAGTCCTAGTTTTGCCATTTTCTTTTTTAAAAAAGGTCATCAAACTGTGTGTCTACGGCTGAACTCAGTGTGAAAGTCAATTGGCCAAATCTTCTGATAATTATAAATAAGCTATAATAGATAACCTCAAATTTATTAAATTTAAAATTTCCTGGTGAAAATGTATACATATACACATTTATATGCATATATACTCATAGAAGTATGTGTGTGTATATATGTGTGTGTGTGTATATATATATACACACACATACTTCTGCTATTTGATATCTTCTAGAAGTAACACATCAAAGCAAAACAGGAATTACTGTCCACTGTTCATGCAGGATTTACTTTGCATACCAGGGAGTGTCAATAAACAAGGAAACGGAGGAGGCAGAGCAAGATGCGAAATAAAAAACTTCAGTGATTATTCTCCCCAATGAGAAGACCAACATAACAATTACTTACAGAGCAAAAAGACCTTCATAAGAACTAAAAACCAGGTGAGCACCATAGAAGCTGATTTTAAATTTGTATTGCTGAAAGAGGTACTGAAGAGATGAAAAGACCATTCTGAATGGCCAGAGCCACCGGTCCCCACCCCGTGAGGCAGCAGTGTGATTGAGAGGGCACCTCTGGATACCAGGCGAGAAAGAACATAGAAATTCTGAGACAATGAACTCAGTTCTGTCTGGTTAGGGCAGAAAGGAAAACCAGACCAAACTCACCTGATGCCCGTCCACAAAAAGATCATTAAACCAGTCTAGCCAGAGGGAAATCACAGATCCCAGTGGAATAAACCTGAGTGACTAAACCTCAACACAGAGGGCTACATTGCTCTGTGTCTCCAAGTAAACTTGAAAGTCAGTCTAGACCACAAGGACTGCAACTCTTAGGTGAGTCCGACTGCTGAAACTGGCCCAGAGACTGTTGCCTGTGGCGGGGAGGGGGTGGGGTGAGGGGGGCAAGTAATATACTGAGACACCAGCTAGGGCTGCCAAGGGAGGCCTGGCATTAAGCCACCCCTAACCCCAGGCTGCACAACTCACAGTTCCTTCTGCTTAAGGAGAGGAGACGGAAGTGTAAAGAGGACTTCATCGTGTATCTAGGATACCAGCTCAGCCACAGCAGGATAGGGCACCGGTCAGTTGTGAGTCCCCCATTCCAGGCCCTAGCTCCAAGATGACATTTGTAGATAAACTCTTGGTCAGAGGGAATCCTGTTACCTTGAAGGAAAAGACCCAGTCCTGGCAGCAATCATCACCTGCTAACTAAAGAGCTCTTGGACCCTGAATAACCAGCAGTGAGCTTCTGAAATTTGATGGTTTCAGGTGAAACTGAGCATATAACTGTAAGGCCGGTTGCCTGGCGGGGAGTCAAACGGACACATGCATCACTCTCTGTGCCTGATAACTGTGTCATCACCCGAGCTCATTATCTGGCTTCCCCACAAAGCTTCCCTGCACCTGCCTCTGCATACCATGCCCAAGCCCACACTCAGCACTAAATTATGCATCCAACCTCCAGCCCGCTGTTAAAAAATGCTGCAGAGAAATTTTTTTAAAGAAGCCCAACCATACTCTGCCCAGCAACAGCCTGCCACGTACGCCCCCGCGGGCTGCGTACCCAAGGTCCTGCCCGCCTACCAATGGCAGCTAGTTTCATGTACTTCCTACTTTAGCTCCATGTACTTCCTGCTCCTCAACAGCCAATAGAAACGCCTTCTCTTTGTTTCCCCAGTAGTCAATCAAGGCCCACTTACCCAAGGTCCCGCCCACCTACCAATGGCAGCTAGTTTCATGTACTTCCTGCTTTAGCTCCATGTACTTCCTGCTCCTCAACAGCCAATAGAAATGCCTTCTCTTTGTTTCCCCAGTAACCAATCAATTGCCGGCATGCCCCATAAAACTCCATGCCCTGAACAGCCAGGCACGACTTCTCTGGCCCCTCTTGGACCACTGAAGGTCACCCAGGAGCTGAATAAATTGGCTTCTCACTTTTTTTATACCTGCTTCAGTTTCCTCATTTTACCTCAGCAATAAATCTAACAATAACCAGTGGTGGTGGCTACAGGGCAAAAATTCCTTCTGCTTGGAAAAAGCGAAAAAAAAGTAGAAGGATCTTTACCTTGTACCTTAGCTACCAGCATGACAATGGAAGTATACAGCACCAGGTGATTTCTTGGGACCCCATATTCCAGGACTTGACTCTTGGATGGGTATTTCTGTACACACCCTGGGCCAGAAATGAGCCCAATGCTTTAAGGCCAATACCAGGCCTTAAGGGAACATTGATGGTAGTCTGGTGGCACTCCTTTTGGCCTGAACTGGTGGTAGCTATGAGTAAAGGTCCTCTGACTTTGAAAAGGGGAGGGAAGAGTAGAAAAAATTGAATTTTGTGATTTGAGTGCCAGTTTAGATGCACTTATAGAACATCAAGTAGACTTCTTAGGTTTTTTGGGTCTTGTCCCTGATTCCAAGACAGCACATCTCGACCAACCCAGAATCTGGGGGACCTTGCCATTCTTAAGGGAAGGAAACAGACTTGGCTGACTTTGCCACCTGTTGACTATAAAGCTCCAGGGTCTTAAGCGAATATATGCAATAGCCAAGGAGAGGTTACAGCAAGCCTTGGGTGAGACCTAGTGGTGTGCTGGCTTCAAGTCCTCTGACCCAGTGCAGTTACAATGGTGGTGGCCAGAGGTGCAATTGCATGACTCTACCTGCAGGTTTAAGTGGCTGGTGGCTGAGGGGAGAGAGAGAGAGAGAGAGAGAGAGAGAGAGAGAGAAGGTTTGGCAGAAAGAAAAGGAAGAGAATAAGAAGAGAGAGAGAGAGAGAGAGAGAGAGAGAGAGAGAGAGAGAGAGAGAGAGAGAGAGAGAGAGAGAGAGAAGGTTTGGCAGAAAGAAAAGGAAGAGAATAAGAATCCTTGCCTGGTAATCCAGAGAATTCTCCCAGATCTTGTCCAAGATCATGTAGGTGGTACCTCTAAAAGTCTGCAAGAGCAACAGCATTACTGGGCCTGGGGTGTCTGCTAGAGCAGGCACAAGTTAGATAACAATACCCAAGTCTTTTCAAATATCTGGAAAGCCTTTCCCAAAAGACTGGGGAAGGTAAGCTCAAACAGTGAAGACTACGAAGATACTAACCCTTCGATATCCAGACACTGAAGAACAGCATTAGCATCATCCAAGAAATCATGGCCTCATCAAATGAACTAAATAAGGGACCTGAGAGAAATACAGATAACGTGACTTTTCAGACAGAGAATTCAAAAGAGCTGTGTTGAGGAAACTAAAAAAAAAAAATACAACATAATGCAGAGAAGGAATTCAGAATTCTATCAAATAAACTTAACAAAGATATGGAAGTAATTAAAGAATCAAGCAGAAATTCTGAAATTCTGAAAAAATGTAACTGGTATACTAAAGAATGTGTCTGAGTGCTTTACTGGCAGAATGGATCAAGCATACAAAAGAATTAGTGAACTTGAAGACATAACAAAGTTAAAGACAAAAAAGAACAAAAAGAATAAACCATGAAGCACACCTACAGAATCTGGAAAACAGCTTTAAAAACAGGCAATTCAGAGTTATTGTCCTTAAAGAGAACGTAGAAAAGAGATAAGGGAAGAAAGTTTATTCAAAGGAACACTAACAAAGAACTTCCAAAATGTAGAGGAAGGTACCAATATCCAAGTACAAGAAGGTTACAGAAGACAAAGCAGGTGGAACCCAAAGACTAACTCAAAGCATTTAGTAATCAGACTCCCAAAGATCAAAGACAAAGAAGGAATCCTAAAAGCAGCAAGAGGAAGTAAACAAATAGCATAATGGAGCTCCAGTTTGTCCACAGCAGACTTCTCTGCAGAAACCACAGACATCAGGAGGGAGTGGCATGACATACACACTGTGCTGAAGGAGAAAAATTCAATCACAGAATAGTATATCCAGTGAAAATATCCTTGAAACATGGAAAAGAAATAAAGGCTTTGATAAACAAAAGCTGAGGGATTTCATGAACATTAGACCTGTCCTACAAAAAATGCTAAAGGGAGTACTGCAGTGAGATAGAAAAGGACATTAATGAGCAATAAATAATCATCTGAATGTACAAAACTCACTGGTAATATTAAGTACACAGAAAAGCAAAGAACGTTGTAACACTGCAATGGTGGTGTGTACTCTTACCCTATGCAGAAAGACTAAATGATAAACTAATCAAAAACAATAACTATGACTACTTTTCAAGACATAGTGAATACAATAAGACACAAATAGAAACAACACAATTTAAAAAGCAGTGTTATAAAAGTTAAGGCGTAGAATTGTTATTAGTTTTATTTTTGCTTGTTTATGCAAATAGTGTTAAATTGTTATCAGGTTAAAATAATGGGTTATGAGATACTATTTACAAGCCTAATGGTAATTTAAAAAAAAACCATAAAATATAAACACAAAAATATAAAAAGCTAGAAACTATTTCATATCACCAGGAAAACCATCTTCACTAGAGGAAGACAGGAAGGAAAGAAACAAAAAAGAAAAGACCACAAAACAATCAGAAAACAAATAACAAAATGGAAAGAATAAGTCCTTACTTATCAATAATAGCATTGAATCTAAATGGACTAAACTGTCCAGACAAAAGATGCAGACTGGATAAATAAGTGAAAAAAAAAGAATGAATCACTGATCTGTTGTCTATAAGAAACACACTTCACTTATAAATACACACATAGACTGAAAATAAAGAGATGATAAGAAATAGTCTATGCCAATGGAAACCAAAACAGAGCAGCTTATCTCAGAAAAAAATATATTTCATGACAAAAACTATAAGTAGAGACAAAGTGTCCGTATATGATGATAAAGGTGTTTTTTCAGCAAAAAGATATCATAACTTAAATATATATGAACCAAACACTGGAGCACCCAGATATATAAAGGAAATATTATTAGAGCAAAAGACAGAGATAGGCCCCAATATAATAATAACTGGAGACTTCAACACCCCACATTCAGCATTGGACAGATCCTCCAGACAGAAAATCAACAAAGAAACATCAGACTTAATCTGTGCTATAGATCAAATATACATAATAGATATTTACAGAATATTTCATCCAAGAGCTGCAGAATACACATTCTTTTCCTGAGCACATGGATCATTCTCAAGGATAGATCTTATGTTAGGTCACAAAACAAGTCTTTAAAACTTCAAAAAATTGAAACCATATCAAGCATCTTCTCTGACCACAATGTAATAAAACTAAAAATTAATAGCTAGAGGAATTTTGGAAACTATATGAATACATAAAATTATATGCTCCTGATGAACAGTGGGTCAATGAAGAAATTAATAAGAAAACTGAAAAACATTCTTGACTCAAATGATAATGGAAACATAAAATTCCTATGGGATAAAGCAAAAGCAGTACTCAGAAGAAAATTCACAGCTACAAGCGCCTACATCAAAAAAAGAGGGAAAACTCCAAATAAATGACCTAATGATGCATGTTAAAGAAAAGCAAGAGCAAACCAAACCCAAACCTAGTAGAATAAAAGAAACAATAAAGGTCACAGCTGAAATAAATGAAATTGAAATAAAAAATGCAAATGATTAATGAAAGAGAAAGTTCATTTTTTAAAAAGTTAAACAAAATGGACAAACCTTTGGCCACACTAAGAACAAAAGAGAAGATCCAAATAAATAAAATTAGAAATAAAAAAGAAGACATTACAACTGATACTGCAGAAATTCAAAAGATAATCAGTGGTTACTATGAGCACTTATATGCTGATAAATTAAAAAATCTGGAAGAAATGAACAAATTCCTAAATACATACATTCTACTAAGATTGAAGCAGGAAGAAATCAAAAACCTCAATAAACCAATAACAAGTAACACAATCAAAGCTATAAAAGAAGTCTCCCAGTGAAGAAAAGCCTGAGACACAATGGATCCACTGCTGAACTCTAGGAAGCACTTAAAGAAAAGAATACCAACTATCTTGCATGTTCTGCACATGTACCCCAAAACCTAAAATGCAATAAAAATTAAACAAAATAAAAAAAAAAAAAGAATACCAATCCTACTCAAACGATTCTGAAGAGCAGAGAAGTAGGGAATAATTCCAAACTAATTCTATGAGGCCAGTATTACTTCAATACTCAAACCAGACACATCAAGAAATGAAAACTACAGGCCAGTATCTCTGAAAAATATTGATGCAGAAAACCTCAACTAAACACTAGCAAACTGAATTCAACAATAAACTAGAAAGATCATTTATCATGACCAAGTGGGATTATCCCTGCAAAGCAAAGGTGGTTCAATATATGCAAATCAATCAACATGATACATCATATGAGTAGAATGAAAAATAAAAATCATAATCATTTCAATTGATGCTGAAAAAACATTTGACAACATTAAAATCACTTCATAATAAAAATCCTCAAAAACTGGGTGTTGAAAGAACACAACTCTTCATAATAAAATCACATATGACAGACCCAAAGCAAGTATTATACTGAACTGGGAAGAAGCTGAAATCCTCTCCTCTAGGGTCTAGAACACAGCAAGGATGCCAACTCTCACTACTATTATTCAGCATAATACTGGAAGGCCTACCTAGAGCATTCAGACAAGAGAAGGTTATAAATGGCATCAATTTAGATGCATCAATTTGTCTTCTCAATTTAGAAAAGACAGAAGTTAAATTATCCTTGTTTGCTAATGATATGATCTTGTATTTGGAAAAACCTAATAGAAAAACTATTACAAAAGAAACACAAAAAAAAACTTTTAAAATGATAAATTCAGTAAAGTTGCAGGATACAAAATCAACAGACAAAAATCAATAGCATTTATATTTTCTAACATTGAGTTATGTGAAAAAGAAAATCTTTAAAAGTAATTACATTTACAATAGCCACAAATAAAATTAAATACATATGCATTTACCAAAGAAATGAAAGAGCTCTATAATGAAAACTACAAACTGATGAAGAAGACAAGAGAAAACAGAAATATATTCCATGTTCATGGGTTAGAAAAATTAATATAGTTAAAATGTCCATTCTACCCAAAGCAATCCACAGATCCAAAGCAATTCCTATCAAACTACCAATGACATTCAGAGATAGAAAAAGTAAGCCTAAAATTTCTGTGGAATCTCAAAAGATCCAGAAAATTGAAAACTATCCTAAGCATAAAGAACAAATCTGGAGGGATCGCATTACCCAACTTCAAATTATGCTACAGAGCTACAGCAACCAAAACAGCATGACACTGTCATGAAAACATAAAGATAGATAAATGGACAAGAATGGAGAACCCAGAAACAAATCCACACACCTACAGTGAACTCATTTTTGACAAAGACGCTATGGAAATACACTGGGGAAAAGACAGTTCTTCAAATGTTGCTGGGAATACTGAATATCCATATGCAAAAGAATAAAACTAGACTCGTATTTCCCACCATATAAAAAGTTAAGTCAAAGCACATTAAATTCTTAAATCCAAGACCTCAATATATGAAACTACTATGAGAAAACTTTGGGGGAAACTCCAGGATATTGGTCTGGGCACAAATATCTTGAGCAATACCCCACAGGTATAGGCAACCAAATCAAAACTGAACAAATGAAATCACATCACATTGAAAAGCTTCTTCACAGCAAAGGTATAAACAACAAAGTGAATAGACAACCCCTGGAATGGGAGAAAATATTTGCCAACTATCTATCTGACAAGGAATTGATAGCCAGAATATAAAAGAAGCTGAAACAACTCTATGAGGAAAAAAGTCTAATAACCTGATTAAAACATGGGCAAAAGATGTGAATAGACATTTCTCAAAAGAAGACATACAAATGGCAAACAGGTATAGATAAAGGTGCTTAATACCACTGATCATTACAGAAATGCAAATCAAAACTACAATGAGATATCATCTTACCTCAGTTAAAACGGCTTATATCCAAAAGACAAGCAATCACAAATGTTGCCAAGGATGTGGAGAGAAGGAATACCTTGTACGCTATGTGGGAATGTAAATCAGCACAACCACCATAGAGAACAGTTTGGAGGTTTCTCAAAAATCCAAAAATCGAGCTACCATAGGATCCAGCAATCCTACTGCTAACAGTATACCCCAAAGAACGGAAATCACTATATAAAAAAGACACCTGCTTTCCTATGTTTGTTGTAGGACTGCTCACCACAGCTAAGATTTGGGAGCAACCTAAACGTCCATTCCCAGATGAATGGATAAATAAAATGTAGTACATATAAAAAATGAAGTACTATTCAGCCATAAAAAAGAATGAGATCCAATGGTTTGTAACGATATGGTGAAAACTGGAGATTATTGTGTTAAGTAAAGTAAATCAGGCAAAAGACAAATAAAAAGACAAATAGCATATGTTCTCACTTATTTGTGGGATATAAAAGTAAAAAAAATGAACTCATGAACATAGAATAGAAAGATGGTTATCAGAGGCTGGAAAGGGTAGTGGGGGCTGGGGAAAGGTAGGTGACAATTAATAGGCAAAAATAATAAAAAGAATGAATAAGACACACTGATAGTACAATAGGGTGACTGTTGTTAATAATAACTTAATTGAATATTTTAAAATAACTTACATAATGTAATTGGATTGTTTATAACTCAAAGGATAAATATTTGAGGAAATATTTCACATTGCCTCCCTGTATCAAAACATCTCATGTACTTCACAAGTATATACACCTCTTACATGTTTGCACTTAAATGTGTCATTTATTATTTGGCAGGATAGTTAATAATTATAAATCTATGCCTTTAAGTTAAACTACTTTTATTTTCACCTCTTATATACATTATAGATCCTACTTACCTAAAGGGGAAACAGACTGATTATTTCACAAAGGTAAGTACAGCTGGAAAGTTGTTGAAAATACTTGTAGAATTAAGACTCCAGTCAATGTTCTGTTTCCTGATTCATAGAAGTTAGCACAGTTTTCAAAAAATGTTACCACTCTTCTGCCTATCCTGGGATATTTTAGGACTAGAATCTAAATGATCTGGTTACAAGTCCAGTGGCCCCTTTATTTACTGACCATGATGTATTTAATCTATACATATTTCATAACATTTTAAATATTTTTCCACATCTGTCTGGCATTGGGAAACACTTTATATGAACAGTAATTTCTATAAGCTCTTTAGTTCATATTTGTTTAAATGTCTTAAAATATTATTTTAAAATAATATTTTAAGACATTTAATGTAAATCATATTTCCAAAATATGCTAGCATGCCACTTGACATTTAAGTATTAATACGCTTCAAAAGCACTTTATGACATTTTACATTTACATTTATTACTGTTAGTAGGTATCTAACTTGTCCAAATGCAAGCCAAGACCCAAACATCTAAGATATCTTGAAATGTTTACTATATTTACACAGCATATGGCATGAGAGATAATTAAAAAATGGCAAAACATGGCAAGTCAAACTAAAGCATAAAATCACATTCCTATGGACATCTACAAGCACATGAAATAATCTTGTGTTGCTGATCATGAATCACTTTTCAGATAATCAGTAACCCATGGTCAAAGCAATGAATAGCATTCTGTTTGCTCAATAAAAATGTAAAATTCTTGGTTTCCTAAAAGTACAACAGTTTGGTTGTGCTTTGTAGCTGGTCATTTGAGCCACAGGAAGGTAGATTGATGATGTTATTATAACTGAAGGCAAGCCGGTTGAGATACTGAAACAATGCAGCAGGAAGTACATATCTAAGTTTCAGAGCAATTATTTTACTGTAGGATATGACACTTTTGGAATGTTAGGATCAAAGCAGATGTACACAAACCTACAGATACATATTCATGGGCCAGAAGTAACGCTTAAAAGGGAATGTAATTCAGTCCCCCCAAAAAGCTATTTGGCATTGTGTCTAACCGTATGACTCGTTTTCATTTGCTTGAAGTTGTGTTTCAGCATTTCATATTTCCTCCATGTACAAGTACCAGTAATAGATTTTAGAATGAGTAAGAATCACCGTGCAATTAGATAGCTTTGCTTGAGCTATCTATTCCGAAATAGTTGCAATGGATGAGAGTTTTAGCATTCTGGATAGAAAAGTAAATAGCTTCCCAGCTGGTCTTGCTCATTTATGCATTAATTCAACAAATATTTGTTAAGAGACTTCTTTGTATGTCAGAAACTGGGTAAAACTCAACATAAGATAGAAAATAGTTACATATCCACAGGAGAGAGAAAATAGGTAAGATACAGTTATTATTCCTACATATTTCATTTCTTGATCCTCATCCAATTTAGGTCACTATACACTCAGTTAAACCAATGTCTTACTGTAAACTTTCAAAACATCAATCTATACAAGAGAGCACCCACCACCTCCTTAGCCCATTACAACCCAGCTTCCCGTATTATTTCGTTAAAACCATATTCTTAAAGCTCAGCAGTAAACACGATACCAATTGCCTTTCTCAATAGTCTACCTCAGTATTGCATGGAGCTCAGCTGAATGCACTTCCTTCTCGACACTTGTGCTTTGACTTGTATGATAGTAGAGCCACACTGTTCCTCAGTAATTACTTCATAATTTTAATCTATAGTTTCCCAATGTTTCTGGTTATCCCTATACTCTTTCTACTCCAGTCTGGCTCTTGGTGATTCCTATGTTTTCAGCCTTTCACGAATGACAGAATCTTTTCTTAAATTATCTTCCGGACATCTTAATTGACAGGTATTTAACCTCGTCATGTGTTGAATTGAACTAACCATTTTCCTCCTCCCCACAAAGTGCATCCTAGATTTGTTCATTCTCTAGTTTGCAGTAATTCTGGTAATTTCACTAACATTCTCCCAATAACTTACAGGTGAATCTGCGGCTAGCTGTGGTCCAAACTCACCCAGATATCGCATCAGTTGTAAGGTCCATTGGCTCCATCATTGTAATATCTGCTACAGGTTTGTTTTCTCCATTCCTATTAGTTCTATGTTCATTCTTTCTTGCTTCCTGTAAATATAGGTGACTGAATTCCTGTCCATATTCCTCCCTCCTAGATTCTATCTACTGATAATACTACTTTCCTACACATTAATTATCCCATTTTCTTTTTCAGACAGAGTTTCGCTCTTGTTACCCAGGCTGGAGTGCAATGGCGCGATCTCGGCTCACCGCAACCTCCGCCTCCCGGGTTCAGGCAATTCTCCTGCCTCAGCCTCCTGAGTAGCTGGGATTACAGGCACGCGCCACCATGCCCAGCTAATTTTTTGTATTTTGAGTAGAGACGGGGTTTTGCCATGTTGACCAGGATGGTCTCGATCTCTTGACCTCGTGGTCCACCCGTCTCGGCCTCCGAAAGTGCTGGGATCACAGGCTTGAGCCACCGCGCCCGGCCTAATTATCCCATTTTCTTATTGCATGATTCAAAAATAAACTTAAGGTGTATCTTCTTCTCCCACTTTTCATTCGATAGTAGTTAATCTCTTTGTATGCATTTGGAATAAATGCTTATACTTAATGTTTTTCATTCATTCATTCACTTAAACATTTGACAAACACCGATAACACATTTTGCCTCAACTTCATGTGAAGTCATTGCCATCCATCTCTCATAAATCTGTAGCTGGTACGGATCATCTTTGTTCTAATCGTCTCTTTTTCTAAGACAATTTTTTCCTGGTTAGCTCCTACACTTAATAGGGAGTTTCTCACTCCTTTTCGGTCCCTTATTTATAGTGGTTCAAGTTTTCTCTAATTTTCTTTTTTGAAACAGAGGCTCGCACTGCTGCCAAGGTGACAGTGCAATGGTAGGATCTCAGCTCACTGCAACCTCCGCCTCTCCAGCTCAAGTGATTCTCCTGCCTGAGCCTCCTGGGTAGCTGGGACTACAGGCGTGCACCACAATGTCTGGGTAATTTTTGTATTTTTAGTAGAAATGGGGTTTTGCCACATTAGCCAGGCTGGTATCAAGCTCCTGACCTCAGATGGTTTGTCCACCTCAGCCTTCGAAAGTGCTGGGATTATAGGTGTCAGCCACCATGCCTGGTCCCATATTTCTTAATGTCTTTTAAGCATAAGCCTTAAAGTTGCCAACTTTATCCAGTCTTTCACCTTCATCATGGGCTCATTCCTGCATATTATGCCCCAGGTATTATTAAAAGCAGCTTTATAGCAGTGATCGTGCAGTCATAAAACATGGATTTCTTGATTTGATTTAGTGTACAAATGAAGTTGCATTAATAGTAACAATTTTCACTTGCTCATTGCCTTCAATCATAAACCTAAAATGTAAGTTCTCCTCCTCAATTCCCTTCCTTATAAAACTCCTTCGCTTATTCTTAGAGCAGTGCATGTTTTCTTCTACTATTTTTTTTTTACATCAAGTTCTTGGGATACATACACAGAATGTGCAGGTTTGTTACATAAGTATACATATAGCATGGTGGTTTGCTGCACCTATCAACCTGTCACCTAGGTTTTAGGCCCTACATGCATGAGGTATTTGTCCTGATGTTCTCCCTCCCTTTTCCCCTGATCCCTGACAGGCCCTGGTGTGTGATGTTCCCCTCCATGTGTCCATGTGTTCTTATTGTACAACTCCCACTTATGACTTTGGCTTTCTTGTAGCCTCCTTGTTCACATTCAAATTTTGCATTGCACATGAAATCTACTTAAGGTAAAAAAGTATAAAGTTAAAATCCTTACAAATTTTGCTTTTAGTAGGGGTAAAGGCAATTTATTTATTCAAATGATAAAACTAAGATGAGGTAAAGTGAGAGAGGAAAAAATAAGAATATATAAATGGCTACAATTTATAAAGCACTAGTGTACAAATATTTATCTATGAATTTATATTAGTTTGACAATGATTCTTTTCATCTGCAAATAAAATGGGAAAACATATCAGAAAGTGAGCCTGTTACAGAGAGGCTTTAATAAGCATCTACAGAAGTTTACAATGGAGCAATATTATACATATGAGATACTAATAGTATTTTAACTAGAGAGGGAGAAGAAGATGAAAAAGAAGGGAGAAGCGTAAGCATAGAATAAAGAGAAAAGGTGAATTATTTAGACATTGAAGGTAATTCTACTAACTACTGCACTTAATGAATGAGTATTCTGTATTGAACATAAAATCAAAGTGGAGAACCTGCTTTGTATCTTGTGTCTTAGCTAAACTACCATGTCCTTCACACATCTAGCCTCAGCACATGTGATTCCACATTGAATGTTATTTGAGTGCTTAAAAACGTGTGCATTTAATCCAACTAAACACTAAACTAGTGGTTTAATGGCTATTAAACACACACAAAAAAACAACGTCATCTGAAAATTGGATGAAGGAACAACAACCTCTTTCAGTGCTGAAGGAAAAACTATGTTGAACATTCTGGGAATATAAGACAGTCTCCAAAGTTACACATACGTGTTGTGAAGTATCATAATCCTACACCAATGTAAGATGCGACTCTATACGTACTAGAAAAAGAGTTGTATATCAATCCATTCTCACACTGCTATAAATAACTACCTGAGACTAGGCAACTTATACAGAAAAGAGGTTTAATTGGCTCACAGTTCAGTGAACTGTACAGGCTTCTCCTTTGGGGAGGCTTCAGGAGACTTACAATCATGGAAAGGCAAAGGGCAAGCAAGTACATCTTCACCTGGCTGGCAGGAGAGAGAAAGAGTGAAGGGGGAGGAGCTACACACTTTCAAAGAACCAGAGCTTGTGAGAATGCTGTCACAAGCCAGCACTAGAGGAATGGTGCTGAACCATTAAACCATCCCTATAATCCAATCACTTTCCACCAACTCCACCTCCAACATTGATAATTACAATTCAAAATGCAATGGGGGGGTGGTGTTCAGAGCCAAATCATATCATTCTTCCCCTGACTCCTTTCAAATTGCATGTCCTTCTCACATTTGCAAACATAATCATGACTTCCCAACAGTGCCCCAAAGTCTTAACTCATTCCAGCATTAACTCAAAAGACCAATTTCAAAGACTCATCTGAGTGAGGTGATCCCTTATGCTTATGACCTGTAAAATCAAAAGCAAATTAGTTACTTCCAAGATACAGTAAGGATACAGGAAATGGGTAAATGCTCCCATTCCAGAAGGGAGAAATTCACCAAAACAAAGGGGCTACAAGCCCCATGAAGTCCATACTCCAGCATGGCTGTCATTGAATCTCAAAACTCCAAAATATCTTCCTTTGACTCCATATCTTCCACCCAGGCAACACTGGGACAAGAGGCAGTTTTCCAAGGTCTTAAGCAGCTCCACCCCTGTGGCTATGCAGAGTGTAGCCCCCGCAGTTGCTTTCACAGGCTGGCATTGAGTGCCTATGGCTTTTTCAGCCTCACAATGCAAGCTGTTGATGGATCTTCCATTCTGAGGTCTGGAGGATGGTGGCTGTCTTCTCAAAGCTCCCCTAGGCAGTGTTCCAGTGGGGACTCTGTTTTGGGGCTCCAACTCTACATTCTCCCTCTATATAGTCCTAGTAAAAGTTATCCACAAGGGCTCCACCCCTGCAGCAGACTTCTTCCTGGACATCCACATGTTTCCATATATTATCTGAAATAGAGGCAGAGGCAACCAAACTGTAACTCTTGCCCTCTGCACATATACAGGCCATATCATCACATGGAAGCCACCAAGGCTTGGATCTTGCATTTTCCAAAACAATGGCCCAAGCTGTACTTTGGCCTCTTTAGCCATGGCTGGAGCTATCTGCAGTGGCCACAATGCATGACATAATGTCCCAAAGCTGCACAAAGCAACCAGGCCAGAGGCCTAGTCCATAAAACCATTCTTTCCTCCTAGGCCTCCAGGTCTGTGATGGGAGGGGTTGCTGCCAAGTCTCTGAAATGCTTGGAGATATTTTCCCCACTTGACTATTAACATTCGGTTCCTCTTTACTCGTACAAATTTCTGTAGTTTGCTTGAATTCCTCCCCAGAAAAATGGGATTTTCTTTTTTACTACATGTTCTAGCTGCAAATTTTCCAAATGTTTATACTCAGAAATATAACCATATGATTACAGAGGCAGCCAGGACACTTTTTGAATACTTTGCTGCTTAGAAATCTCTTCCAAACATACCCTAAATCATCTCTCTGAAGTTCAAAGTTACACAGATTTCTAGGACAAGGTTCCAAGCCACCAGTCTCTTAGCTAAAGCATTGTAAGAGGGACCTTTATTCCAGTTCCCAAAATGTTCCTGATTTCCATCTGAGACCTCCTCAGCCTGGAGTTCATTGTCCATATCACCATCAGCATTTTGGTCACAATCAATTTAACAAATCTCTAGGAAGTTCCAAACTTTCCCTGATCTTCCTGTCTTCTTCTGATCCCCTGAAACTCTTCCAACCTCTGCCCATTGCTCAGTTCCACAGCTGCTTTCATATTTTCAGATATCTTATAGCAATAACCCATTCCTGGTACAAGTTTTCTGTATTAGTCCATTCTTTCACTGCTATAGAAAACTACCTGGGTCTTAATGAGCTGACCATTCTGTGGGGCTGTATGGGTTTCTGCTTCTGGGGAGGCCTCAGGAAACTTAGATCATAGTGGAAAGCAAAAGGGAAGGAAGCACATCATCACATGGCTGGCAGTAGAGAGAAAGAGACAGAGAAACACAGAGAGAGAGAGAGACACAGAGACAGAGAGCGTGGGCCTGTGCAAGGGGGAAGGTGCCATACACTTTTAAACAACTAGATCTCAGGAGAACTCTATTATGAGACAGCACTGGGGGATGGTCCTCCGCCATTAGAAACCACCCCCACAATCTAATCACCTCCCACCAGGCCCTACCTCCAAAATTGGGAATTACAATTCAACATGAGATTTGGATGGGATCATAGAGCCAAACCATATAAATAACAGTAGAGTTAGAATGTTTGCTGAGAATTAAAAAGCAGATGTCAGAATTTATAAATAACATTTTCAGTCACAGTAAAAGGAAGTAATTATTTTATAATGACCTTATCCCAATTGGTATTTTCCATTATGTCAGCAAAACTATAAACATAATTATTTTAAAGATGTTTGCCACTGTGTAAAAAGGATGAAATTAATAGTTTTTGCTTTCTTAAGAAAAATATCTTAAGTGGATTATCTTTACTAAATACATCCAAAATGAAATTATATTAAAATCTTTATTACTTAAATATTGATAATTATAGCATCAAAGAGAAAGATAAAGTCTAAAATCTTAATTTGTGTATTACTGAAATAAGTAAAATCTTAATTTGTGTATTACTGAAATAAGTAATTAAAACTTCAGAGCATTAAAATTGATGCTGTGGTACTAATAACAAAAATGGTGAGCTATCCATTCCGTTTAAGGAGATTCTGGCTTCCAACTATGAGTTTTCAAAACCTATTATTAGTATTGGTTTATCCATTACAACCAACCAATACTAAAGAATCCTATTTATTTTAAATCAATCATATGCAACTATGACCTGGATAAATTAAGCTGTTCCTCATGCAGAGTGTCTCAATAAACACTATTCTTTGGAGTTTGATAATATCAAAAAGAACCTAAATAATCTTTTATTACACCTTATACCTTAAAACACAAAGAGTTTTCATCTGGTTGGCTTTGTTATTAATACTCAGGGTCTTGAACTTCAAAATTAATGACATGTCTAAGTCAGTTCTCTAATTAACATAGATTAGGATTATTTTAAAATAAAAGTAACATGAATATCCACACCTAAACATTGCAGTAGAGTTTGAAAAAGAAAAATAAAAATTTATGGAGACTCCAAACATAGAAATTCAGGGTCTAAGTTGAAACAGAAATCATTGAGACTTCCTTATGAGGAAGCTTGAACTATGTAGCATTTCCGAGGTAGAGGAAAGTTGGCCACCATCTGAGATATCTGTTTCTCTTGGTGTTTTACCTTTAGGTTGGTGATACATGAAAAGATAAGTGATCCTCAGAAGTATTAAAGAAGGAAATACACGCTTTAGATTTATTATCAACCCCATATTTTCCATCTGTCTGAACTTTTCTTTTTAATTCAATCAAACAGATAATATATTGTATTGCTTTAACATAAATACATAGAAAATATACTTCCTGGCACAACAGCATTTTGCATACATGAATGGTGTCATTTTTGTCTTATTGTAAATGAACGGTGCCTCTGGTAGATCATATTATTGTTTACAAAAATTCCATGGTGTATCTTGCAGGAAGATTATATGCCCATGCTTTGGTGAATGGTGGTAATTTGAATTTCTTTGTCCAATAATATTTAAGTTGAAGTTTCTGTATTATTTCTGGTTAAAAGCTTTAGGAGTCTGGGTATGCTTCACTGTTTCCTTTTCCCTGTTTCCCTGACCAGAAATTGATAACAGGAGGTATTTCTTTAGCCTAGAACCTGGCATGAAGATGACATGTAGCAGAGAGGTAGCTGGTCAGCAGTACTCACACAGCATGAGAAAAAAACAAAACATTGTTACAATAATCTGCCCTGATGTAGGGGGCATTTGTCACCTGTAGAATTATCTGGCCCATCCTGAGGAATGTGGGCCTTTGGAGTTATGCAGTCTAGAGACTAAACAACTGTGTATGGCAGCCCAGGCACTGCATTTAACGTTCTTCCAGAGATTCTTCAAAAACACTAACATATCTGCCAAATATGAATAAATATGGATTTTGTCAACCATGAGAGAAAACTGTTTTTAATTTCTATTCTAGTTTCACTTTCCAACCTAACTGAATACATCATCTACTCATGATACATAAGATCACAGGCAGGGTCTCCCCACCCTCCAATGTCATAGAAGTCATTATACATTTTGTTGAAAAAAAAAGTAAGTAAATAATTTCAGCTTTCATTCCTGACTGCAAAGGATGAAAGCACAGATGTTTTGCTAATTATTGTAAGGTATTTTTAAAAACCATAAAGATATTTTAATATTGAACTAATTGTCTAAAGTGTGTAAGTATTTGGAACTAAGAACCATATCTAGTGTCCTTCATAGGAGCACTTATATAGGTGCACATAATAACAGATGGTAATTCTAAATGCTTGTTCCATTAAATTTAAAGTTTCCTTTGGGAGAGTAATTGCTTCTACAATAAAACAATCACCCAAGTTCAATATTAAAAAAACATACTGGTCCATTAGATAGATATTCTAAGCCTATATTCCAAATAAGATATGAAAATATAAAATAATTTACCATATTTTCAATAGGTACACAAAAATCTAGTAATGTACTTGCTTTGAGAATTGAAATCAAGTGTCTGTCAGACTGCATTGCAAACTTGATTTGTAGCGACAAGACACATTGTAATTTTTAATTGAATACATAACACCATAGTTAAAAGAAATCCTTGATTACCAAAAGATAATACCATTTCAACTTCCAGTAAGAAGAATTTATTTAATTTTACTTCCATTAAGAAGAAGCTCTTTACCTCTTCTATTTTCTTTTTTCTTTCTTTCTTTTTCCTTTTTTTGAGACAGAGTTTCACTCTTGTTACCCAGGCTGGAGTGCAATGGCGCGATCTCTGCTCACCGCAACCTCTGCCTCCTGGGTTCAAGCAATTCTCCTGCCTCAGCCTCCCGAGTAGCTGGGATTACAGGCATGCACCACCATGCCCAGCTAATTTTTTGTATTTTTAGTAGAGACGGGGTCTCACCATGTTAACCAGGATGGTCTCGATCTCTTGACCTCGTGATCCACCCACCTTAGACTCCCAAAGTGCTGGGATTACAGGCTTGAGCCACTGCGCCCGGCCACCTCTTCTACTTTCTAGATAATTTGTCCTATGCGGTGGTGTTCACTCATGTTAGCAAAATCTTTATTGCCTTCTGCAGAAAACTTAGACTCAGAGTCATAATGATCCCAAGCAGTTAATAACAATCACTTCTAGTCTGTCCCACTTCAGTCCCGACTCATCTCTGCTCGTTACAACGGGACTCTATTCTGCTCATAACCAGGCTCAGACATTTTTCACTCTTCATAGAACCAGACACTGTAAGACATATTTGCTCTGATTGCCACTGCCCCATGACCTTAATGCCACCTGCAACTCACCAAATTGTATCAATTAAATTTTAAAAATGCTTATTATATATTTTGAAAGTGTAAGTCATTATAACTTTCAGAAGATACACTGTTTATAGTAATTTACAAAAAATAATATGATACTATGTTGAAAATGTTACATATGTTACAGATCCCTGAAGTGGAATTTAGGCAAACTCTCCTGCAGTTTCAGAGAACAGCAAGGTGGCATTTTGTTGAAGACATTTGAGGGAATCCTGGAGCACACAGGTGGTATCTCTGATGAAGAGACTACAGGAAGGGAGTAAAGACGGGTGGTCAGGGACGACAGCCGAAGCAAAGGAACCCAAATGTGAAAATAGAAACACTTAACAACAAAGTGACCAGTTTTTCTCTACCTCTATATGTAGGAGAGTAGTGATAAAAATGTTTGAAATGGTAGCATAAGGCCCTGATGTGAAGGGTCATACATATTAAACTGTGAATTTCATATTCAATTTAGCTGGCAGTGGCGAGAAAGAAAGAGGATTGATTAGAATTCTGTTCTGACAGTATTAAATTGGCCTCCGAATGGGTCAGGAAATGAAAAAAGAGAGAGTCCATTAAATAAAAGTTCCAAAAGAGTTAATGAGAGCGTCAAACAGAATGCGGGTGGGAGGAATAAAGGTAAGTGGCATCATGAAAGCAGAGCCAATGAAATCTGACAATTAGTTGTGAAGACAGAGAAAGTAAAGTAAGACTGAATCATGAAAAAAGATTGTCTCCGAAAATATCATCTGCCCATTGGGAACCATGTATGCCATGTGAATATAATTTAGCATCAAATAACACTAAGTACTCAGTATTTCCAATTCAAAATTTTAAATAATATTTAAACCAAGTCTGTACTCTTTTTTTTTGTAATTTCGAAGGAAACAATAACACTAAAAAGTAGCAGAGGAGAGAAAAAGAAGCAACATGAGAGGTTTAAACTTTCAGAAATCTAACAGTCCACATGAACACATAAGAAATAAAATGAGATATGTAAGAGATATGTAAGAGATTTCTTTTTTGAGACAGAGTCTCGCTCTGTTGCCAGGCGCCAGGCTGGAATGCAGTGGCGCAATCTTGGCAGAGATAGTATTATTTTAACCATTTACTAATGCCTGAATTTATGACCAAATTAGCCATCTGTGGTTACACGGGAGCACAGAATATCACAGGATGAGGTTTAAAGATGCTAATTAAACTATTCCAACAGTAAAGAGAGCAGAGATAGTTCCTGGCACGATCTGGCAATACAGATATGCAAGATATATCTCTACGTGATACTCCCATTCTACTACTTATAAGAAGCAAGGATATGAGCGAAAGTGTAGAGTATATTTTTGAACATTTATGTCAAATATACATGAACAAATACAATGACACTGCCTGCTTACTCCTGTTGTCACTGGAAAAAGTGGAGAAAGAAAAGCTCAGGAACTGGAATTCCCAGTTTAAGCACCACAGAAATAACCTGAAGGCATCTGTGTGCAACCACAGAAGACTTATTTCCAGTAGCTGTGGAATTGAAACTGGTAAATGTCCAATGCAGAATATCCTCCTTCAACTGGCTTAATCATATACGTGTACTCCCAGCTGTTCAGGTGTCTACTGTTACAGTGAGGACCTTGATTGGGAAAAAAACGGGATTCTGTAAATTGGGGTCATGTGGGAACGGCTTTGACACAGCCAGGATTACCGAGTTCTTAAATTCTGATGAGCCTAGCCAGGCGCGGTGGCTCAAGCCTGTGATCCCAGCACTTTGGGAGGCCGAGGCGGGTGGGTCACGAGATCAAGATATTGAGACCATCCTGGTCAACATGGTGAAACCCTGTCTCTACCAAAAATACAAAAAATTAGCTGGGCATGGTGGCGCGTGCCTGTAATCCCAGCTACTCGGGAGGCTGAGGCAGGAGAATTGCCTGAACCCAGGAAGCGGAGGTTGCGGTGAGCCGAGATTGCGCCATTGCATTCCAGCCTGGGTAACAAGAGTGAAACTCTGTCTCAAAAAATAAAATAAAATAAAATAAAATAAAATCTGATGAGCCTTCTTTGCGAGTGGCAGAGGCTTCCCTGCCATGAAAGCAGTCTCTCCAATTCCATCTGAGGGAATTAGCCCTATACTGCCTGTGGAGACTGTAATGTCTCCTCTGAGACAACGGCCTTCCAAGTTGATGCTGAGTCTCCTCAGGACCCATCCACACTGTCCCTCTTACCTCTATTCCTATTACTAGACTCAAGTCCCAGCAGGCCCCTAAAGGTAGGGTACAAATGTGACTCTTAAGGAAGTTTCCTTTATCACAAAAGATCTACGTGAGTTTTCTAAATGTATACAGACAGAAATCCTGGAAATGCGTAGGATGAATTGTAAGAGTATAGTATAACTCTGAATATAAAGTTAAGACAGGCTGAATTTGTTGATATGAGCTCAAGAGGCAGAGATTTTGCAGTAAATTTTGTAGTTTGGGGAGTTGGAAAAGGATTCTAACAGTTTGTTTGCTTAGTTGGTTGAAATGTGGATCAAAAGATTATGAGCCAGTTGGTGATACCAGACCTGTCTTGGTTTAATGGAGGAAAGGGGATTTAAAAATTTAGAGACTGGAATATTAGAGTGAATTTGTCATTTAAATCTTAATGTCATTTAAGTAGAACCCACAACTGCGAGCATCCAGAAGACGTACCTTTCACGAATACTTTTAAAAGTAAATATGTGAGGGGAGTCCCAGCGTCCTTGAAAGCTCTGTGATTTCACTTATCTGTAAGCCCAGCCTTACAGTGGAAACTGTGTGCTAAATTAGGAAACCTAAACGCAATGGAAGAAATCAGTCGCCAGGGTAGCAGGGGCTGATACACAGCAGTCACCACCAAAGCAAAGTGGGAAGGGCTATGATAATGCACCGCAGACTTGGAGCAGCCGTCAGAATAATCTGTTGAGAAGGACTATGACATTGGCTAGTTAACAGTGTTTCTAAAAGTAAAATAGATAAGAAAATGAAGTTCCAAGTCAAGTGAACAGAAGTCAAGGCTGAATCATAAAAACAGAGAGTCATGCTTTCTCAATCAATTCCCAGACTTGAGCCAGTAAATAGACCCAGAACCTCTGAATGAGGGGAGGCCAGGTTCTTCTTCATTGATGAAGAGCCTCAAAACACTGCCAAAAATTTACACCGTTCATGTTTCTCTCACCCTTCCTGACAGGAATCTATGTCTTTTTACCAGGGTAAGAGTGCATTGGGAAAAATGAACAATCAGATCTTACAGGGACTACCGGATACTGGCTTTGAACTGATACCAATTCCAGGAGACCGCATGGCTGTGGATATCAGCAAATAGAGTTTTTGCTCAGTTGTGCCCATAGTTGGTCCACTGCAGCCCTGATTGCATCTTTTGGTCATTTCCTTAGTTCAGGAATACATCATTGTAGCAGATATCCTCAGCTGGTGGCAGAATCCCAGTAGTTCCCTGACCTGCCTAGTGAGGTCTATTACCGTAGGAAGGGGCAAATGGAAGCTACTAGAATGGTCTCTACCTAGAAAAATTATAAACCAGAAGCAATACTACATTCCCAGAGGGACTGCAATAGTCAGTGCCATCATTGAGCACTTGACAGATTCAGGGATGGTGATTCCAACCATATCTGCAATCAACGTGCCTGTCTGACCTGTGCTGGAGAAAGGCAGATCCTAGATAGTGACAGCATATTATTATATGCTTAATCAGGTAGTTACTCTGATGGCAGCTGCTGCCAATGTGGTTTCATTTCTTACCTTATATGAAGCTATTGATTCGGCAAACGCCTTTACCTAAATTTCTATCAGTAAGGGCCAGTAGTAGCAATGTGCTTTCAGCAGGCGAGGCTAGGGACACCTCCGCTGTCCTCTTGCAGAGACCTATCATCTCTCTAGCTTGATGTCATAATTTAGCTCACAAGGATTTAATCGCCTTTCCTTTCCATAACCCATCCCATCGGTCCATTACATTGATGACACTATGCTGATTGGACCTAGTGAGCAGAAAGTAACAATTACTTTAGACTTACTGGTAAGACCTTTCTGTGTCAAAGTGAGAAATAAATCTGACAAAAATTCAGGGGCCTTTTTTTCTACCAGTGGTTCGGAGCATAACAAGACATCCCTTCTAAGGTGAAGGGTAAGTTTTTGCATCTGACCCCTCCTGCAACCAGGAAGTTTTAAAAAAGGCGCAGTGCCTTGTGGGCTTCTCTGACGTTTGAAGACAACATACTCCTTTGTGTTATTCTCACCCATTTACCAAGTGGCCAGAAACTCTAGTTTTGAGTGGAGCCGAAAATAAGAGAAGGCTCTTTCGCAGATCGAGTTTGCTATGCAAGCTGCTCTTCCAATGCGAGCCATACAAGTAGGCAGATCCGATGGTGCTTAAACTGTCAGCGGTAGATAGGGAAGGTGTTTGGGGTGTGTGGCAGGTCCCTGCAGGTGAAGGGTAGTGCAGGCCCCTGTAGGTCTGCAGCAAAGGCCCTTTGGATTTTGGAGCAAAACAATTACTTCATCCAAAAATAATTAGTCCCCTCTGAGAAACAGCTCTCGGCCTAATATTGGGACGTAGTAGAGACTGAACACTTAACACAGGCCACCAAGTTACCACGCAATTTGAGATGCCCATAATCAATTTGGTGTTAACTAACCTATGAGGCCATGAAGTCGGGCAGGTAACCAACACCCCATCATCAAATTGAAGCAGTAAATACATTATTGAGCCCAAGCAGGCCCTGAAGGCATAAGAAAGTTCCATAAAGAAATGGTTCAAATACCCATGATCCCCACTCCTGCTCCAAGGCCTTCTCTGTCCTGTCTGCTCCTATGGCCTCATTGGCGGGGAGTCCCTATATTTAGTTAAAAGAGAAGGGAAGGCTGGTACCTGACTTATAGACGTCTTGTATGCAGGTACCACTCAAAAGTGGACAGGTACCGAACTACAGCTCCTTTCTGAAACATTCCTTAAACGCTGGCAGGGGGGAATCTCCTCAGTGAGCAGAATTTTGGGCGGTGAACGTAATTGCTCACTTTGCTTGGAAGGAGAAATAGTCAGACTTGAAATTCTGTACCACAATGCATGGGTTATAGTTAATGGTGGCTAGATGATTAGGAACTTGTAGGGAAGATAATAGGGAAATTGGTGACAGGGAAATCTAAGGAAGATGCATGTGGATAGGCCTCTCTGAATGGGTAAAAAAAAATGTAAAGATAGGCCAGGCATGGTGGCTTATACCTTTAATCCTAGCAATTTGGGAGGCCGGGGCGGGCAGATTACTTGAGGTCAGGAGTTCAAAACTAGCCTGGCCAACATGGTGAAACCCTGACTTCACTAAAAATACAAAAAAAAGTAGCCAGGCATGATGGGGGATGCCTATAGTTGCAGCTACTCAGGAGGCTGAGGCAGAAGAATTGCTTGAAGCTGGGAGGCAGAGATTATACTGAGCTGAGATCACACTACTGAACTCTAGCCTGGGTAACAGAGCAAGATTCTGTCTCAAAAAAAAAAGAGAACATATTTGTGTCCTAGGTGAGTGCACACCAAATAATGACCTTCACAGAGGAGGATTTTAATAATCAAGTGGACAGGATGACCTGTTCTGTAGATACCAGTCAGACTTTTTTCCCAGCCACCTTGTCATTATCCATTGAGCTCCAGAACGAAGTGACCATGGTGGCAGGATGGAGGTTATACATGGACTTGTATTCAAAGCATGCTTGGCTATCATCACCTTTGAGTTCCCAGTTTTCCAGCATTTGAGACAAACAGAGTCCCCAGTATGGCAGCATTCCTCAGGGTGATCAGTCAGTTACCTGGTGTTAGCACGATTACACTGAATCACTTCTATAATGGAAGAGGAAGAACTTTGTTCTCACAGGAATAACACACTGTGGATACATATTTGCCTTCCTTACATGCAATACTTACGCCAAAACTTCTATGGCTTTACAGAATGCCTCATCTACCATCATAATATTCTACACTAAGCATTGCTTCTGACCAAAAAGTCACTTCGCAGCTGTGGCAATGAGTCTGTGCTCACAAAATCCACTGGTCTGAACATATTCCCCATAATCCAGAAGCAGCTGGCTTGATGGAAAAGTGGCAGGGTGTTTTGAAGACATAGTTACAGTGCCAGTAAGGTGGCAATATCTTACAGGAGCGGGGAAGGTTTTCCAGAGGCTGTATATATTCTGAATCAGCATCCAAGATAAAGTAGGGCTTCTCCAGTGGCCATGATTCACAGGACTAGGAATCAAGGGGTGAAAACAGAAGTAACTCCACTCACTACTTTCCTGGTGACTCAACAGGAAAACACTTGTTTCTGCTTCCTGCGACCTTATGTTCTTCTGGCCTCGGGGTCTTAATTTTAAAGAGAGGAATCCTTCCACCAATATATGTAACTATGATTCCATTGAACTGGAAGTTAAGACTGCCACCCAGCCACTTCGTGCTTCTCATGCCTCTGACTCAAAAATAAGTGAGTTACTGTGCTGGCTGGAGGGCTTGATCAAGACTACCAAGAGAAAATGAAACACTGCTCCACAGTGGAGGCAAGGAAAAGTATATCTGGAATACAGGAGATCTTTTAGGGTGCCCTGTGATTAAGGTCATTGGAAATAACATTAACCTAATCCTGGCAGGACTAAATAATGGCCCATGCCATTCATGAATGAAGGTGTACATCACCCCAACTGTGTATGAAAGGAAATTACATTTTGGGACCCAAACTTATTTAGCCAAAGGGAAAAGTCACTCTGGGAACTGGGTCACGCAAATCTGCCTCTCACTTTTAACTCCTAAATAAGATGGCTACAAGATAAAAAGCTACACACCTCCCCCATATTTTACCCAAAGAAATTCCTAGTGAGCTGTTAAAATTTCACCATGGCAATATAAATGGATAGCTTATCTTTCTTTTCTTTTTTTTGAGACACTCTTCCTCTGTTGCCAGGCTAGAGTGCAGTGGTGTGATCTTGGCTCAATACAACCTCTGCCTCCCAGGTTCGTGATTCTCTTGCCTCAGCATCCCAAGTAACTGGAAGTACATGCACGTGCCATCATGCCCAGCTAATCTTTGTATTTTTAGTAGAGACGGGTTTCACCATGTTGGCCAGAATGGTCTTGATCTCCTGACCTCATGATCCACCTGCCTCAGCCTCCCCAAAGTGCATGGTGTGAGCCACCGCGCCGGGCCCAATAGCTTATCTTTACAAGTACAGTCAGCTGTAGCCCACCAGACACAAATGCATATCTGATCATTTCCCTGGCCCAATTTGTCCATATTATACTCTGTAAAATGCAGATTCCCTGCATTTCCCTCTGTCCCATTTATGTCACCTGATGTAAAAAAATGCAGATTCACTGAGCTAGGCAAAGACATGAATGACTACTTTTCCTACCTATTTACTTGAAAATTGTGTACTTCTCAATATCCCACCCTTTCCCTTTGAAATTTGAAGCCTTAAAAATCATCTTTGGAGAAAACCATACACCTGTCTCCCTGGTACCCATCCTTAACTTTGGCAAGTAAATCTCCTAAAATGATTAAGACTTGTCTCAGGATTTTACTCAATTGACAAATGTGAAGAACCATGACAACTTGAGGTGCTTGCTGAATACACAGGGAGTACAGAACCGGAACTAGAAGAAGGTGGCTGTCAACGCCAGCCATGGCCACATGGCCAATTACAGAGAAGTGAGGACTAACTGTCATGAGTATTTTTGCCTTATTTTGTTATAAATTTGTGAGTGAGTGAGTGTGTGTGTGTGTGTGTGTGTGTGTGTACAGACAGATGGACAAAACAAATATTTTCATTTTCCTCCCTCTCTTACTCCCTTGTCATGTAAAAGAGAACGCGTTGACTTTACATGACATTATGTAAGTTATAGGACATCAAAGAGAAGAGTCAACATCATTCCAGGACTTTATCTCCCCTTCTAATATATTAGTGCATTTTTGGTCGTACACAGGATAACTGTATCATGTTAGGAGGACAAATGACATTGTTATTGTCTTTATTTGGATATTAAGGATGGCTTAGGGAGATGCTTATGGATGACAGGTTGACAAGGGGTAGATTTGTGAGGGTTAATTTTATGTGTCAATTTGACTGAGCCATGGAACACCCAGACATTTGACCAAATGTTAGTCTGGGTGTGTTTGTGAAGGTGTTTTTCAATGAGATACATGTTTGAATCAGTATACTGAGTAAAGATCCCCTCCCTAATGTGGGTGGGGTGATCTAATCAAATGAATATCTGAACCAACAAAACATCTAAGAAGGAACTCCTCCTGCCTTATTGATTGAGCTGGGACGCTGGTTTTTGTCACCTTTCGACCCAGACTGAAATATCAGCTCTTCTTGAGTGTTGAGTCTGCTGCCTTTCAGGCTGGATTTACACTACAGCCTGTCCTGGGTCTCCAGCTTGCCGACCACAGATTTTAGATTTCTCAGCTTCCGTAATTACATGAGCCAATCAATATCTTATAATATTTGTCTCTCTGTCTCCATCTCTGTCTCTGTCTCTCTCTGTCTCAACAGAAAGTATATTAAACACAGACTTAGGAAACTCAGGGGTTGAAATACACAATTGAATATTTATGTGTACTGCTAAGTAGAAATGTTATTTCAGGTATATATTGACCTTCTAGCAAATTATACCAAAACAAAATAATAACCACAAAAATAACCTCTGGAAATTCATTATATACCCATAGTGCTTGAAATAGATAATATTTGGAAGCAATAAAATTTACTATTTCCCAACATTTGGAAACTTTAGTAAGAATGTAAGTTATTTTATAAAGACAAATGTTCAGGATAACAATAAAACAGACTTTCTAATCTTCATGGTGACATGTTTGTGACAACGTAAGTTAACTAAGATTGAAGCACTTATTGAACACACTAAAACTTGATCCTTTCTGTATAAATTGAAGGTGACATCACGGATGCTGAGGCATTCAGATCCCCTACAGCAGATATGTGACTTTTTATACCTCAAAAATAAGCTCTGCTCTTCTTCAATATGAAAACGTACTTCTTAAGCAAGAATGGTGGTAATTCTAAGTTTCTGTGCTAAATATTAACCAGGTCGGTGGTTTTCTTCTTAAATTCTATTACTAGTTTTTTCATTTAATATAAGTTATTTACCTTTAACCAGAAATGTACATTTCAAATGTATGTGAGAATAGGGATACAATTTCAAACACTGGAATACTATATAGAAATGGCACCCTATTTCGTTTAGTCCCTTCCTCAAATAGAAGAAAATATTAAACCGACATTAAAGAGAGGTTAAGAGTTAAACAAGCAATGTTCTCAAATAGTAAAAAGTGCACATGACCTTTCCTTCATCACGTAACTTAAAATATCAAGCATACAGCGTTTATGTTAATGCCAGAGGAACTAAAAAGCATATGGAAGCAAATGTGCCTGTGTCACAAATGCAAAAATGTAGTTTCAGGTATGATTTACCTGCTAATGAATAAATTTTACTAATATATTTTTTCACTCTATCTCTGATACTTTGCTCTAAACAATCTGACCAATCCAATTAGAGTTGTTATAGATTGAGATGAGTAGCTCTGTTAAGGTAAATTATTACAGATAAGATACAGCATGTTCATATTCATCTGCCTAATACTGATTTTATTAAATTTGGGGGAAATTTTTTTGAGCATATTTACTTGCACCTAAAATTTTAATAATGATTCTTCAGTATGAAATCTGCTTCAGGTATGTCCATTTACCATACAGGTCCCTTTCCTTCCTACATTCTGATCAGATTCTGGATCAAACCCACATCTGATTTAAAAGACTATTTAATCACTCAAATCTTAACATGAACATTCCCTTGACTCTGATCAGTATATTTTAATTTCCCAAGCTCATCCTTTTATATCCATTTACAGAACTGATAAAATACCTTCACATTTGTATCACCGCATGAGGTCGGACTCTGTGAAAACATTACCTTACAAGGCAGAAGGGACTTTGCAGATATAATTAAGGTTACAGACCTTAATATCAGAAGATTATTCTGGATTATCCATCTTGGTTGGCCCAGTCTGTTCACATGAGCCCTTATGAGCAGAGAACTTTTTCTAGCCAGAAGCAGAAGAGAGTAGAGGTACATGGAGTAGAGGTACATGGAGTAGAGGTGGTTTCATCTACGTCTTGAAGGAGAGGTGGCTTCAGGGGCAGTTGAGAAACTCCAAGTGTGAAAAGGATAGTGTTGCTGGCTCTGAGATGTAGGAACCCACATGCAAGGGGCTGGAGTCCCCAAGGAGCTACAACTGGTGCCCAGATGACAGCCAGCAGGTTCACAGAACCTCAGTCCTACAACCACAGGGAACTAATTCTACTGACAACTCAAATGAGCTTGGGAGCAGATTCTCCCCGTAGCTCCCTAGTAAGACCGAAGACAGATGACACTTAAGTTTCAGCCTTGTAAATGCAGAACAGTTATGTCAGTCAAGTCAACCTGGATCTGGGGTAAAAAGACTGTGGGCTAATAATTTTGTATTTTAAGTTGCTAAATTGGTGATAATTTATTATGCAAATTGTGACAAAAAATACATAGAATTACCATATTTTTGTATTTAGCAATATTCATATTTGTCATGAAGTTTACTCACAATCATTCAAGTATTTGGGAATATCATAACTGTACTCTTTTTCAATGAGTTAGATGAGTCTCAGAGAAACTGAAGGACTTCTGGAAGATTCTGTACAGAATCCGAGGTTTTTGGGTTTTGCTTTGAGGTTCTTCTACTCTAACAGAAAAGAGAACTTGATTTAGTATTGTTAAGATAGAACATTCGATGTTGGAATTTTCTTTTCTTTCCTCAATATTGCCTTTCTTGACAAACTTGGAACCCACCCAAATTCCCATCAGTGATCGACTGGATAAAGAAAATGTGGCACATATACACCATGGAATACTATGCAGCCATAAGAAAGGATGACATGTCCTTTGCAGGGACATGGATGAAGCTGGAAATCATCATTCTCAGTAAACTGATGCAAGAATAGAAAACCAAACACTGTATGTTCTCACTCATAAGTGGGTATTGATCTATGAGAACACATGGACACAGGGAGGAGAACATCACTGGTGGGTGGGGGGCTGGGGAGGTATAGCAGAGGGTGGGGGACTAGGGGAGGGATAGCTGGGGGTGGGGGATTAGGGAGGGATAGCATTAGGAGAAATATCTAATGTAGATGACAGGGTGATGGATGCAGCAAACCACCATGGCATGGGTATACCTATGTAACAAACCTGCATGTTCTGCACATGTACCCCAGAACTTAAAGTATAATAAATAAATTAAAAACAGAAAAAGAATAATTACTTAATGTTTAAATATTCCATTTTTAAGAAAAAAAATTGATCTAATTATCTCTTAGCTATTGCAAAAAAAAAAACCCAACATAATATAGAAGTTTCAAAGTGTTGAAATTCCTGAGAAAATGTATAGAAAACTGTGATACAATATAATCCTTATTTTACTTATATCATATAGACAGCTAGGTTGGTTTCTTTGCATAACTATCTAATTTACATATTCAGATAATGTAGTCTAAAATGTGAATAAAGTATGTATATTTTAGTTCAATTTTCTAAATTAACTGAGATGGCTCTGGCATCTTTCATCTGATGTAATTTCATCACTGTGTCTTCAACAGACAGTCTAGAGGGCACAAATGAGGGTTGTGTTTGAAGGTGTAATCCGACTTTTCAAAAAAATAGTCAGTTAAATGTTTACAAAATCTGACTAAATAGATGCAAAAAGTAATCATTGTCTTACTATAATTGCTATAGTTTTATTATACAAGTAATTATTTTTAAAGGTGGGGCATAGGGGAAAATGCTGGACAAAGGGTACAAAGTTTCACTTTGACATACAGATTACATTTGAGATCTATTGCACAGCATAGGGAGACAGTTACTAATAATGTAATGTATATTTTAAAATTTCTAAGAGTAAATTTGAAATGTTTGAATCATAAAAATATGGTAATTATGTGAGGTGATAGATATGTTAATTAACTTGATTTATTCATTCATGTTGACATATACCCAAACCTCACATTATACCTCATAAATTATATATATGTACATATAGATGTATATATATAATTATTTGCCAATTTAAAAATAAGATAAGAAATTCTTAAAGGGTATGTAGAAGAAATATACATAGGGGAAGAAAATGAAAATAAAAATTCATTAGCTATTGTTTAAGGAAAGAGAATAACGTATCTTCCCAATATGTGATTATTTAGATGTATCAGTGCTCTATCAGTTTCCACCAAAGCCTAAATATTTTTAATGTTATATTGGTACATTACATTTTAACTACAGCTTGATCAATTTAATGAAATAATAAATATCAAAATGGAAAAATACTCCCTGTTCAAAATATGTATTTTTCTGCTAAAACAAACAAGCAAATATTTGATAGGAGAATAGAGGCATTATACTTTAAAAATGTTCACCATAAAATACTCCAATTACATTTCAGGATTTATATAGTAACTGAAGTTAATATGTTTAAATCATGGGTTTATATAATTTTTCATTCAGTGTTAAATTTTACAAGCTCTACTAAAAGAAAAAGTAATGGTATAACTTCCTGACAAGCCAAATTAAAATTCACTAGGTGAGGTTTGCATATATATATTTTTTGAGATGGAGTCTCACTTTGTTACCCAGGCTGGAGTGCAGGGGCACCGTGTCGGCTCACTGCAACCTCAATCTCTTGGGTTCAAGCAATTCTCCTGCCTCAGCCTCCTGAGTAGCTGGGATTATAGTAGGCACCCACCACCACGACCCGCTAATTTTTATATTTTTAGTAGTGTCTGGGTTTCACCATGTTGTCCAGGCTGGTATTGAACTCCTGAGAGCAGATAATCCTCTAGCCTCGGCCTCTCAAGGTGCTGGGATTACAGATATGAGCCACCGTGCCCAGGTGAAGTTTGGCATATTTTTAGGAAGTATCAGTGTTCGCTGTAATTGACCATATTGGCATTTCTGATGGGGCCAGGAGTGGAAGTTTAATTTTGATCACAAGAGCATTGGTTCATAGATAAAAGTTGTTCTCATAGTGGGAAGAGTCCACACAATCTAATAAAATTCTACATGACAAATTACATTTAGGTATAAATAAATACCATTTTATTAGATATCAATTATTTCCAGAAGTTTTAAGGAAAAAGAAATTCTTTAGGTAATTATATTTTTTTACTCTTTGGAGCTCTATTACTGAGATTTGAACTCAACAAACATTCATTTTTTGTTGGTATTTACCAGTTATGCTTGAAAGTTGGATCCTGCGTGATTACTTATTTAAAACATGCATTTTGTAATTTTTTAGAAAGGGATTCATGTTGTGTTCAGAAAACGTTTCAAAGGCATCACTTTGCTTTATATTAACCATTTTGAAAATACAAGGTTGAATGATGACAAGGAGTAAATTCATTACGCTGGGTGAAATTAAAGAAATGAATTTTTTTTTGGTTAAACTATTACCCATCATAATTGAATGGACCAGAATTATATTTCTAATCAGTTATTCAATGCTTCTCAAGCACTTTAAAGAAAAATTGTAATATACAAATGCTCTATATTGATGTTGATCCTATCAGAAGTTATAAGCATTGACTTTTCATGAAGAATAGTGTACGTAAATGATATTTAAACCAGCTGTCTGACCAACAGAGTTATAGGTATACAATATATTCATTAAACTCAGTCTTCTTTTTTAATGCTAGAGTTCATTAGTTTAAAATTTTTTACAAGGTATAACAGAGGTGACCCTTTAATACCTGTGCCTATTTAGGTTCTTAAAATGATTATTAGATGATAATGACTCTTTTTACTAGCACAGTCTCTAAAGTCACCATGATAGCATCATGAAATGCAAGGCAGATAATGTTTTAATGAAGAGAATTCATAGGATAAGAGTAATGAAAGAAAATGCTGCTCAAGGATGCTCTGAATTACCGATCCCAGAATGCCCTGCCTTTGTCTCACATGAGAAGAAAAAGACATTGAGTTGGCTTTCTTTCTTATTGCCCTTTTACTGTAGAGGGACAAAAATGGGCAATTAAAAGAAGTAATCATTAAGACGATTCTCACTGTTACCTTTAAGAATCCTTTAGTTGTGCAGCCAAACTGAAGTAAAGGATAGTAAGTATTAAGTAAATGTCGGATGTCTGGTCAAAGCAAGATGAAAAGTCCAATTCTGCATATTATTGAACACACAGTATCTTTCCTTAGTAAAAACCAGAGATAATAACAATAATTTAATTTTGTTCCTCTATGCATTTCAATGTTAGTTCTGTAATATTTTTCCTTTCTGTTCAAGTATATAAAATTACTAATATAAACTATTTAATTTGTATTATTCCTCAAGAATAATAGTTTATACTTTGGTAAATGGTTTTGTTATAATAAACTCAAATAATCTTTATTATAAAATGCTAAAAGGACAGAGCTGTTGTAGAATTGAATTTTATCTCCACCTGTTAACATAGACTCCACTAGTATTTTTATTTTCAGATTCTAAAATCCTTTGGAGAAATGACCCTAAACAATCCATTAGTATAACTTTTCTCTGCCTCTCATCGGAAATTGCACTTCGTGAAACCCAAGCTTTGTAGAGGAGCACAGTCTCCAACTAAAGCCTGATTCTCAGCATCCTGCTTCTCAATCATTATGGCCATTAATCTTAAAGGTTACTTATGTTCCCAGGCAAGTTACTTAATATTTCTGGACTTTAATTTCTCTTCCCATGTCACACATGAAAATAATAATACCTACCTCTTGGAGTTACTGTATGTTAAGCATAATGCATGACACATAGTACATACTCAATAAATTTCATTTATTAATAAAAATGCTAACTATGATTATATAAAAGTACTATGTAATTATTAAATGAAGCAGTTAATATTGATTGAAAATAATATAAAATTATATGATTACCAATATAAATTATAGAAATTTTCATAATGATGCCACAAAGTTAGGTTAATTATATTAATCAAAGCAGAAATAAAGTATTTTATTTTTAGCATAAAATCTTCATGTAATACTAATTTCATTGTCTAGATTTATGTTTCAGGTTATATATTATTTGTCAGGAACTCTGAAGCATCTCACAGTAAGGCACAAAATATAATTTTAATCTTTACCTAGTACTCAGCTCCGGAACAAGTAAACTTAATAAATATTTATAGAGCTCTCCACTTCAAATACACAAAACATACATTCTTGTCAATATCACATCACACCTACTCATAGGTTTAAATGAAACATTGATTGGTCATTATTAATGTCCATTTTCTTTTTCAGAATAAAGCAATAATTCCGTTCACCCTCCCTCTTTCTTCCTCTCCTTTACTCATTTTTTTTTTCTTTCCTTCTCTCAAAAAAAAGAAAGAAATCAACTTGTAAACCTCTAGATCCAGGTCGACAATGTCTCTCTCATTGCTTGATTTCCTTCCTTCCCTTCCCTCCCTCCCTCCCTCCCTCCCTCCCTCCCTTCCTCCTTTCCTTCCTTCCTTCATCCCTTCCTCCTTCCCTCCCTTCCTCCTTCCTCCCTTCATCCCCCCTCCCCCACAAAAAAAATGGAGCCACTAGACCCAGATAGTGTTAAACCCAGACCATAAGATCTCATGTTGACGGCATGCTGATGCTCAAATGGCCAACTCTGAAGGATGAAAGAAATCCTATGAATTACATTTGGTTGACTTGGCTTGGATTGTGAGGCTTGGGGTGCCTCTCATGTCTGTACTTACTGTCTTATTCCAGTTCTGTTGAGTACCTACTAAGTAAAAGGCACGTAAGACATAAAAATGATGCAAAATATTTTATATTTCCTCAAGTTGCCATTATTTTTTACAGGATTAAGAAATACATTCAATGATTATAATATATGTGAGTATCATATGGAAGGAGACAAAAGATCACTTCTAAGTGGAGTTAAGAGGGAAAACATACAAAGAAATTATAATTAAAATAAAACTATAGTGCATAGACTCATTTTTAATAGATGAAGATCCAGAAGCAGAGTATTTTAGGAATAGAAAAGGTTTAGGCTTGCAAAATACCAGGGCCTATTTGGAGACTCAGTCAAGTTTGCTGGGGCATAGGTTCTTTGAAGAAAATAGTATAAGATGACACAAGAAGGCACATTTTAAAGCCAATAAGTGACACTTCCACGTATTGGTTCCATGTAGTATTCCATGATTAACTTTTCACTGTTCATCTCAAATGCCTAAGTAGTAAATACTTTTTAAAATATGGTAACTGAGTGAATTAGTGAAGTAAAGTTTACACTTTAATCAATATAAAATTAGTAGCCATGAGAGCTGGCTCTGAAGTGAACATTAGAATGAATAACCAGAGAGTGGCATATTATGAAGAATTAGAGAGGGTAGAAATTACAGCAGGAGAGGCTAAAAAGAAAACACTTTCTATGACTAAGGAAAAGGAAGGTGAGCACCAAGAACTGTGAAGAAGCCGAGATTTATCCTGTTTTCAGGCTTACATATTAGCCTGCTGTGTTCTCATGGACGTTGGGAGAAGAAATGAGATCCCTGAAGCAGAGACAAAGAACTTCATTACTCACAGTTATGAAGGTAACCAGAGTATCAGCACCCACATTGGTTTCCCAAGTCCCAGTTACCACAGAGACGGGTGCATACTTAGTGGACTGAGGAACAGGGGAGGAAGCCTCACCTTGTGGAATCTGAATCTTTTGTAACAGGTCAAAGCCAGTTTAAAAAGGGAACGGTAACTAAACTTTGCTGCAGAGTAAGACATTAATTTTATTTTACTGTACTATAAGCAAATCTGTCTTTTACTCTAGAGGAAGACATTGTCTCTTCTGTAAAGAGCTGTTAGCTACACAAACATCTTCAAAAACACAGCCCAAAACAAAAGGAAAGATAGATGATACACAGAAACATTACTAATAAAGAACTATCTCCCAGTAGAGATGGCCTGACCAAGGAGGTGGCAGTGGAAATTCCATTCAAATAATCACTGTATTCATGGCAGGTTTCTGTGCCTTTAATTAGTCTACAGATCAATTTTTTTAACTAGAACAGGATTTTCTGTTATATTACATTTTCTCAAACAAACAGAAGGAATAATTATTTTATTGAATCTACACCAAAGCATAACTTAGGGGGTGAATGTTGACTTCTTACAAGAATAAATTCTAAGTCAGAATTCAACACTTCTGGACTTTTCTCAAGGATGGGAGTTAAATTCATAGAACTCAGTAAGTTAAATAGAGCTTAAAACCTTTCTTGAGAGACTTTCTAGTATCCTGACAAAACCTGTTACATATGTATGTTTATATGTATAAAACAGAATTACAAATATTTATGGAATTAGAAAAAAGCGTGAATCTGTGAATTTACTGTAAGAATAAACTAAAATAATCAGAGTTGTGTTTTGTTCCGAGCTGTGAATACTATAGTAGCTTTTCTCCTTATTTCATAGATAATTTGAGATGTAACTGACCTTTTTAAAAAGTAAGGCAGAAAAAAACGTGGCCACACACTCCTTAAGTACTGTGTAGTAAAGAATTTAACCTTAACAAAAACATGATCTGACCTTTGCCCTTGGCTTCCGGGAAGTAATGTCTTAGTTCTTGTAATGTCATGCATGACAGGAGTATCTTTGGTTGTCTGGGATCAGCAACACAATTACAATGTGATTCAGGAGAGGGGCTCTGAGTCACACCAATGATGTAATTTAGGGTGGGCTTTGGGTCATCAGTACACCTGGAAGTGCTGGAGACCAAGGTCAGTCACGTGGGAAATCAATCATGCCTGTGTGATGGAGCCACAGTGAAAACTCTGGACACTGCACTTGCTGAGCTCCCTTGGTTGGCAATACCCGTGGATGTACTGCCACACGCTGATGCTGCCATAACTCCATGAGAAGACACGTGGAAGCTCCACATTTGAAACTCTCCTGGACTCTATGCATCTTAGCCAGTGCAGGCTGCTACAACAGAACACCATAGACTGGGTGGCTTAAATAACAAACCTATTTCTCTCACTTCTGGAGGCTGAGAACACTAAGATCAAGAGGCTGGCAGATTTGATGTCTGGTGATGGTACGCTTCCTGGTTTCCAGAGGGCTATCATATTCTGCCCTCACATTGTGAAAAGAAAGCAAGAGAACTCTCTGGGGTTTCCTTTATAAAGACACTTCGAATCCCATTCATGAGGGCTCTAACCCTATAACCTACTTATCTCCCAAAGGCTGCACATCCTAATACCACCCAAATAACACCAGGAATTAGGATTTTAAAATATATGATTATTTGGAGAACAAATATTAACTTCACAACACTATCTTATACATTTATTCCCTTGTCGGATTTTAATCTGTATCCTTCAGCTATAATAAACTAAAACCACGAGTATAACAGTTTTCAGAGCATCCTGTGAATTCTAGTCAATCAATGAACCTGAGAATGGCTTTGGAAATCTCCAACCTGCAACTGGTATCAGAAGTGAGTATGGTCTTGTGCAGGCTGTGGACCCTCCGACTTTGCACAGGTCTTTAAAAAATTATATTCAGGAGACATTTTATCTTTTTGTGGTGCATATTTTACATTTTTATAATTTCAAAATTTTGATTTGCATATGATAATATGTAAATCACAGCATTCCATTATATTTTTATAATACACCTTTAAATATATATATGAATATATGTATATTCTACAATCTGTTTTCCAAATTTATTTAAAAACTTTTTAATAAAAAATTAACAAAATAGAGCAAATGTCAGTTGAAAGAACGCATATTAATCTTAAATACATTTCATTATTCTGGAACTCTTTAAAAATTAGGCATAAAATACCTAGTTAAAATGATAACAAATTTGACCATCTTAAAACCATCAGAGACTGATTCTTCCTGATTTCTAATTTGATTTTACTTTTACATACTTCTTAAGATTTGTAACATGGGGAGAAATAACAGATAAAGTATGCACCTAAAGTAAAATTTAAAAAAAATTTAAAAATCATTTGTGGGCCAGGTGCGGTGGCTCACGCCTGTAATCCCAGCGCTTTGGGAGGCCAAGGCAGGGGGATCATGAGGTCAGAGATCGAGACCATCCTGGCCAACATAGTGAAACCCAGTCTCTACCAAAATACAAAAATTAGCTGGGCATGGTGGCACACGTCTGTAGCCCCAGCTACTCGGGAGGCTGAGGCAGGAGAATTGCTTGAAACCAGAAGGTGGGTGCTGCAGTGAGCTGAGATTGTGCCACTGCACTCCAGCCTGGGCCTGGCGACAGTGCGAGACTCTGTCTCAAAAAAAAAAAAAGATTTGTTATAAACACATAAAATTCCACATTTTAAAGTTTTTCACAGGCAATCTTTGAGTTTCCCAATTAGAAATATTACTATTGCATAGCCCTGTGGATTCTCATTAGTGGACATGTAAACCTTGCCGCTAACAAAGACTTGGAGACACCTTTCTACAATAATAATAATAATAATAATAATAATAATAATAATAATAAATGTCAAATTCAGCACACTGGTTCATCATTACTTTTAAAGAATATATTCTTTATATAAACTACATGGAGGAGGCAGACAAACTGATAGATGATAAATTCTTGCTGCAATGGCATGAAAGGGACATTTGCATGTCCTTATCATGTCCTCATTATTAATAAAAGCTTATTACATGTTAACTGTGTCAAACTGTACGAAGATGACTGCCAGGCATCTTTCTCAGCCATGTGGTTTTGGATCCATCCGCAGCAATTTTTAGCCTCAGAGTTTCAGATTGAATTGGGCAGGCCACGTGCACCAAAGCCCTCTCGGTATCTGCATGAAAATATGTTCTCATTACTTCCTCTTAGCACTGTCACCTAGTGACAGTTCTTTTAGTCATGGGCCAGAGGAAGCAAGCCAAAAACTCCTGTCATCTTCTAAATTCACAGCATGTAGCTCTAACATTTCTTTAAGCCTTCTCCTTTTATTTCTGTCTCCTACTGCCAGTCTGACTGTCAAAGTCACAGCATGAGATAAAAATAAAAAGAACCATCAAAGAAACCCATGTGCAGAATTTCCCTACAGGAGTTTCAGCAAGAGGGGCAAAAATATGAAAGTGGTTACCCTGACATGTGCCCTCCAGCAAATCACTAATGAAAGGAAGAAACAAATGTATGCTTGACCACCCCTCAAATAAGTCCCTTGATATAAGGAAATGGAATGCTTCATTTCTGTAATAGATAAAAAGATCAATTGCTAGAACATATTTTGCTTTGAGGGGTTTTCAAATATAAAAATTGAAAACGGGCCATAATATCCAGACAGACAAAAGTGAGTTTACATTTCTATTGATTTCAAGGTCAGAGTTCCATGCAAAATTTTTGGCAAAATCATTATATAATTTCTTCAAATTTTGATATAAAGTAGAACATCAACACAGTAGTGTGATCATAAAAGCATTCAGTTCACCCCAAATCAAAATCAATATTACAGCAAGTAGCATATATTAAAAGGAAATGTGCATTTTTTTTTTTCTGGAGACGGAGTTTTGCTCTTGTTACCCAGGCTGGCGTGCAATGGCACGATCTCGGCTCACCGCAACCTCCGCCTCCTGGGTTCAGGCAATTCTCCTGCCTCAGCCTCCCGAGTAGCTGGGATTACAGGCATGCGCCACCATGCACAGCTAATTCTTTGTATTTTGAGTAGAGACGGGGTTTCACCATGTTGACCAGGATGGTCTCAATCTCTTGACCTCGTGATCCACCTGCCTCGGCCTCCCAAAGTGCTGGGATTACAGGCTTGAGCCACTGCGCCTGGCCCGGAAATGTGCATTTTTAAACAATTATTCTATCTTTCCCTCACCTTTTTGAAAAAGGCATTTTTTTTCAATACCTTACTCTGTTGCCCGCACTTGAATATGGTGGGATAATCCCAGCTACAGCCTGAAATTCCTAGGCTCAATGCTCCTCCCTCTTCAGCCTCCTGAGTAGCTGGGACTACAGGTGCATGCCACCACACCTAACCAATTTTTATTTTATCTTTTTATAGAAACAGGGTCTTGCTGTGTTGCCCAGGCTGATCTTGAACTCCTGGCCTCAAGAAATCCTCCTGCCTCAGCCTCCCAAAGTGCTGAGATTACATGCATAAGCCATGTGCCCATCGTAAGATGTGCATTTTAAAGATAGGAAGCATGCTTTCACTACAAGTGTTTCTGGGTGCATGTGGTTTAAAAAACTGTATATTGTGCTGTGTTAACAATAAAACTTTTGTTAAGTCATAAATGCATTTTTGTAAACTTTAATTTTGAATAATTTTAGGTATACAAAAAATACACAAAGATTAGAGTGATTATATACTCCTCACCTAGTTTCCATGTTGTTAACACCTTACATTATCATATTACATTTGTCAAAGCTAAGAAAAGGATACTAGCATATCATTGTCAGTGAAATTCTAAATGAGATTCTAAACTTTATTTGCATTTCACCTGTTGTCCAGTTTCTTTTCTAGTACTGAATCCAGGGTGCCACAATGCTTTAGTTACCATCACCTGAGTCTGTGATAGTTGCTCAGTCTTTCCTTGATTTTTATGACCTTGACACTGTTAAGAAGTACTGACCAGATATGCTGTGAATACCCCAGTCTGGGTTTACACAACTGCTTTTTAATACTACCAATTCAGTGCATGTTTTCATAGCTTTATGTGTAACTGTGGCATAGCTAATCACTCCATTAAATAAATAAGCACTATATTTATTTACGAAAAGGAGGAAGTTGTACTTCCAAAAAGACTGAATACAATTTTTTTCCACTAAACAGTTTTACAACAAGAAAAGTAATCAAGGTGAGATTTATTTACCAAATCAGTAAGTAGTGCCACTTTGTGGCTGGAAATGTGCTTTGCAGGAAAAAATGATGTGGCTTCTCTCCTCTCAGGGAGAACACAGTTAAGAAAGGAAAAAATCAAGCAAACATAAAATTATCACACAGAGCACAGGGAACTGCATGGGGGTTAATGTGTGTGAGATGTCTTCACCTTAAGGCATCCAAAGGCAGACATTCTTGACTATACAAAATTAGATGTACTCAAATGAATCTTGTTATTTTTATAAATATTAGTGGCATTTCATTCTACCAGAAAGTGGTGCAAAATACATCTGCTCAGGCAGAAGTGGTAACATCCAAGATAAATTTTGTAGAATGAGTTATGTTTCTCCAAGAGGAGAGGTGGGCAAAGGGAAATTCAGGCAAAGGAGGAAAATGCCATAGCGTGGTTTGAGTATATGAAGCCGGCATGCTTTGCCAACGTCTTTTGAATTTTTGAATTGAGGATGAAAAGTCAAAAGAGGATTATTTTCTCTATTGATTTCAAGTAAGAGCATGACAAATAAGATTTTCATTTTAAAATGTATTGTTTTTTAAAATTAAAAGAGCAATTTACATCACTCCACACATTGTAATTATTTCTCTTTCCATTTCTTTTTTAAACATCTTTGCATTTTAGAGAGTCTTCTGACAGCAGAGTAGAGACTGAATTGGAGGTAAAAGGAATTAGAAGCAGGAAATAATTAGAAAACTGTTAGTATAATCAAGACAAAATGACAAGATTATCAACTAAGGACAAAAAAGAGTTTTCAAAAAGAGGTCGCATCTAAAGGACATACAAAAATTGAACATGAAAAAGTTTTTAAAAGAAGGAAGCAGAGGTATCATTTTAAGATTTCCGCTTAGTTGATAAGGTAGCTATTGGTGTGAGTTGCCTAAGAGAGTACAAAAGTCATGGATTAAGAAGGTTGGAAGCATGAACATCAGTTTTGAACAGTTTGGGTTGAGATACCCGAGTTGGAGGAAGCAATGTAGAGATGCCCAATAGTCTTATGATTATTGGAAACAGAGTTAAGGAGAGAGATGCTGGGGATATGGTTTAGGAGACATTGTCATATAGACGGTACTGGAAATAATAAAACTAGGTGATATTCTCCAGTTAGGAAAGACAATGAGAAAAGTGGCTGCTATTGGAAATCTCAGAAAACATTCACATTTAATTAATGGGTAGAGATAAACTACAGAGAAAAGCATACTAAGAAAGAATGGCAAGGAAGGGTAAAATAAAATCAAGAAAACATTGTCATGGAAACTAGGACGCAGGCTTCAATATTCAAAGACAGAGATTATAAAATGAGAGAAAGATCAACACTGCTGAAGCTACAAAGGAGTTAGTTAAAATTAGTACATTATTCTAAAATAATTTTTCATAGAATGTTAATTGTATGACTTAAAAGGAGCAATCAAAGAATACAGTAATTTAGTTTCAAATAAAAATACGACAGTGTGTATGTCATTATCATTTGGGGGTAAATTTACTAATATGAGAATAGACCAATCTAAAAATATTTAGAAAGTATGAATTCATGGAGTAACATGAATACTAGATAATTTGTTTGGTGACAAGAATTTGTAACCAGCACATTCTTAAAGTTGGAAAGTGCTCAACTCATTGTACAATGCATTTTGCTATCTCTTAAGCTACATGTTGCACCCAAAACACTACTTTGTAAAAATACAAAATGATTTTTCTCTATTTCACCTTATGAAAAACAATCTTCATATTTGAAAATAAATCCTTCAATAAATGTGGTTTGATGCAAAATCAAAAACCTATGGAGTAGAATTTCAAGACTGATTGAGAATTGTCAAATTCTTCCAATGACAATTCATTTAAAACATTTTCCCACTGTAAAAACAAGTAGTAAAATAACCATGAAATAAGATGTTAGAACAATAAATTAAATTTTTAAAAATGTAATCCCAGCACTTTGGGAGGCCGAGTGAGCATATCATGTGAGGTCAGGAGCTTGAGACCAGCCTAGCCAACATGGTGAAACCAAATCTCTACTAAAATACAAAAAAATTATCCAGATGTGTTGGCGTGTCCTGTAATTCCAGCTATCCAGGAGGCTGAGGCAGGAGAATCACTGGAATCTAGGAGGCAGAGGCTGCAGTGAGCCAAGATTGTGCCACTGAATTCCAGCCTGGGTGACAGCAGAGCAAGACTACATCTCAAAAAGAAAAAAGAAAAAAGCTGGAGGCATCATACTACCTGACTTCAAATTATCCTACAAGGCTACAGTAATCAAAACAGCATGGTACTGGTACCAAAACAGAGATATAGACCAATGCAACAGAATAGAAGCAACACCACACATCTATAACCATCTGATCTTTGACAAACTCTACAAAAACAAGCAATGGGGAAAGGATTTCTTGTTTATTAAGTGGTGTTGGGAAAACTGGCTAGCCATATGCAGGAAGCTGAAACTGGATCCTTTCCTGACACCTTACACTAAAATTAACTCCAGATGGATTAAAGATTTAAATATAAGAACTAACATCATAAAAACCCTAGAAGAAAACCTAGGCAACACCATTCAGGACTTAGGCACAGGGAAGGACTTCATGACTAAAACACCAAAAGCAAGGGCAACAAAAGCCAAAATAGACAAATTGAATCTAATTAAACTCCAGAGCTTCTGTACAGCAAAAGAAACAATCATTAGAGTGATCCAGCAACCAACAGAATGTGAAAGAATTTTGCAATCTACCCATCTGACCAAAGGCTAATATCCAGAATCTACAAAGAATGAAAGCAGATTTACAAGAAAAAAACTAACCCATTCAAAAGTGGGCAAAGGATATGAACAGACACTTTTCAAAAGAAGACATTTATATGGCTAAAAAACATGAAAAAATGCTCATCATCACTTGTCATTTGAGAAATGAAAATCAAAACCATATTGAGATACCATCTCATGCCAGTCAGAATAGTGATCATTAAAAAATCTGGAGACAACAGATGCTGGAGAGAATGTGGAGAAAAAGGAACACTTTGACACTGTTGGTGGGAATGTAAATTAGTTCAATCGCTATTGAAGACAGTGTGGTGATTCTTCAAGGAACTAGAAATAGAAATTCCATTTGATCCAGCCATCCCATTACTGGGTATACACTCAAAGGATTATAAATCATTTGATTATAAATACACATATCCACGTATATTTGTTGTGGCACTGTTTATGATAGCAAAGGAGGACCTGGAACCAACCCAAATGCCCATCAATGATAGACTGGACAAAGAAAATTTGACACGTGTACACCATGGAATACTATGCAGCCATAAAAAACGATGAGTTCGTGTCCTTTGTAGAGACATGAATGAATCTGGAAACCATCATTCTCAGCAAACTGACAAAAGAACAGAAAACCAAACACCACGTTTTCACTCATAGGTGGGTGATGAACAATGAGAACACCTGGGCACAGGGAAAGGAACAACACTCACTGCGTTAGGTGGCGGGGTGGAGGGAAGGGGAGGGGAGGGAGAGCAGGGGTCAGGAAGGATGGGGAAGGATAACACCAGGAGAAATGTCTAATGTAGGTGACAGGGGGCAGTGGGGGTTATGGAGACAGCAAAGCACCATGGCATGTTTGTAACTATGCAACAATCCTGCATGATGCAGGATGTGCACATGCACCCCAGAGCCCAAAGTACAATTAAAAATAAATAAATTAAAAAAAATTTTTTTAAGTTTTTTTTTTTTACTGTTGTCATTTCCTAAAATTAAATAAGCTCTTTCAAAATTAAAACTAGGAAAATCAAGAGAAATAAAAAGTTTTTTAAAAATGTGAGGAAAATAAGGAACCGAAAAGTTTAAAGATATATTTTGTATATTAAAAGCATTCCTGATTTAAAGGCAGAAAAATACAGCCCATCTGGATCAAGGAGAAAATCAATCTGATAGGACAGAATATATAAAAAATATCGACCATAATACAAAATGCAATAAACAGATGGAGAAAAATTAAATTCCCTTGTGTTAAAAATTTAGAAAGGGTTATATTTCATTACACACCTATAGTTTCATTACACACCTATTTCATTACACACCTATATTTCATTACACACCTATTGACTATAGTCAATATAGTTTTATTTTATTTACCACATATAATTAACATGTATTAAAAATAAAGTTATGTATTTAAAGGGATGCTTTACTGTATATGAAATATAGAATTCTTTATATACGCAGACACTCACAGATATGCAAAGAGTCTAAACACTTATATTCCATACCATTTTTCCAAAGAGCTCAAGAAGCTTTGAGGAGACTGTAGTCTGTAAAACAGGAGAGCACCGATAGAAAATAATCATGAAATGAGGTCCGGAAATTGAATTTCACATAAAAAGAAGGCAAAAGAAATTCAAGAATAAGGAAAAGGAAGTCTCAGGACAAAAACTGTGCAGCAGACTTTAGGACAAAACCCAAACCAAAGACAAGGAGAAGCACAGAGGAAAAGTGTACGGAGTAGAAAAGGAAGATACGAACTGTGTGGGACATTTAGCAGTATGAAAAATGTTACTAAAATATAGAGTATAGGACATGCAGAAAATTTACTCTTACATTTTGAAGAAAATTAAGCACACTAAAAAAGACATAGGAAATTATTAATTCCAAGATAAAATCACTGTAGAAGAAAAGACATTTGTATGTCCTTGTACATTTTATTTCCCTGCAGCAAACAATATTTACAGTGTTGTAGCAGCAGGAGTATTTAATAGGGGCATGGAAGTTAGCTAAAAATATTAATCTACCAATTTATATAATGTCTAAAATTAAGACTGCAGTGTATGCATTTTATTTAGATACGAACAGATCAAAACCTGGAAAAAAAATAGCTAAAAAATAGAAACTAATCGTCTCTGAGAAATACGGTAAAAAATGATGTAGGGCGCATAGGAATTGCTTTCTTTTTGTTATAAGCCAAATTGATCCATATAATTTTAAAGTTTTAAATATAAATAAATTTTAAATGTGTAAAGTATATTAACAGAAAATATAGAGAAAAACAATTCTAAAAGGAGAGGATACTCAAATTTCTTGTTGATGAAGGAAATTTAAATTAAAGCAGTAATTAGTACAGCTATACTAACCCTGCTGACAAAAATGGAAAGTTCTGTGAAACTTGTCAGAATCAAAATGGAATCATTTATGTTAAAGATCAGTTATACACAAATGCCTGATAAAAACAACTATCACAAAAGACTGCAAAAACCACAACCTTGCAGAAAATTCATCACAACCGTACGCAAAATATACAACTGCCAGGATGTCTGTCTAGCAACTGCTTAGACAGTTGAGCACTATCTCAAAACAATTATGTAAGTCTCATTTTTCCTTGAAAAACCTTTGTTTTCTTTTACCTCCCTGAATATACACACAGCTTATGAGGGTGCTCATATTCTCAATGCAATGCCTTTCCCCCAAATAAATCATTATCTCTTAAAAGAGAGTCTCCCCCTCTGTTATTAAGTTGACAGTTCTATAAAACTTACTGCTCATGGAATTACAAGAAAACTCTGAAATCATACAAAATAAAGAAAGCCATTGACCCTGCTGAACATCAACAATACTATATTCGCACTACTTCTTGATTATCCCGGTTTTTGGTGAACTTATTGAAAAATTACTTTACTAGCTTATGTTTAGCAAGATTGAGGTAGTTGTAAGTATTCATAGCACCCCCTCCAGATGATATATTAGGTTCTGACCAAAATTTGGAAAATGACAGAAGGAAAACTTCCTACTTCCGGTGGATCTCCATGTAAGAATACAGATAAGGTATAATCTACAACCAACTTTAGGCAGTATCTAAAAACTGACTTTGTAGATACAGCATTTCATTTTTAAGGAAGTTATTATCTGTTTACTAACAACTGTGAGAACATAAGAATGCATTTAGTTTTCTATGATTATTACTTTTATAGATTCAGGGGGTATATGCACAGGCTTGTTACATGGATATATTGCATAATGGTGAGGTTTGGGCTTCTAGGCGCCCATCACCCAAACAGCAAACATTGTAGAGATCTTTCACTTCCTTCACTAAATATATTCCTAGGTATTTGGTGTGTGTGTGTTGCTATTGTTAATGAGATTGTGTTCTTGATTTGGTTCTCAGCTTGAATATTATTGGTGTATAGAAATCTTACTAAATTTTGTACATTGCTACTGAAGTCATTTTTCATGTAATCACTAAGCAAAGAAAATGGACTTCCTCTTTCGTGATTTGGATGTCTTTTTTTACTTTATCCTGCCTAACCTCTCTGGCTAGGAATTCAGTACTATGTTGAATAGGAGTGGTGACAGTGGGCATCCTTGTATTCTTTCCGTTTTCAGAGGAAATTATTTCAGCTTTTCTCAATTCAGCATTATGTCTGTGGGTTCCTCATATACAGCTTTTGTTATTTTGATGGCTGTTCCTTTAACATCTACTTTGTTAAGGGTTTTTATCATGAAGAGATTTTGAATTTTACTGAATGATTTTTGTGTGTCTGTTGAGATAATCAGATGGTCTGGTAAGATTTGGCTGTGAATCCATTTGGTCTGGGATTTTCTTTTGTTGGAAAATGTTTTATTACTGACTCAATTTCATTACTTGTTATTGGTCTGTTCATGATTTCTATTTATTCATGGTTCAGTATCAGGAAGTTGTACATTTCCAGATATTTACCCATTTCCTCTAGGTTTCCTAGTTTGCAAGCAGACATACTAGTAGCAGTCTCTGATGATGTTTTGTATTTCTGTGTAATGTCACTTTTATCATTTATGATTGTGATTATTTGAATCTCTCTTATTTTCTTGGTTAATTGAGCCAGCAGTCTATCCATTTTGCTTATGGTTTTCTAAAAGCCAACCTTTTATTTCATTAACCCAAAAGTACAGCTTGCTGCCAGTGCTCATTAAATTTTACATAAACACCCTCTTTGAGGCTGAAGCAAATCTGATTGATTTTCAATGTAAAAATAAAATATAAAAGCTGTTCTTTTTATTTCTAAACAGAACTAACATCAGAGTCATCGGAATTATGAGAATTGTCTATTTCATAAAAATTAGATTCATCAAATGAATCTTTGATCAACAACTGTTCAATATCATGCTAATATTACGCATAGGAATGCTGTTTTCTAGGATCTGACATTTTTAGCCATCAAGAATTGCTACACTTTGTAAATGAAAATACAACTATTAAAAACAGAACACTATAAACAGAATGATGTCTTGTTTCCAAAGTCAACATGCTAGAGTTATCCAAAAATAATATATGCGAGATAGTTCACGGCAAAGTTATCTTGTGGCAAACTCTGCAGCTGAAAGCACCACCAGCAAGTATTTTTGGGGCATTAATCCTCTGTATCATTTTTTTGGTGTCAATCACATTTATTTGTGCTCCGATCTTTGTTATTTCTGTTCGTCTGCTAGTGTTGGGTTTGATTTGTTCTTGTTTTTCTAGTTCTCTGAGCTACAATATTAGGTTGTTAATTTGAGTTCTCTGTTTTTTTTTTTCTTTTTTCAAACAAATACAAAGAGTTTGCCTTTGTATTTTCTTTTTTTACTGTTGTTGATTTAATGTCTGTTTTACAAATTTGTATTTGTAATTGTAATATTAGAGCTTTCAGTTGAAGTATTTTGAAGTTCCCTCAGCAATACAAAGAGCGTTGTCTTTGTATTTTCCTTTTTACTGTTGCTGATTTAATGTCTGTTTTATCTGATGTATGATATAGTTACTTTGTTTACATGGTATATCTTTTTCCATTCCTTTACTTTGAATTTGTGGGTGTCCTTACCCATTAGGTAGATCTACTGTAGGCAGCAAATGATTGCTGATGTTTTTAATCTAATTTGCCAGTCTATATCTTTAAAGTGGGGCATCTAGGCATTTAAGGTTAATATTGATATGTCAGGTGCCTATCATAATATTGTTACCTACTTGCTTTGTACTCTCATTTGAGTAACTACTTTATAGGATGTGAACTTTACACTTATGTGTGCTTTGATCATGGATGTCTTTTTGTTTCCGTGTTTAGAATTCCTTTGAGCTCTTCCTGTAGACCAGTCTAATAGTGACAATTCCCTTGGCATTTGCTTGTCTGGGAAATACTTTATTTCTTTTCCATTTATGAAGCTCATTTTGGCAGGATATGAAACTCTTGGCTGACATTTTTTGTCTTTAAGAAAGCTGAACTCTGGCTTACAAGGCTTCTGAGATGTCTGCTGTTAATCTGATGGATTTTCTATTATAGGTGATTTGGTGCTTTTCTCTAGTTGTTTTTAAGATTTTCCTTGCATGTTGACTTTGGATAGTCTGATAACTGTATGCCTTGGTGATGTTCATCTTATAAAATACCTTCCACATGCTCCTGAACATTTTGTATCTGGACGTTTACATCTCTGACAAGTCCAGAAAAATTATCCTGAATTTTCCCTGAAATATATTTTCCAAATCTTTTATTTATTATTTATTATTATTATTTTTTTAATTTTACTTTTTTTGAGACAGAGTTTCAGCTCTTGTTACCCAGGCTGGAGTGCAATGGCGTGATCTCGGCTCACCGCAACCTCCGCCTCCTGGCTTCAGGCAATTCTCCTGCCTCAGCCTCCCGAGTAGCTGGGACTACAGGCATGCACCACCATGCCCAGCTAATTTTTTGTATTTTTAGTAGACACAGGGTTTCACCATGTTGACCAGGATGGTCTCAACCTCTTGACCTCGTGATCCACCCGCCTCAGACTCCCAAAGTGCTGGGATTACAGGCTTGAGCCACCACGCCTGGCCTATTTATTATTATTAATAGGTTTGGTTGCTTTATATAATCTTGTATTTCTTGAAGGTTTTATTTTTTTTATATTTTTTTCTAATTTTTATCTGACTAGGTTAATTCAAAAGACTTGATTTCAAGTTCTGAAAAACTCTGTTCTCATCTATTATTAGAGCTTTCAATTGAAGTATTTTGAAGTTCCCTCAGTGAATTTTTTATTTCCAGAAGCTTTTTTGAAAAGCTACATCATATTTCATATCTGAAATCATTTATTATTTCTTTGCGTCAGTTTTCCACATTGTCTTGGATCTCATGGAGATTCCTTACAATTCACATTTTGAATTCTTTGTCATTTTTGAATTGCACTTTTGTTAGGATCCACTGCTACAGAGCTAATGTGATTCTTTGGGGGTGTTGCAACACTGATTTTTCTAAGTGTCACAGTTCTTATGTTGGTTTCTTCTTGTTTGGAGGAGCTGCCACCTTTTACTTTTGTATTTACTTTTGTTTGGGAGGGATTCTTTTCTCTCCTGAGAGTGGGACTGTTGCATACATCAGGTAGGGTCCTTTGGTTTTGCCTCTCTGTGCTTTTAGTGGGCTGCTCTGTATGAATTCCTTGGTTACAGATATCCTTAGCATAGTGGCGTTCTCAAATGCTGGTTGTTTGTAGGTTTTAGTACGTGGGTACTGTGAGTGTGTGAAGGCTCATTTTCTGCTAAAGAGATGGGGAGGTGAAAGTCTTGGGAGGCTTCTCTTGTTCCACAGTACTGTGCACTTCTATCAGCAGCAATTACATTGGGTTGGGCAGTTCACCCTACAAGTCCATAGGTGGCACCTGTGGGTAAGAGCTGGCTGAGTGCTGTACAATGGTGTCAGAAGTTGTGCAGGGTTTGTGCAGCTTGGCCTCCCCACCAGTAGGTGGTGCGTGTAGGAGGAGGCAGCTGTGTTGGTGGCAGTGAGATTTTTACCTGCCCTTTGTTAATCAGTAGAATTTCTGGGGTATTCCCGGTAATGGGTAGAGCTATCGTGCTCTCCGGGGTCCTTGTCCAATGCTCCACCAAGGTGTCTGAAGGTGACAAAGCTGAGTGGGCTGGGTCAGCCAGGTCTGTGTCTTGGTGAACGCAAATGCTGATCACAATGGGGTTAGGGACAACACCAGGTCACTTGGGCAACCGTCCAAGGAAGAGCAGAAGCGCCTGTCTTACACCAAGAGCCCACTCAGAGAAGAGCAGTGACCAAGAGTTTTCAGCACATCAGGTGGCACTGGGACACACCTAGGTCCCCCACCCCAAGTCCAGAGGGTCTCCCTCTGCTAACCAGCTGCTGGCAGTAGCCAGAACAGTTAGGCTAATTCCCAAGCAGTCTCCGCTTGGATCCCTGAGCTGTTCCAGGCTCAGAGAATCTCTGTATGGGACAGATAACAGAGCTATCAGGCCACACCCTTCTCAGTCCATGCTTGTGAATGGAGAGACCCCCAGCCCCCAGGCCACAACAGGGACCCACACCATGATCTTTTCTGTGTCCTGACAGTGGAGGCTACTCCCTGGTTTGAGATCAGATCACAAATCTGATCTCCGTGCTGCTGGACTGCGGCCTGGACCACAGACTTGTTCTCTGCTTGTTGGACTTAAGCTTTGGCGATGATAAAGAGGGGTGATGCATTCCTAGGCCACCGCTAAAACGTTCAGGTGAAGCCATCTTGGCTATGCTGTGGGGCGGGAATGATCAGGTAGGCAGTCTTGGGAGGGACAGGCAAGCATGGGTCGTGTGGTTCTCGTGCACTTTGGTCTGCAACTATGGCAGTAGAAGCTGTCTTTGAGGTGCATGAGGGTGCTTGGGTCCCTGCTCACTCCTCAGCCTGGCAGACAGGAGCAGCAGCTTAGGGGAGGACACAGAGCCCTGGGGGTTGGGCTCCCAGAACTGTGCTTTACTGTATGTAGTTGCTCAGCACAGGGAATCCTGCTGGGGTCCGTGTGAGTTCCCACGGTGGCTCTTCATGGCCACCAGCAGCTTCCTCAGCCAGTCTAGAGGTCTGTAGTGGCCACAAAACTCTTCTGCAGCCTGAAGCTAGAATACAAAGTCCTCGGGTTCCTTCACTCACCTACTCCCTGGATCTGGGTCCAGAAAACGGTCCTGGTATCCGAGCAGGAAGCCCTGCTTCCTCCCTCTTCATTCCTGGTACCTCCTGTCATCTTTCTGTCAACTTTCAGTGCTTTCTCTTGGAGGATCTATTGACTGTAGATTTACATGATATTTTGGCTCCTCTGTGAAAGGGGCATGCCATAGCTGCATCTAGTTAGCCATTCTGAACCTTTTCTCTCACATTTTTTTTCTAGTTTTTATTTTTAATTATTAATGAAGACACAGATAAAGAAAAAAGTGCAAGTTGGTAAAACCAGTTTCTAGATCTATTCTATTGGCATTTGGAAAATGCTGTAATTTTTTCAAAACAATAAATAACAATGTAGTTTTATAAAGATTTTGCTAACTTAATTTCTTTGTATTCAAGGTATCTCAAGGTATCAAGATATTACTTGACGGTCTAAAGAAAATAATATTGAGAACTTGTCATTCTCCTCTTATGAGGCCCTGATGTGAGCACTAGCATGTACTACCTCACTCAGTCCTTAAAACAGCTTCAGTGATGAGATCCATTTCACAGGTCTGTTAACTGAGATAAAGGCAGAGTCATTTGTTCAAGTTCAAAGCTCAAATCTAGACTTGAATCCAAGCAGTTTGACTGTAGGCTATACTCCTGGCAAGTAAAATCAAAATCTATGGAACATGTGGTAAGCCATCTGGGGCTGGAGGAGTGCAAGACTTGGCAGACTTCAAGGCCCAAACAAGGAGAACAAGATGTGGAACTGTGTAAACACACACCGCAGGCAGTGAGGATTGCATTTCAAATTGCGGCCATCCAAATAATTTATAAAATGGCAAGTCTCTGCTATCTGTCCCCCCATTGAATTTATAAACATGATTTGTTCCTTGTTACATATCACATTTACTTTTACATATTAATATTTTTATGTTTTTAAATTTTATTTTTTAATATTAAAGGATCTTTCTTCTCAGGTGAGGGAGAAATTCTTTTGATGGCTTTATTATATACAGTCATGAGTGAGACTGAACTTTGCATATTTTAATTTTATTTTAAGGTATCCATCTTTCCAATATGATAGACCGTCTTCTTGAAGAACAGTATCATGAATTTTGTTAGTGAAGAAATATTGGTGTTAAAATTTATATTATTATATAAAGGTATCTTTATTTAACCATCATGTTTTAAAGATCATTTTGCTGGACAATTCACACTAGCTTGATGGTTATTTTCTCTCAGCACTTTAAAGACACTATTCTGTGCATGTATGACTTGCATTCAAACCTTAAGTTTTCTGTCTGTAGAATCATGGCTCACGGTAGCCTCCATCTCTGCCACTCAACCTCTTGAGTCGCTGGGATGATAGGTACATGCCACCACACTTGGGTAATAGTTTTTAATTTTTAATTTTCTTTTTTTGGTAGCGACAGGGTCTCACTGTGTTGCCGAGGCTGCTCTCCAGCTCCTGAAATTAAGCAGTCCTCCCACCTCGGTCTCCCACAGTGCTGGGATTATAGGCATGAGCCACCATGCCTGGCCCCATTTCACTTCTTTGTTTAGCCTTTTCTAATACACTATTTAACAGGCCAGTTGAGTTTTATCTTTTTATTTTTCAAAGGATTTTTACTTTCTTATTTTTATAGTCTGTACGTGCTTTTAAAAATTACATCTCTCATTTATTTCTTCAGATATTTCATATAATATCTACACTATGAGCAAGCGCCTCAGATTTGCTGATTTTTTGCTTTTGCTGACTCAAAATAGGTTGGTTCCATTAATGATTGTTACTTGCAGTTTAGGAGCTCATATTTCATTAAATATCATCTGTGGGAGTCCTAAAGGCATAATTGATGATGCTTTCTTAGAAAGAGAATGTGCAAATGATTCTCTGGGGAGTCTCTGAGTACTTCCAAACTGAGACCACTTTAACCTCCTTTGAGGGCCCCTGTTTCAATGTGGAACTCTCAGGTTCAGGCCCACTGCCTTAGCAGAAGTCCAGGGCTCTGTCTATACAACGCAACATGACTGTTGGCATCAATCTCAGGACACCATTTTATTCTTACCACTCATAGCTTGCTTCCTGCTGGGGGCTCAACTTGCTGGTGTGTGTGTCTGTTTCTTTTTTCTTTTTTTTTTTTTGAGACGGAGTTTCGCTCTTGTTACCCAGGCTGGAGTGCAATGGCGTGATCTCGGCTCACCACAACCTCTGCCTCCTGGGTTCAGGCACTTCTCCTGCCTCAGCCTCCTGAGTAGCTGGGATTACAGGCACGAGCCACCATGCCCAGCTAAGTTTTTGTATTTTTAGTAGAGACGGGGTTTCACCGTGTTGACCAGGATGGTCTCGATCTCTCGACCTCGTGATCCACCCGCCTCGGCCTCCCAAAGTGCTGGGATCACAGGCGTGAGCCACCGCGCCCGGCCCTGGTTTCTTTCACTTTTGAGCAAACCCAGCAATGAAAAAAGGTGTTTTGTTGTTGTTGTTGTTTTTGCATTTAATCCAGTGTCTAGTCGAGTTTTATCCTGAAGTTCCTTCAGAGTGTCTTACTTATATAGCGTATCTATGGTTTTGTTTATTATTTATTTCATTTTATTTTTCCATCTTGCTACTCAAATAAGATGCAAGAACAAGGAGCAGCAAGAACCAGTGGTATGGACACCACCTGGAAACTTGTTCACAGGGTGGAATCACAGGTCACGGAGGAAGGACTCCAAATCAGAGTCTGCATTTTTAACAGGATTCCTGAGTGACTTGAACATACTTTAAAGTTTGAGAGACATGGTTCTAATACGCTCTGAAAATGCATATTAAATATTTGTCTGAATAAAAATTGAGGTTTGGGCAGCCTTTTTTCCACATATTCTTAGTAGTCGCTTTTCCTTTCAGTACAATTTTTTTATTGTGTCAACAAAATTTTTGAGGTGAAAATGGTTTTTCAGTTTTTCAGATGGAGATGGTTCAAAGAAAAACAACAGGAGCTATAGTTAAATACAATCAGTAAAGGTTGGGGCTCCAGAATTAGACAGCTCAACTGCAGCTGAAACTTACGAGCTTGCAGAAATTAAGTGTCAAGTTCACACATCTTGTAAAACAAAAGCCAAGTTCTGAACGCTGGTATTCTAACTTTAAAAGTTAGGATTGTGCCACTGTGTCATATAGTTGTTGGGCCTAACTGAAATAGGTGTATTTTCCAGTTTTTAATGTGTCATCTGGGTATCACCTCTCAAGGAAACAAAATATGCCATCTCAATATGCCACTTTGGTATACTGATTATTTTGAGCTGAATGTACTTGAGAAATAGCAAATGCAGGGAGAGGCTTTCTCTGAATTCCTGTTATCTGTCTAAAGACAGATCCTGTGAAAGGAACTCAAATGTCATAAATCCCCTCCTGGGGAGTTTCATTAGCCAGGGAAGATCGACTTTTATTAGAGGAGAGTAGACTAGAAGTTGACACCACACCTAGACAAACTTTATTACAAACTATCATATCTCCCATCTATTCTTTGAAGGGCCCATTCATCTTTCCTAAAAATCACTTACTCTCCCCTAGGTGACCTACATTCCTTTCCCCTTTCTCTATTAGGATGAATATAAGATCTCAAATCTCACCACATTTTGGAAATTCACTTTTTACTTGATGCCCTGTGTACATAATAGCTAAGTAATTTTTATATTTTTCTTGTTGATCATCCTTGTTGTTAGTTTATTTCATAAACCCAGCTTTCAAACCTAGGAAGATAAAGGGAAAGTCTTTCCTGCCCTTCACCTCTCTGCACTCTGCTGACTTTAGGAAAAAGCAATTTAAAAAAACAGACAATTTTATTCCTACTTTCTTATTAAATATAAAAAGTCAATATTAATTTTTAAATTTTTCTGTATACAGATCAAATGTATGTTTTGGACCAATTAAATTTAGCATATATGAGATTAAAATGAATTAGTCATTTCTATTTGGTAACATAGATAAAAGCCCTAAAGACTGACATGTTCATTTTTATCTCAAAGGCAATGATATAATGCTAAACACTTGGAAAAGTCAGCAAATACAATGTCAATCAACTTTAATGTGTTTCTTATATGTGTAGTTAAACAGTTTAAGTTGGCAATTTATAAAATAATAAATATAAACATTTTAACATTTTGATTCATATGCTCAGTTATGTTGAAAACTTTAAGATAAGTATCCCTAAATTTAGATGTTTGGACCACAATAATTTGTTCCATGCTATTATTGTAATTTCTATTGTCATTCATTTTGGTTGTATTCTACTTCTTGATTTTTTAAATCTGTAAATTTGAAATTTTAAAAACATTCATAATGTGAATTTTTCTTATAACACTATGTTGCTTAAGCTTTGAGCAACTTTTGTTTGTCAAGCATTGACTGTACCAAATATAGATGGCTTAACCCAGTATTTCAGGCCAAACATAAATCCCTTTCCTACTTTGCTTCTCCATATTTAATCATAAAGCATATATATAATATATAATATTTAGGGGAATTATTTTAATAATCATGATTTTACTTGGTTAGTTGCTTCTAAATCAAATCTAATATGAAGATCTTGAAAGTTCTTTCACGTATTTCAGAATAGATGATACTTGATTTCTCTCGATTGTTCTCAACCCTGATTGCACTCAAGGATCAGCCGGGTAGATTTGCACATATACCAGTGTGAGTGCAAAACACTCATAAAATCAATTACTTCCAAATCTCCTGAGTGTGGGTCATAGATGTCAGTACTTTTTAAAGGCTTCCTATATGATTCTCACATTTATCTAGAACTAGAAACCCCTAATTTGCCTTCTTAAAATTTCAAAACAATTATACTAAAAATATATGGAAGAAGCTATCTAAATAAATAGCTTCAGAAATATTATACTGAAAGAGTTTCTATTTTCATATGTTGATATTTTGTTAAGTGGGAGAAACTCATTTGGATACTAAATAAAATACACATAAAATACAAACTTCATATCAAATCTCTTCATTTGTTTTAAACTGACATCTGACTCTGTACTCATATTTTGCAGCATATTACATTTATGCAGGTACATTTTTTAATTTCAAGAAAACGAACAGTGGCAAAAACAATTTCCTTTAGTTCCAATATGTTTATTTTTCTAAAATCACCCTCTGAGCTGCTAATAGAATTTTACATATCATACTCGTATAATTGATCTACTATGCAATCAACAGCTTGAATTATGTTGATAAACTTAAAGGATAAAGTTTAGAATTCCCTATTGAGAACAAATTAAACTCATTACTGGAGAAGACACTTTTGACTTCTTTGATCTCCTAGGAGGTATAGGGATTTATATGATATTCTCATCACTTCTGTACTGTTAACATATCAGTTGTTAACACAAATATTTTAATACAAGTTTAATTTTACTACATTCATATATTACTATTATTTATATTTCTAAAATCTCCATAAATACCACTGTATATATTCATATAATATAGACTTCTGGAGATTTTACATCATCTAAAAAGTAAGCAAATCACACATTTGTGGAATTGATTTACATAACTTTCCTTTTCTAAGTACTAGTTCCTTTTCTTCTCTGCTAAGGCAATTTCAATCTGTCCCTGTAGTCTCAGAGTTTCCACAGTGTAAATCAACTGCACTATTGATGTTTCCTGATGGAATGGTGAAAGAATTAATTGCTAAATGATTAAAGATCACTTTGTGTCAAGTAAATGGCACAGGAATGGTTACAACAAAATAATTATAATATTTTTTTCAGGAACATATCCTCCCAGATACAAATTCAGTTCTTCTCACTAGGATAGAAATACAGTTTGGTTATAATAAGGGTGAATCACAGGAGAATAAATGAAATACTTTTCCCTTTTAACAGATCTAGGAAAGTACACATAGCCTGGAAAAGGCATAGTTTTGTTTTTATATAATCACATTATTCAAGTCTATATTCTTTAATATTCCCCTGTCAGACAAATTAATGTGTATATTGGCAATAGAACAGCTCAATAATTGGCCAAACAAGAAAGATGAATCAATAGGCTAGGAAACAAATTAGGAAATTTCACAATTATGGTTGTAAAGTATTTTTAAGGTAATGGATATATTTTAATAGGTGCAGAAAAATGACAAAAGTAGCACTCAAGACAGTCATAAGATGTGTCAATTAGAAATATTTGTATAATTGGGCTGGGCGCGGTAGCTCACGCCTGTAATCCCAGCACTCTGGGAGGCTGAGGCGGGTGGATCACGAGGTCAAGAGATCGAGACCATTCTGGTCAACATGGTGAAACCCCGTCTCTACTAAAAATACAAAAAATTAGCTGGACATGGTGGTGCGTGCCTGTAATCCCAGCTACTCGGGAGGCTGAGGCAGGAGAATTGCCTGAACCCAGGAGGCGGAGGTTGCGGTGAGCTGAGATCACGCCATTGCACTCCAGCCTGGGCAACAAGAGCGAAACTCCATCTCAAAAAAAAAAAAAAAAGAAAGAAATATTTGTATAATTAAACAGTACATAGATATTAAAAAATGAAATCATTAACATGATTCTATAAATACCGAATGAAATCTGAATATGATCAAACTAATTTACAACAAAAGCAAATTAGATTTAACTACCATATGTAGAAGAATTGAGAAATCCAGTTTGACAGATGGTAACTAGAGAACAAATGAAGAAAAAGACAAAAAACAACCCAAGGCAGTAAGAGAATGCAGGAAGGGTACCCAGAATACTGCAGACGTGCATAACCCAAGAGAGAAAATATCAAAGGTTGGTATCAGAAATAAGTGATAGTTCCATGTACTGTCACCGCCACCACCCAAGAAAAAGAGAAATAATTTTACCAACAAAATGCACTTTGACAGATACTTAGTATTTATTTTGATCATATGAGATACCTTGAAGTTCCATTTTGGTTTGCACTGACAAAGACTATTCCTTGACCTAACTCTAGTTAAGCTCCTTGAGCCCCTCTAGGGCGTGTTCTCAAGAGACCAATTGTAGCAAGAATGCTAAGTCAGAACACCCCATCCTCCTATGTGACAGCCTTCAACATCTGACCAAATCCCACATCTCTCACTGTCTCTCAGGTAGTATCTGATCCCCCTGACCAGCCTTCTGAAGAAATCTTGTTAGGTCATTTCAGCAAGAATTACTCTACTTGATTAGCAATTCTACATCTACCAAGTCCCCAACCCTGCTGCCCCTTGGCTATGAATTCCCATATTTCTTGTCTGCAGAGTTGAGCCCAGTCTTTCTCTCCTACTGCAAAATTCCACTGCAGTATTTCTATACTATCACTATAATCCTGAATAAAGTCTGCTTTACTGATTTAACAAGTGTCAGAAAAGAAATGCTTTTAATAGTAATGCACATAATTAACAGAATTTACCACCGTACCTTTTTACACAAAGGAAATGATATTTGTATTACTAGACAGGTGATTCTAATGAGGACTAGGCTGGGTACAGTGGTTCATGCCTATAATGCCAGCACTTTGAGAGGCCAAGATGGGCAGATTCATTGAGCCCAGAAGTTTGAAACCAGCCTGGGCAGCATGATGAAATTCCATCTCTAAAAAAAATATAAGCTGGGTGTGGTGATGCACGCTGTAGTCCCAGTGCTTCGGAGGCAGAGGCGAGAGGATCACTTGAGTCTAGGAAGCAGAGGCTTCAGTGAGCTGAGGTCGCACTACTGCACTCCAGCCTGGGTGACAAAGGGAGACCTTGTGTCAAAAAAAAAAGAAAGAAAGAAAGAAAGAAGAAAGAAAGAAAGAAAAGAAAGAAAGAAAGAAAGAAAGAAAGAAAGAAAGAAAGAAAGAAAGAAAGACATCAGTGTGTAGTACTCCCTTCCCTGTGTCCATGTGTTCTCATTGTTCATCAAATATGGGTGAAGGCGCAGAAGGCAGCAAAACACACTGCCACGTGTGTACCTATGCAACTATCTTGCATGTTCTGCACATGTACCCCAAAACCTAAAATGCAATAAAAAGAAAAAAAATTAAAAATAAAAATTTTTTAAATTAATAAAAGAAAAAAAAAGAAAGACATAAAAATTCAGAAAGAAAGGTATAAAAATACCTAAAAAATGAGGCCAAACATGGGCGGTAGCCTGTAATCCCCACTTTGGGAGGCCATGGCGGGCAGATCACTCGAGGCCAGGAGTTTTAGACCAGCCTGGCTAACATTTATCGCAAAACAATTTGTCTACTAAAAACACCAAAATTAGCCAGGTGTGGGAGTGTAATCCTGTGGTCCCAGCTACTCAGGAGGTTGACGCATGAGAATCACTTGAATGCAAGAGGTGGAGGTTGCAGTAAGCTGAGATGGTGTGACTGCACTCCAGCCTGACGACAGGGTGAAACAGTGAGACTCTGTCTCCGAAAAAACCCTAAAAATACACACCTTTCAGTGTCTAAAAGTTTAGAATGTTTCTATGCTAAACAACCTGAATATCAAGTATTGTAATCCCACAGGTTGGCATAAAAGCAGATTAAAAACTAAAAGTAGCTCCAACATTCAACCCAGCAATCCCACTACTGGTATCTACCCAAAGGAAAAGAAGTCACTATATCAAAAAGACACTAGCATGCATAAGTTTATAACAGCACAATTCGCAAGTGCAAACATAGGAATTCAACCTAATTGCCTATTAACTGATGAATAGATAAAAAATATGGTACATATATACCACAGAATTTTACTCAGCCATAAAAAGGAATGAAAAATTATGCCTTTGTGCAGCAACTTGGGTGGAACTGAAGAGCATTATTCTACGTGAAGTAACTCAGGAATCAAAAACCAAATACTGCATGTTCTCACTGGTAAGTAGGAGCTGAACCATGGGTATGCAAAGGCATGTAGAGTAGTATATTGGGCACTACTGAGAGGGGGATGAGAGACGAAAAACTACCTACTGGGTACAGTATACACTTCTCAGGTGATGGGTCCCCTAAAATCCCAGACTGTACGTCTGTACATCCATGTAACTAAAAATCATTTGTAGTCCTAAAGCTACTGAAATAAAAAAATTGAAAAATACTGAATTTCACAGCTCTTTGATCTGGATCACCATAGAATGGTACTGATGGGATTCAGGACACACTAACTCCAAATATGGTCCCCTTGTAGCTAAAGATGCTGAGAAAACAGGAGAAACAGGAAGTTCATTTTCATTTTCTTTTTTTTTTTTTGAGACAGAATCTCACTCTGTCAGCCAGGCTGGAGTGCAGTAATGCAATCTCGGCTCACCTCTGCCTCCTAAGTAGCTGGAACTACAGGCATGCACCACTATGCCCAGCTAATTTTTTGTATTTTTAGTGGAGACAGGGTTTACCATGTTGGCTAGGCTGATCTTGAACTCCTGACCTCAGGTGATCCACCCACCTCTGCCTCCCAAATACTGGGATTATAGGCTTGAGCCATGTGCCCAGCCAGGAAGTTGATTCTCCTGCCCCAGCCCTTCTCCCATGAAGCAGGTCATAAAACTTAGGAAGAATTTCCTGATCATCCCTTGAAGCAAATAATGAGCTCCACTTAAGAGGTGCCCACCCTATACCTGGAGGAAAGGAACATCCACATCACTGAAGACACAGAAATACAGAGCAAAGCAGGTCTTCCCTCCCAGTTTGTTACCATTAGATCATATCCCTTACAATTACATTTCCCCTCACTGTCCACTCTTCAGCAAACCTAACATTAAAATACACAAGTTTAATTATTTATTGGGTCTTCATTTCCCTAAGAAGGCTTTTGTGTCGTGTAAAACTTATTAACGAATTTGTATGCTTTTCTCTTGTTAATCTGTTTTTGTACAAGGTACCTCAGCCCTGAATCAAGGATGAGTGAGAAAAAGATATTTCTCCCTCTCCGACAGTCCTTTTCATTGTTTATTATTGTATGCTTAACTTTTTTTTCTTTTGTTTCCCAATTAGAATCTGAGTGTTTCTCCTTTTTTCTTTCTTGCCTTCTACCTTTAGGCCTCCTTCCATTGGTCCATCTTCTTTATGGTCTTACTTCAGTGGTTTTAAAAAAAACTAACATCGATCATTTAAACATCTGAGAACTGAGTTAATAAGCTAGTTTTAGTTCTAATGGATTTAATGTGGTTATCCTGTATTACTACTTCAAATATATATATATATATATATATATATATATTTTTTTTTTTAACACAGGCAAAGGCTCTGAGTTTCTGTCATTCCTTAGTGCAGAGTACAAAGGAGAACAAATGTAACATTCAGAAGAACCTAGCCACAGTTATTTGAGTGTAATGGGAATTAATTTGTCATCTTTTGGTGCGGCATATCTAAATTCCTAGGAGAAAACTACTTGGTAGTGACATGTTAATAAATTATTTCTTACTGTGCCTCTTCATGTAATTATATTTGGAGGTAGTTTTGTGGAGTTGTATAGCCATTTGTGCTAAATGCCAAAAATAAAGCAGTCTTCGATAAAGTTTATATTTTCATTTTGTTTTTCGGATTGAAACAGCTGTTCAGAAAAGTGGGAAAATTACCGTTTTCTTCTGCACTGGGAGAAAGCAGGCTGAAGCCTCACACCTGGAGTTAGCTTTCCTGGGCTGTGCTCCAAGCTGCCAGAGCTGTGTTGTGGATCCTGAGACAAGAGAACTACAATCCTCTGGCTATTAGAATCAGATGGGGGTAATAACTTGATAATGCGGCCACTAGGTCTAAATCAGGAAGCTCCAAGCCTAAGTCAAGGAAAGAAGCTGCAGTACCTTTCCAAATGTTTAAGAGCCCAGCAATACTGTAAAGGCTAAAAAATGGTTGTCTAAAGTTGCGGGAAACTGCATACCTGCATCAAGATAAGCTTTTGTCTTGTAACAATAGACATGAATGCTAGCTTCCTTGCCATTTGATCTTGAATAAGTCTCATTTTGTAATCTATTCACCAAACCAAAGCACAGTGGCCTGTGTGCTTCTGATTGAAGTCATTTCTGTCTTCTACAAAGCCAAGTTACATCAATGGTCTTTACTTATGTTCTTATTACGATAAAAAGAATACTCTAAAACAATCTGAAAGCATTTTAAAACCAGGTTTGAAATTCAGTGAGAAATGGGTGTGTGGCGTGTGTGTGTGTGGGTGTGTGTGTGTGTGTGTGGTGTGTGTGGTATGTGTGTGTGTTTGTGTGTGTGGTGTGTGTATGTTTGTGTGTGTGGGGTGTGTGTGTGGTGTGTGTGTGTGGGGTGTGTGTGTGTCTGAGACCGTCTTCCGGGCCATTTAGTCAAAAACCTGTAATTTCATTAATAATGAAAACTTAAACACTTATGTGTTTGAGTACTATTGTCTGAAAATATTTGTTTTATTTCAATCATTTATATATTTATCTACATAATTATAAGGACTCTTTTAAGTCATTTTTCTATTTCTCTTGGGAGGAGAGAATAACCTGGTAACTAGTCTAAATTTAGAAAAATTAAGATACCAAAAAAAATCACCTGCTTTAATTGTTATTCACAAGCCAGACACAAATCAAACAGTTTCCTGTTCCTCCCAATGAATATCTGCACTTATTCCTGCATTCAAGGGAAAAAGAAATCTAAGACATGTATAGTGATAAGAGATATGATCTTAAATTTTATAGAAATATTTTATTTATATGGTTGTAGAACATTTCAATTTCATATTAGCATAACAGAAAAAAACAGTCTTGTTGAACCGAGTGAGCTTCTTCTGTAGAAATATTCTGTACTTAATGCAGAATGCCAGAAACAATCAATAGAAGTGTGTTTCAATATATATCATAAATAAATTCTTTCTAAGCTAAAGGTTATGCTTGTCCTGAAACAGCTTAAGACATTTAGTTCAAAGAGGAAATAATGGTCCCTTCTGGTGGCATTTCCTAGATAAACACAAAACAAGCAGGACAGTTTCTTCTATCTTTAAATGTGATTGCCCAGAGGCATGTATGTTTGTAAGAGTCCTTCATGATCTCCTGCATTTCTCTAAGTAATATTGCTGGACTTCTTTCTACGAGGTAAAATCCTTTCTTTGGCACTTGGGGGATCAAGCTGCTTCCAATTAAGATTTGTGAGGCCTTTAAAAAGTGGGCCAGTCCTGGTATTTCAGTAACGATTCTTGCAGCAAGTCAAAAGATAGATCTGGAACTGCTCATGCCCCTTGCAGGCATTTGATACCTAACCTTAAAATTTCTGAGGTCAGTAATGACAGGCAGAAACATGCCCTGTGGCTGTTACTAAGCTTTAGTAACTCTTAGGGTTAAGCACACATTTCTGCATTTGTCTTGCCAAGATGAGTGGGACTGTCTCAGAATGACTAAAGTTTGCATTTTATCTGGATGTAGAAGCTCCGCCGAGGTTGGGATGGGATAGGTACAAGGAAGAGTGGTTGTCTCCGCTCAAAATAATATCCAGTGAGTCTGCTTAAGGTAATTTGTGACAAGGTATTTATTAGGCTCACTCTAAAAGGTATCAGAGGAAGTGGTGAAAGCAAGACTAGGGAAGATTGACAAAGGCAATCCAGGTTAACATCCTCCTGCATTTGTTTTTTTTTTTTAATTTTTTTAAACAGAATGCCTTTAGAGAGGCATTCAGGACAAACTTTTCTGTATGCCTGTGATGGCCAAAATTGATCACAACTCTGTATTTAAAAACACAAAATCCTTAATAAAATACTCGCAGGCCAGAAGCGGTGGCTCACTCCTGTAATCCCAGCACTTTGGGACCCAAGGCAGGCGGAGCACGAGGTCAGGAGACTGAGACCCTCCTGGCCAACATGGTGAAACCCCATCTCTACTAAAAATAGAAAAATTAGCTGGACGTGGTGGAGCATGCCTGTAATCCTAGCTACTTGGGAGGCTGAAGCAAGAGAATCACTTGAATCCGGGAGGCGGAGGTTGCAGGGAGCTGAACGATGGCACTCCAGCCTGGCAACAGAACAAGACTCCATCTCAACAAAGAAGAAAAATTCGAATATCTTTTAAGATATTGAATGTTGAATGTATTGTCTTTATTCCTCCCTAAGTTTCCTCTTGGTGATGATCAGATTAACAGCAAAATGCATATGGAAAAATAATGTCTGGCTATATGGTATCAACATAGTTGGCATTCAGTTTTATTTGGGATTGGCTCTAAACCATATGGCGTCAATAAAGAAACAGACTTCAGCATACACATAGAAAGCATTTCACACGCATATGATAAGTTATCACCCTGTTTCCTTGCTTCCAATTACACTGATTAGAATTCTAGCAATTAATGTTTTGTGGGAACTCTATGAGCACAACATAAATGTGGGTTTATTAAAAGGACACAAATGCATATCATAAAAATAAAGCATTGCTGGTTCTCAAGGATTTAGAGCTGGGAACTGGAAAGCTGTCGAGGATCAGAGAAACTACTCAGGAGATCCGTCTCTCTCTGTCTCTCTGTCTCTCTGTCTCTGTCTCTCTCTCTCTCTCTCTCTCTCTCTCTCTCTCTCTCTCTGGTAGTGTATTCTACTAAATGTCTAACAACTCTCACAGACAGGGGGCCCTGATTTGGAGCATCGGCTAAATTCCTCAGTGTAAGTACATCACTACTGCTGATTTCAAGTCACTTGACCACTTGAAGCCACTCCACATGCAAAAATTTCTGAAAATTTAGCAATTGACTTCTGTGAAGTGAAACAAACTGATTTCAGTGTGTTGTTTCTCTGTCCAAAATGGTTATTGACCCTTTCTCTCTATAAATTCAAACTACTCTTTTGATTCTCTTTGAAGACTATTTTCTCTATTAACATTTATGTGCATGCCTGAAAATGGCTGTTCCAGCTCCATCTCTACATGATTAACATTTCTAGGATCCACACATATCTTGCCAAAGTTTCTATGCTCCTAATTTCAAATTTCCAAGGGAGTAGCTTATCTGCTTAAATTCCCTAAATTTAAGGGAAGGACAGGTATTGATGCCTATAATCCTAGTACCACATAACCCAAAGCGGAATGCTGCTTACGGGAGACAAATCCTTACTTGGAGTATTAATATACAGACAACCAAAACGATGAGAAACCAGGCTATTGCGGAAATACACTGTCACAGCACATGTACATTTTAAAGTCCATTACTGAATGTTTAAAGAAAATAATGCCTCAGTGCAACTCAAGTATTAACACAAATAATGGTACCAGTACACGTGCTATTATTTTACATTTTTAAACTGACAAAAATATAGATTGTATCTAATTTGTGACTTTCATTTACCCTTGGATAAGTAATGAAATGAAAATCATGTAGATGTGTATTCTCTCATAACAAACCTAAAAGCAGCATAAATTATAACTATATCCAAATCAGATAAAATAAGACTATTCTGAGAAGAAATAAGCATATACATAATGACAAGCTGTGTATACAAAGAAATATAAATGAAATGCTATCATAAATATTTTTTCAAACACTCCATTAAACAATCTCATGACTTCTTTTATTTTTCATAAAATAGTAGGATTTGCTTTATCAAAATAACATAAATACATTTTATGCACATACATGTTTTATATTTAACATTTTAACCATATAATTAGGTTATGGATTTTCTACTTTCACTTTGTACATAAAGAATTTCATAGAATTAACAGTCTTCAGAACTGACTTTTAAGGCTCCTGGTAACAAACACATTCTCTATCTGCATGATACAGTCTTTTATAGTCTTTCAGATTTTTATCATTGATAAGTATTCAGCAATGAAATATGTCAAGCTCAGAACGAATCACTCTATTTCCGCAATACCAAGAGAATTTTATCAGTCTAAAGATATTTACACTGTTTTTTTTTCTTTCTATTAAAATACATTTTGGTTTATAAAAGGATTATCTACCAAGTAGAAAAATGAAAAATACAAAATCAATAGCTTTCCATGCTTACCAAACCAACATGATGTATAACAACAGGAAATTCTGAGATCCCTTAAAATGATCTAATATCTAAAACATACATGTAATTCAATAGAAAACCATAGGCGGCCGGCTGCGGTGGCTCAAGCCTGTAATCCCAGCACTTTGGGAGGCCGAGGCGGGTGGATCACGAGGTCAAGAGATCGAGACCATCCTGGTCAACATGGTGAAACCCCGTCTCTACTAAAAATTCAAAAAATTAGCTGGGCATGGTGGTGCGTGCCTGTAATCCCAGCTACTCGGGAGGCTGAGGCAGGAGAATTGCCTGAACTCAGGAGGCGGAGGTTGCAGTGAGCCGAGATCGCGCCATTGCACTCCAGCCTGGGTAACGAGGGAAACTCCATCTCGAAAACAAACAAACAAAAAAAAAAAGAAAGAAAAGCATAGGCATTCCATTTTATGACTATGTGTCATTGACATGATATTGTTAATGTACAGAGACACACAAAATTCAAGCTGACTTCTCTGTAAAGCTTAATGATTGGTGATATCAGAGAAGCAACTGAGATTAGCTCAAATGAGGGGACAAAGTGAAGTTTCTCATTCTTTGTGTCTTTTTCAAAATATGTATCATAAAATTCTTTGTGTGAATTTTACAGTAATTCTAGATTTTAACTCAAATATAATAATATCAAATATGCTAATAATTCTACTGTATTTGTTATTGAGGGCATATATGTAAACAGGCTTATTTTCTGGTATAGCATGTTCTCATTGAATGATTAATAAAAACATATACAATAACATCTATAAGCCTCAAGTGGTTATAAATTCCCTGAAAAGTGAAAAATATATAATATATATGGAGGACCAGACCAAGACACCTAAGCATCCCATACAGTTTGAAAAGCAGAGTAGGTTGGTGACTTGCAGTTCCTCAATATATTCTCAAAATACCTGTCCCGCATTGTTTTTAGAGCTGGAGCAGATCACTTTGCTTTAGGAAAAGTGAAGAAATGTGACTCTGGCAGCAACAGTCATCCTGTATCTTTTATCCTGGATTACAGCCCTACACCAGGATGTTCCTTTCAGTAGATTAAACCTTGCTGTTAACTGGATCGCACCTCTTAACTGGAAGCAGTTATATAGCCCTATATTGCTCCCTGCGGATCTGCCTTTGAGCAAGGTCTCCATGGCATGGTAACAATGGCACCCAGCCAACCCAGCCAAGTGGGCAAGTGATTTTGTACAACGAGTTTGTATTTGGAGTCTGGAGCAGTTCAGTGTGTTCAATTGGATCCACCTGAAAGCAGGAATGTGCACCAAAGTGACATGTGAGAGAGAGGAAGCCCTAATTTGTGAGCTCACTCTTCCATCCCAAGAGGCTTTTGAAAATGAAACTTCCAGCTCTATATAAGACTATCTCTAAGAAGAATTCACATAAGACAATTTTTCCTATCTCAACATATTTCTAGTGTCATTTTAGTGCTACTCTTACATTAACACTTTAGACAACTGCCCAGCTGGTTCCTACTTAAATGTGGCTTGTGAATAGGCATTAGTAAATTTTTCTGAAGCAAAGGTACACAGTTTTTATAACCAGATTCTTTAAAGAATTCCAATCTCAAAATAATTGGAAACTACTTTCTTAAAATAATATGAGTTGGGGTGGTATTGACAGATTCATACTTTAGGAGACAGTGGGAAGGGGGAAACAGGTATATCCTTCATTTGAAGCACTTAATGACATTGAAAAAGATACGGGTTTTATTTAATTCCCTTTTCTCTCAATAGCTGTGTGATCTTGGCAGGAAATAACATTTCTGAATCTGTTTCATCAATAAACATTAAAAAGAAATATTTATTGTCTTAATATTAGATTAACTTTTTCATATATTAAATGTTATTTAGAAGCCAGGGTTTATTTTTACTTAAAATATAATATTATTTTATTTACACTATAACATTATTTATGTTTACACTTTTTTTTTTGAGACGGAGTTTCGCTCGTTACCCAGGCTGGAGTGCAATGGTGCAATCTCGGCTCACTGCAACCTCCGCCTCCTGGGTTCAGGCAATTCTCCTGCCTCAGTCTCCCAAGAAGCTGGGATTACAGGCATGCGCCACCATGCCCAGCTAATTTTTGTATTTTTAGTAGAGACGGGGTTTCACCATGTTGACCAGGATGGTCTCGATCTCTTGACCTCGTGATCCACCTGCCTCGGCCTCCCAAAGTGCTGGGATTACAGGCTTGAGCCACCGTGCCCAGCCTATGTTTATACTTTTTTAATATAGCATGAATGCCTGAAACCTTATTTCCCTTTCAAGGGAAAGAAACTCACTGATAATTGTATTCACATACAACACCAGACCCTAGAGTCGTGGTGTTATGATCTAGAAAACAACATTCTTTTCAACACATTTGAATGATTTTGGTCAGCTTAAGGATAAGCTATGAGACAAAACATAAAAGAGAACTAGGAATTTTTTAAAACATATACACGACAACAAGTAATGCTCTTTAAAGTAATCCATTTTTTTAACCAAGAAATTTAATTTTTTAAACCCATTCCTCATGTAAGCAGTTGCCTACAGGAATTGGCTTGGTCCATTATCAACTTGTCTTTCTACATTACCGTGGAAGTGGTTAATTTTTAAGCTTTTGTACCTCCCTAATCATGCAGTTGCGAGTCACTCTAAGTACAAGCAAAAGCCACGCAAAGTTTTATAAACTTTTTAAGAAAAAAAAATTGCATATCAAGTTTTATAAAACTTACCTGTACTGAGTTTCTAAGAAGAATTACTATTTACAGAATAATAAGAATTATGTTATGATTTATCTTAAAATTATGCAGATGACAAATTTGAAAGAGGATATGTACATATTACCAATTTACTAATTTGTATGAAATGAAAAAGAAGTGAAGCATCTAAATTCATACTTGGTTTAGCAGTAGAAAGAATAATTTTTGAACCAAAGAGATACACTGACGTAAAAGAATCTGAGCTCCAAATGAGTAAGAAATCATAAGATAACTAACGACTTTAGTTCGAGTGTTCTCACACAGACTACATTCCAGTGTTACAAGGAAAACTGCGTGTGATTTTGTCTATGACATTTGGGAAATAATGAGACTAGGAACAAGGCTGCAAATCTGAAAGTCAGCAAATGAGTCTCAGCATTCACAAGGAGGGGAAAGGTGAATTTTTGAAACTGGGTTTATACTGATTCTGAAAGAAATTACATAGTACTTAGGAATGTTTCAGAGCTTCTGCAGAGGAAGGGCACAGAAACAAGCATCCCACAGGGTTTACCATCAACCATTTGACAGATTAAAGTAAAAAAACTAAAATAATACAAAAACACAAGTAACTGTTACATGTTCATTCTGTTCCTGACTTTTCTGTAACTTCAGACAACTCCATTTACAAGGGCAAAGCAAAACTATGAAGACTTCCATTTCTTCATTCACAGAAATCACTCACAATCGTCCAGCTTTTCTGTCTCATCTTCTCCAATTTCATTTTGTTGTTGTTGCTGTTGTTGGCAGCTACTGAATTGCTATTTGGATTTTAGCCCTCTTTTTGTAAGTGGTACCTGAAGTTTTCTGTGGCTTTGATTTTTGAGACTGCATTGTGACTCTGATCTGTGCTCAGCTTTTTATTGCTTCTGGCCTTCATGGAGACACTGCCTCCCATCCCACTAGTTGATGAACCTGACCAACCTGCACCCAGAGGCATAAACAGGTAGAATCATTTTATCAAGAAATTTGATAGTTTTTCCTCATAATAATTTTGTAGGCCACAGGCAGCTGGAGAAATATCTGCTAGATCCCGGTAAATAAGATGAACCAGAAGCAGTTGTATGAATGAAGTGTACAGAGTAACAAATTAGTGCATAGTTTCTTAGTAGTCTGGCTTGGATCTGCTCCTGTCCTACTTTGTTTCAGTGTTTTGTCACTGATTCATGGGAAGTGATAATCAAGTTGGCAACAGACAAATTTGGGAGCCTGGCACACACAATGGCTGACTAAATTAATTTCTAACAGAACCCTTAAACAGCTGGTCCCAAATATATACATATATGGTATTGATATGAAGGCTAGCATTTCTTGTTCAAAATGACTTAAATTTTTCTTGATAGAGGCTTCTAAGTAAATAGCACAGTGAGATTGCCAGAAAGCTGATGCAATCTTTGTATTACTTAGTAGTACCTAGGATGTTTGAAGAGATGGTATTGATCTGCTAGTAAACATAGGAAGTTAAGAGAAGGAAATGAAAATGTTAACCTACAAGAGTATTTTTATACAGAATATTTTAGACACATTTTAACTTAACCTTCACAATAACCTCTACATTTGCTGCTGGCAGCATTTACAGATGCAAAAATTGAATGTTAGGGAAGTTAAGCAATTTCGCCAAGATTATGGATACTACAGACTGGAAACAGGACTTCAAGCCATGTTTGTGTGATTCTTTTTTTTTTTTTTTTTGAGACGGAGTTTTGCTCTTGTTAGGGTCAGCTTGAATTTTGTGTGTCTCTGTACATTAACAATATCATGTCAATGACACAGTCATAAAATGGAATGCCTATGCTTTTCTTTCTTTTTTTTTTTTTTGTTTGTTTGTTTTTGAGATGGAGTTTCCCTCCTTACCCAGGCTGGAGTGCAATGGCGCCATCTCGGCTCACCGCAACCTCTGCCTCCTGGGTTCAGGCAGTTCTCCTGCCTCAGCCTCCTGAGTAGCTGGGATTACAGGCACGCACCATCATGCCCAGCTAATTTTTTGTATTTTTAGTAGAGGCAGGGTTTCACCATGTTGACCAGGATGGTCTCGATTTCTTGACCTCATGATCCACCCGCCTCGGCCTCCCAAAGTGCTGGGACTACAGGCTTGAGCCACCGCGCCCGGCCGTGATTCTTAAATATACATATTCTACCCTATACAAATGGATCATAGTAGGTATTCAAACTGAAATGAATATGATAAGGAAACCAGAAAACCACTTAGTAAAAAAACAGAAAAGAAACTAATGTGTTAAGACTAGGCAAGAGAAGATGTATGTTAGGCAAGATCTTTATATTATGATTCGAAAAAGTGAAAATTATCAGTATGCAAAAGTTAACACAGGTTGAATGAACAAGCGTACTGTACACGTGAGGCAGTTGATGAGAACAGGTCGTTTTTAAGGTATTTTTCAAATAAAACAATTCTGATTATAGAATATGTATCACTGAAAGGCTCCAAAACTGAATCAGAAAGTAAAATATGAAAAAATAAGACAAATAATATTCAAGTACATGTTTTGTAACATCCACAGGGACTCTACAGCACTCTGAGTCAGAAGTTGGCAGATACCCTGAAACAAGTTCCAAAGCACCAGAAGACGCTGAGATAAAACTTTGTACCTAAAGCTGCTCTAGCTCCAGTAAAAAATGAATCCAATGCAGTATAATCATTTAATGATTTTATTCCAATTAATGAATTTCAACTGTTAGTAGGCTAATTATTTCATTGAAAATCCAAAGGAAGTTTACAAAATGTAATTCTATTTCCAGTGAAAAGTTTCAAAGATATTCATTGTAGTATTACACTGTTCCAAACAGTAAATGTACTGAATATAGCAACATAATAATACAGAGTTCTTTGCATATGAACTACCACATGAGATACGTATTTTGATTTTTAAAGAAAATAATCATGCTACACCATTCATACTTGGTTTCTTCTTAGGATCAAATTCACTTCTAGTGTAATAAATCTTGTGAGATTTAGATGCGTAGTTGCTTGCAAACAAATAAAGCTAAGCTCACAATCTTGATTCAAAGATAATGTAATCTAAACAGCATGGTATTGGCATTAAAACTGACATATAGACCAATGAAGCACAACAGCAAGCTCAGAAATAAATCCATTCGTTAACAGTCAATCAATCTTTGACAAAGGTGCCAGGAACGCACAATGAGGAAAAGGCAATCTCTCCAATAAATGGTTCTGAGAAAACTGAAAATTCACACGCAGAAGAATGAAATTCGTCCTTATCTCACTCAGTATATAAATATCGACTCAAAATGGATTAAAGATGTAAATATACTGAAACTGTAAAACTATTAGAAGGAAACAGAGGGGAAATTTTTTAGGACATTGGTCTAGGCAAAGATTTTCTAGCAAAGACCTCAAAAACACAAGAGACAAAATCAAAACTAGACAAATGGGATTACCTCAAACTAATAAACTTACTCACTCCAAAGGCAACGATCAACAGAATAAAGAAAAAAACCTACAGAATGGGAGAAAAATTTTGCAAGACATACATCTCATAAGAGGTTAATATCCAAAATATCTAAGGAACTCAAACAACACAATGCCAAGAAAACAAATGAGTCAATTAAAAATGGGCAGATCTGAAAAGACATTTTCCAAAGAAGACATACGCGAATGGCCAGTGAAACATGATTAACATCACTGATCATCAGGAACACACAATTAAAACCATAGTGAGATACTACTTCCTATGGTTAAAAGAGCTATTACCAAAAAGACAAAAGATAAGTGTTGGCAAGGATGTGGAGAAATGGTAACTCTTGAACACTTTGGTAGAAGTGTAGATTAATAAACCATTATGAAAAACAGTATGGAAATTCTTCAAAACATTAGAAATAAAACTACCATGTGTTCCAGCAATCCCATTTCTAAATATATATCCAAAGGAAATAATATCAGTATGTCCAAGAGTTATTTGCACTTCCTTGTTCATTACAGCACTATTCACAATGTCCAAGATATTTAATCAACCTAAATGTTGATTGACAGATACATGTATTAAAAATGGTACATATACAAAATGGAAAAGTACTCAGTTTGAAAAGTTAAGGAAATCCTGTCATTTGCACAACATCAGTGACCCTGGAGGACATTATGCTAAGTAAAATAAGTCAGGTAGGCAGGGCGCGGTGGCTCACGCCTGTAATCCCAGCACTTTGGGAGGCCGAGGCGGGTGGATCACGAGGTGAAGAGATTGAGACCATCCTGGTCAACATGGTGAAACCCCGTCTCTACTCAAAATACAAAAAAATGAGCTGGGCGTGGTGGCATGTGCCTGTAATCCCAGCTACTCGGGAGGCTGAGGCAGGAGAATTGCCTGAACCCAGGAGGCGGAGGTTGCGGTGAGCCGAGATCGCGCCATTGCACTCCAGCCTGGGTAACAAGAGCGAAACTCCGTCTCAAAAAAAATAAAATAAAATAAAAGGCAGACAAAAACACAAACAGCATGATCGCACTTATATATAGAATTTTTTTTTAATGCATAGAAGCAGAGAGTAGAATATGGTTGCTAGTGGCAGTGGAAGAACGGGAGATGCAGACAAAGAGCACCACGTTTCTGTTAGGATGAATCAGTTCTGTAGATCTACTGTACAGCATGGTGACTACAGGTAAGAATACCGTACTGTATACCTGATCATTGCTTACAGTAGATCTTAAGTGTTCTTCTCATATATACACAGTTATATATATATATACTATATATATACTTCTCATATATATACTATGTGAAGTTATAGACATGTTAATTATCTTTACTGTGGTCATTTCACAATGTATACCTATATCAGAACATCACACTGTATATCATAAAAATATACATTTTTTACTTGTGAATTATACCTCAATAAAGATGGAGGAAGAAAACAAAGACCATGATACTCTAATTGAAAACACAGTATTTAGAACTAGCCGGTGTTTTATAAGAAGATGCAAACAATGTGCTTCCTAGTTCTGTTTCCCTTTATCACACATGCTCTCACTGTGGAAGAAAATCTTCTTAGGTATTAGAGGAAATTAAAAAGAAATGTCTCAGTACTAAATTATCTTCAGTTTGCCTTTGGGAGAAAATCAAAAGTTCTTCATATAATTATCAGCTGTTGAAACTACACTGCAAGTACTATGATTTGTTTTTAGGCAGTGAGGCACTATAAGGGTGATTTTCTTTCAAAGTACTTTTCACGTCATGTTTATATGTTTCAATAACGTATCAAATATGTGTTTTTGCCTCAAAATATTCTTAACTCCAACATCCTAAAAGCCTTTTCATTCTATAACATGGAGAAAAGCATTTAGAACCTAGTATTAAATGACTGCATGCAATGATTGCAATTACATAAAGGGACACACATTCACAAAACATATATCATAATGGGCTCCACACTCTTTTTCTCTTTTCCCATTCTTTCCATTTACTCCCTCTCTTTCTCTGGGCATTCTCATCCATTTCCATCACTGGAGCTGAAGCCTCCATATTTATGAGGCTGAGTTACAGATGCAAATTTCAAACTTCACATAGAACAAACAGATCTGGTTGTGCCAAAGTCACATGGAAGGTAACAACGTTTTTAAAGTAATTTAACGTTTCCTTCCACTCCCAGTTCCTTCTCCTGCATACCTTACATTAGTCAGGCTACCACCATTCACTCCATAATTTCCCCACCTGTCCTCTTCTACATGTGTTTCCTTTCACCTGGTAATAATTAATCTCACAGTTTTTGTAAGGCCTGTCGCCTCGCTGGGAGGCGGGACACACCCACCCTGCACTGAGCCCCTGACTGTGTCCGACACCCAGAGTGGTCACGTAGCCCTCCTGACTCCGGAACATGCCCCTTTGCACCCAACACCCAGCTGCGTGCCAATTTTTAAAGGAAAGCCCACCGAAACCTGCCCAATGGCAGCTCGCCCCACCCACGTCCCATTTCCCCATAACCAAGCAGAACACCCTGCTATAAAAACCCCACTCCCAGGAAGACAGCGCGACTTCTCTGGCCCCTTTCTGGGACCACAGAACCTCGCCAGGGAGCTCAATAAATGAGAATTTAATTTTCTTACACTGGCCTCAGCTTCTTCATCTTAAACTCGGCCTCAGTTTTTTCATTTTAAACTCGGCCTCGGTTTCTTGATTTTAAACTCGGCGGTAACCCTTCCCGTTTTCCTTACCTTTCTTCTTAATTCGACACTCTCATATTTGGTGTATTTATATTGCCTCCCATTTAGGCTCCCACTGATCATCTGTTCTACATAATTTGACCCAACCTTCCTTTCTGAAATAAAGATGTGTTTAAGTTGCCCTCTTTCTCAAAAACAAAACAAAACAAATATCCTTACAGAGTTATCCATTAAATACAGACGAAAATTATTTTAAGGCCTTTTGAGAGCTGACTTTATTTTTGTCCTACCACAGTCTGCTGCTCACCATATAACCTATTTTCCAGCTATACTGGAAGTCTTTTCCATGCACACCCACGATGCAGATAGGAAATCAGGCTCATCTATCAAGAATCAGCTCAAATATGATTGTTTCATTAACTTTATTTTCCAGTTAAGCCACTCTTAAGAGTTAGTTCTGTTTTTACTGCTCCCAATAGCACTGTTCATAGTACTAGAGAATGTTTACACAATTGCATTAGATCAGTTTCCATATAATTATCATTGACCACACTTGTGACAATGTTTACAGAAAAAATAATGCAACTTATTCAGCTCTGTCCCTCCTACGTACACAACAGAAGATACAAAATAGTTTTTGAGTGAACAAGCGGGCTCATAGCTAACAAAGACACGTTTCTTTTAATATGACCTTACCCAAGGGAATTATAATAAACTATACAGTTCTAAGTAAAAACACTATATATATCTTAAATGAAAAGCTCTAAGAGACTGATTATGCTCTTTTATATGTACTTAAGAGAATTTTAAAATAAAATTATATAAAATCTAGAAACATCAAAATAAAATTCTGAAATTGTGAAATAATAATAAAGCACTGACTGATATAATCAGGCATTCTTGAGTGTGATAAGATTTTGGTGCGGCATAACCATGGAAAGAGATATTAATCAGATAATATTATAGCTTAATCAAGTAACTCTAATGATACAGTAAATTTAGCCATATTTGCTGATGAAATTAAAAGTCCTTAAATATATGAAATTGTACCAATTTGTAAATTAACAACTTGTTACTGTATTTGTAACAAAACTTTCAGATTTATTTTTACGTAAATTAAACTTACATATTCTTAGAAGTCTCTCATGTGGAAAGCACTCCTAAATGTGGTTAGGATTACACATTGGTATGATTGGAACTATAGGTATGATGGGAACTATAGAGAAGAAGAGGTCTTGTTCACCAAGAGGCTCCTCTGTGATAACGCTGCTTCTGCTAAATCCGATTTTTACTTTGCATTCTGAATGAATACCATAATTGCAGAAGATGTTATGGTAGAGGTAGTCATCACCTCCTCATGGTGACCAGGAACTGGCCATCTGTCCCAGGGTACCCTAAGCAAAGCTAGTAATATTTCTGCTATAATTCAGGATAGGAAATGAATAGAATTAACCTACAAAAGTGATCAAATTCCTCAATGTATCTGTTGTAACACTAGATATGCATATTGTTTTTTTTTCTTCTTTGTAGCTGTGGCACATTCTTCCTACTAGGCAATGTTTAGAAGAGTTAACTCTTTACATGACATTGAGAAATGCAGCCATACAGCCTTTTTGGAGAAGGAAGACAGAGAGAGGGGAGGAGGAAGAGAGTGTGGAAAAAATGTTACTTTGGGGTGAAAAAAGGAAAAAAGCAAGTAAGCCATTTTTTGTGGGTGCCATAATATGCCACCCGGCTTTCCCTTTGGGGATGCAGGCCTCCATTATTTCAGCAGCAGAGCATGTCTTGCTGATAAAACAAAGCTAAGTATTTCCTTAGGCCTTGCCCTCGATCAAAGTCAGGCTGTTAACACAGGTGGAGCCATAGCCCTCAATTATGGCTGTGGCTGAGAGGAGCTAAAGGTACTTATTCCCTCGCCTCAGTTCGGAGCATTTCTGAACTCCATTTAGGTTCAGAGCCATCTGTGGACGTTGCACAGTCTTTTTTTTTGCAATTGCATCTCAGTTCTACTTCTCCCTCTGCTCCGTTACGTGGCTCTAACTCCCTCACAGATATTCACTAGAGTATTTCCCAGTAAGTGTCTCGAATGCAAATCCTGCTTTAGGGCCTATTTCCCAAGGAATCTGATCTAAAACAGTATAAATCAAAGGCAAGACAATGGTCATACAGGTAGTTTTCAGAATGCAATAACTCAGAAATTTGACCAGTCGGGGCAATTATTATCAATAGGACATGCTTGAGCCTGAGGGACGCTGAAGCAGTGGAGCTGAGTTCCTGACACACAGAAGAGACTTCAACTGATACCTGTTTGTGAAATGAATAACTCACAACAGGTCAAGTATGCCAGAAGTATAAGGACAAGAAACTAGAAAAACCACATAGGTGCTGAATTCTTAGGTTCACAAACATGACCTGATAGAAAAACAATGATTCTGAGCTATTAAGGAAATCTGAGTTATTAAGGAAATTTAGAGACTGTCCTATCAGTTACTGGTAATAATGGTTTCGGGGAGACAGTGATATTAGCTGTATGGTACAAAGTTGAAGAGGACAAAAAACTAAAAGGAGCACACATTAAGAAGTCTACTAGAAATACACAGATCTGGCCTGGCATGGTGGCACAGGCCTGTAATCCCAGCACTCTGGGAGGCAGAGGTGGGTGGACCATGAGGTCAGGAGATGCGGAGAGCATCCTGGCCAACATGCTGAAACCCTGTCTGTACAA
>CM052665.1:995991-1015255 GCA_028533165.1 Leontopithecus rosalia
AAAAAAAAAAAAAAAAAAAAAAAAAACCTACCAAACAACAACAACAAAAAGAAAAAGAAAGAGAAAGAAATAGACACAGATCCATATCTGAATCCTCTGAGCAAAAGACCTATAGTCTAGCCAGGCACGGTGGTTCATGCCTGCAATCCCAGCACTTTGGGAAGCCGAGGAGGGCAGATCATCTCAGGTCAGGGGTTCAAGACCAGCCTAACCAACATGGTGAAACTCCATCCCTACTAAAAATACAAAAAATTAGCTGGGTGTGGTGGTGTACACCTGTAACCCCAGGTACCTGGGAGGCTGAGGCAGAATCGCTTGAACCCAGGAGAAGGTTGTAGTGAGCTGAGATTACACCACCGCACTCTGGGCAGCAGAGTGAAACCCTGTCTCAAAAAATATGTCTAAAACTTTCATTAACTCATAAAAGGCTAGAAAAATTAAAATAACCACTCATAGTGTATCATTTCAGCCAGAAACTTAGGCTATGCTGATTAAACTTCACATTCAAAGTTAACTTTCTTCATGTACTTATGGTAGAACAGAAACTATCATCTTAGAAACAACAAAAATTTTAAACACTAATTAACTCTAGAAAAATAGCCATTGGCTTTTTTCTTTCCTCACTAAGTCCTCAAATTTGTGACGGGTCATATAAGCCAAAATTTTGTAGTAATCACCAGAGATAAAAATCTTTCAATTGCAAATGACATAATCAAAGTATAAAACGGATTACATTTACTCAGAGTGTCACAGACCATGAATAGTTCTTCTGTTTTAGTAAGTGACAGTTTCACACAAATTACTATCCCACGCTAACCTTTTGAAGTCTCAGAATAAAGGCACGCCAGCACATAAAATACCAAATTATTACTTATATACAAGCAAATTGAGAGCAGAAGAAACAGAGATGAAAATTTTGTCTGTTTTTTATTTATTCAAATCATTAAATGAATACGATATCTTTATGAACCTCATGTCGAGATAATTTTAAGTTGTAGGCAGCAACACAATTTGGGAACACAGTTAAGGCATTTATGCTATCTTGGAGATGGGCAAATGCCTTACAATTAGTGGCAAAATCTAAAATTATAAAATAAACAGATAAATAAAATTCCTTATTTATGAAATTGAGTAAAAATATTCCACATTACAAATACTGAGCCCGCAGCTGTAATCTTTCTGCAATCAAGGTGAGCATGAGAACGTTCCTTAAGTGGCAGTCAATGGAGGGCTTTAATTCCCTCAGTGCCAGTCAAATGAATGTGGAAGAGTACGGAACAATGTCCTTCAGAATAAATTTATGCAAATATCACAGAGCTTTACTAAGATATAAGTGCACATTGCTTGAATGGAGAAAAGTAACAAAAATGGAAAAAATCCAAAGGATATTGAGAAAGTTGTAAATTGTGAGAAAATATGTTACAATAATATAAATAAGGGCTTTTGGTGTGCATCTAAGCAGAAAAGCAATTACATTTTGTTTCCAGGGAAAAATATAATTTTAATGATTCATTTAAATGATGGTGACCTGCCCACCCAGAAGCTGTTTTTCCATCCTTCCAATTTATCTGTAGATGAAAATATGCATTAAATATTGCCACACAGCTGTCACTCTCTACTTGGCAGGAAAATTGAAGCTATGACAGCACATATTGCTTATTATGCTAAAAGCCGAAAACAAGTATTTAACCAGGTACATGTCAAACACAATTTCAAAAAAATTTACACAATAAATGAACACCACAATAATGGATCTTAAAAACTCAATTCAGTGGCTATGTTTTATAACATGCAATAAAGAAATTCACGAATAAAAACCCAATTTTTTAAAAGAAAGTTCCACATTTGTAAAAGGATTATTGTTGTTGAAAATAACCCCTAAGTCTGTTGATGATGAAAACATCTACATGTGTAAGTCAGAGCCTTTAATCCCTGGCCGAGTTTGGGTGAGTTTCCCTGAGTGGAGGATGCTCACTAGGTGGTATCATTTCCATATGTAAAGCTCTCTTCAAACCCTTTCCTAAAGACCCACAGTAAAAAAATTCTAAGAAAAATACTGTCTTTCACTAGTATATAAACTATTTAAATATTAGTAAAGGTAATAATCATAAATTTTGCAGTACTTCCTTCAAATTATGACAACTTGAGTCTAATTTCTATAAGATTCTGAGCAAGTCGCATTATCTCTGTGAATTTCAATTTCTTCTTTTGTAAAATGAAGGATGGCCAGGCATGGTGGCTCACACCTGTAATCCTAGCAGTTTGGGAGACAGAGGCAGGTGGATCACTTGAGGTCAGGAGTTTGAGACCAGCCTGGCCAACATGGTTAAAACCTGTCTCTACTAAAAAAAAAAATACAAAAATTAGCTGGAGCTGGATATGGTGGCATATGCTTGTAATCCCAGCTACTTGGGAGGCTGAGGATGGAGGATTGCTTAAACCCTGGAGGCAGAGGCTGCAGTGAACAGAGATCACACCACTGCACTCCAGTCTGGGCAACAGAGTGAGACTCTGTCTCAAATAGATAGATAGATAGATAGATACATACATACATACATACATACATACATACATACATAGATAACATAAAACGAAGGAGTTACACTGGCAATTTAACATTTCTGAGTTTCTAAATTAAAACAATAACTAAATCATAATAAATGAAATCTAGAACAGTGTGATTTTGCAAGAAAAATAGTTTTTAAAAAGAAAGTAAATCAGATGCAACAATCAAACAGAGCTGAGTTTGATTTCGGACTGCCATTTAGCTGTGTAACTGTGGGCTGGTACCTGAAATTTCTCCTAAAGAGAGTTACGTAAATGGTAAATTACTGTTATGGAGGTCCTATCATTACCATGTTTAATAATGTATGCCCATCATCCACCCCCACATACAAGTATTTTAGTCCCTTTATCCCTATGAATGAAAATAATTTCATCTTTTTCAAAGAATGGTGTTAAAATTCAATGAATATGCAGAGCATAGAAACCATATAGCTGAAGATTGTTTTGAAAAGTTAATTTACTCTTTTATTCTCCAAGTGGCAAAAAATGTAGAAAAGAGTATTTCAATGTTCTTTTAATACCTCTTGGAATTTCATTTTCTTTTAAAATGAAATGCTTCTTGGTAAGATGCTGCCCCTATACTGCAGTCCTTCCGATCCTGGTGATTATTTTGGTTGAAATTGTTAGGTTAGCATATGATCACTTCTGTACTTATCACAATTTCCATTACTGATCTGAATAAGTGTAACTTTCGTCTATCCTCTGCTAGACCATATCTTCCTAAGGTTAGGAGCTTCTGTCCATCCAGTTAACTGCGGTCAGCACCTGTCACAGTACTATGTCATTGGTCAATAAATATTCTGCAGTTAATAAATAAATGAATGTTGGACATCTTCTTGACATCTCCATCTCCGAGGTCTGCGCTTCTCACCATGCTGCTCCTGGCTTCCTGCTTCCAGTACAAAAAAAAAACCCCGTACGTTATAAAAGCTGAAGGAGTAGCAGCTCTTAGCATCCTCACTTTTCACTCCAAGCAATAGAGTTACTGACAGTTGCTTTTTCAAGTTTCTTTAAAATTTAACATGAAAGTCTTCATGATCATATTCCTAACACAACTCTCTTTTCTATGCAAGTGGAGAAGATTTATTCTATTTCGTTTCACTGGGCTGGACTAGGCCCACGAGAGACAATCATGTTTCATTACCAACACTAACTTACACACCCAGCATGTATTCCACCTTAAGCCTAAACAGTCTTCACCCTGAATTTGGGTCACGGATGTCTATGAAAAGCTAGACTGTGAGAGGTCCAATGAAATGTTTTACAAGGCAGTCTTCTCCAGGAAAAGAACTCACCGACAGGAAAGTGACTGGTGCATAATTGGGGCTATGATGTATGCTTAAAATCACTCAGTCCTTCAAAAAATGTTTATAATCCAAATAAAGGAAATCATGATTCTTGCTCTGAAGCGTCTTACATGAATATTAAAAGCTTGGCAATAAATCAGTAATATCAAAAGATTCTTGCAAGTGCAATAAATACAGAGGTGGTCATGAGTGTGGTCTGCCGTCTGTCCCTCTGACTGCCCTTTGTTCAGTCCTTGGAATGTTTTATGTGTCACTGGAATGGCTCTAACATCTGATGTCCACCACAGCTTTGAATCTATATGGAAAGCTGGAGGAAGAATGGAAAATATTGACTGCAACATTATAGCTGTTAAAAAAAAGGGCTGGGCGCAGTGGCTCAAGCCTGTAATCCCAGCACTTTGGGAGGCCGAGGCTGGTGGATCACGAGGTCAACAGATCGAGACCATCCTGGTCAACGTGGTGTAACCCCGTCTCGTCTAAAAATAAAAAAAATTAGCTGGGCATGGTGGCGTGTGCCTGTAATCCCAGTTACTCAGGAGGCTGAGGCAGAAGAATTGCCTGAACCCAGGAGGCAGAGGTTGCGGTGAGCCAAGATGGCGTCATTGCACTCCAGCCTGGGTAACAAGAGCGAAACTCCGTCTCAAAACAAAACAAAACAAAACAAAACAAAAACAAAAACAAAAAAACATATTTTCTTTAGGAAACATGTTAACCCCTGAAAGTTCTCAAGAATGACTGGCAGTATTTGGAGGTGAGGTCAAGGTCCCAAAGAGAATGACAGCAGTGCCAGAAATTCCCTAGCTTATTAATGTTTACCTTGTCCACTAGAACAAAGCTATTAAAAATGACCCAGGCTACCTTGTAAGATAGTGAATTCTCTGCCTGTATCTTCTCAAGCAATAGCTTCTGTCAGAGGCACATGGAGGGGGTCAATGAAAAATTATCCCCTCATCTTAGATCTCATGACTCCATAATGTCATATGATGAAGCACAACATGTATTTTGACCTAAGCATTGTGTATTTTCTTATGTACTTTCCTTGGCAATGCCTTATACTTTGAAGAAATAGGCTACATAATGCAATAAAGATTGTGCCTTTTGCTACAGCTCATTTCTGTGTTGTTTTCTGTCCAATCCCATACCAGAATTGGAATGAATGAAATCTGCAAATATCAATGGTTCATGCTGACTAAGCTATTTTGGCATCCACTGATGCATTTTATTTAAAAACCAGTCAAAATATCCTACTCCATGAAAAATAAGGCATTGATTTCCCAGCAAAGTAGATAAGGCCCTTCTCAATCTGTTCCTATCTACTGCTGTGGCATCATCTGCCACTGTTCTCCCCAACCCCAGGCTTTCACTGAAGTTCCACAAAGCTATTCTGTTTTCAGATTTCCAAATCTTCATGATTTTACCTTAAATTATTTTACCATTACTCAATACCTCTGCTCCTTGAGTTCAAGCAATTTTCCTGCCTCAGCCTCCTGAAGAGCTGGGATTACAGGCATGCACCATCATGCCTGGCTAACTTTTGTATTATTAGCAGAGACGGGTTTGATCACATTGGCTAGGATGGTCTCAACTCTTGACCTCATGATCCATCCACTTCAACCTCCCAAAGTGCTGGGATTACAGGTGTGAGCCACCACACCTGGCCAAATGTTACCTCCTCTGATAGACCCTTCTCCAGCTTCCCTGTGAAGTTTTATTTATTCTGTGCTTCCAAGAATTGTGTATGTTAATTTATTACATATTTTTATTATAGCTTTGTATTATATGTGCACCTGTTTGTCTCTTATTTTGGCAGCTAACCCTTTCAGGACAGATAACATGTAGTCATGATGTATTGTTATAGATCAGTCAGAATGGTGGGAGAATTTAGAAAACACAAACCTTCTTGGAAGGTCTGAAGGTTTTGCAAAAGCCTTGGAAGAATGTTATGGCTGGAGGCAGCCTAATCCTCTTACCTTGAGCTAACAGCATAGAGCAGATAACAAGGGAATGTAGAGTTTATCTAAATAGCTTGTTTACTGAGACTGACCTTTGAAATTTCATGGTCAGAGCTGCTCTCTACTCTGTGGGTTGGCAATGTCAATTACCCTCGAATGGTGTTTACTTGAGACCTTTGTCATTTAATCTGTATTAAATACATGTGAAGGCCGCCAGTTTCTGGGGGTCGCCACTGACCTTGGCAGCGGTCCCTTGGCCATGCTGACTGGCAAGCCTGTGTCCGTGTACATTTTTCATCCATTGTTTGGTCAAGTCTGCTGATTGGACTCAACATATCCTAAGTGATCAATACAGTGTTGGACACAGAATTTGTCTTAAAATATTTTTTGAATTAACAAATGACTTTTTATGTAAACAATGTGGAAGCCTTTAAATTTACTTATTTAATGGCTTTGAGATATAATTTATACACCATAAAGTTCACTTAGTAAACTATGCAATTCAATATTCCATATTTTTTAGCATACTTACTGAGTAGAAACGTCTACATAATCTAATTTTAGAACACTACCATCATCCCAACAAGAAACCTTGTATTCTTTAGCAAACACTCCCCATTGCCCTTTCCCTCTAGCCCTAAACAATCAGGAACCCAAATTCTCTCTCTACAGACTTGACTATTCTGGACATAATGATTCCACTGATATACCACACTTATATTTATAGTTATGTTTTATTTGTTGTATGGATGTACTAATTTCCTATTAATGGAAAGTAGTTTAATTTTACAATATTTGGTTGTTACAAACAATACTGTAGTAATTTTACCTTGCATATAAGTTATTTTGTTACTGTATAGGTAAACCGAGTAAGTTCTGGGAGTAAAATTCTATGTAGCAATATTTATTTCATATCTGGAAATATATTTCCAAATAGCCTTCATTACGGTATACCACTTTGTATTCCCACGAACAATGGTGGGATGGTACCAGTTTCTATGCATTCTTGCAAACCTTCTATGTTGCCAAATACTTTGTTTTCTGCCAAACTAATAGGTAAGAAATTACATGTCAATAGAAATGTAATCTATATTTATCTGATTCTGAATAATTTTGAGTATTGCTATCTTTAATAGTTAATTGTAGTTCACATCCTATGAATCCTCTGTTAATATTTCTGATTTTCACTTGGAGTTCTGCTGCTTTTTTAATTCACATGCAGAAACTGTGTATTTGGAAAACAGGTCTCTTGTTAATGAAACGAGCCTCATCAGATATTTTCCCAGTTTTTGCTTGTCTTTGCTTATAGTGGTTTTATCAAATTTTTAAAAACTTTTGCATATCATCAAATTTTTCTTATTGTTTAATAGCTTCTAGTATTATTTCATTGTCAAAAAGAATTCCACAGTCTCAATTTACAGAAAAATAATTTTTCCTATATTTCTTCTAGTTCTTTTGTGATTTAATTTTTACATTTATTTTTATAATTTATTACTTCCAGAATTTTCCTTGATACAGGGTGTGATATGCAAACAGAATTCTGTTTTTAGGTGGTTACGTTGTAGTCTCTAACGCTTTACTGAAAACCTTACCTTTTCCTTACTTTGTTAATTCTGACCTTTCCATATACTAAACACGTGTGTGTGTGTGTGTGTGTGTGTGTTTGTGTGTGTGTGTGTGTGTGAGAGAGAGAGAGAGAGAGAGAGAGAGAAGGGGGGGAGAGAGAGAAAGATCTTTCAAATGTGAAATTAATTTCTTGTTTTGGCAAAAATGAACCCACTTGAAGACTGTACAGGACATAAAAAGCAGGCTAATATGTACAGATAGCTGGGTATTTAACTTAGAGGGATCTTTTTGGAGGTAGCGCTTACATTTGAAAACTGAAAGAATTATACAGAAAAATAAGAAAACACTGTCAAATTCTGTGTTAAATATTTTCTTACCCAAATGCTAAGAGGAACCTATTATATAGATGGGATGTAGACAGTGGTACAAGAATTTAGGCTAGCCTATGGCTACAGACTGGTCACACAGGATAGCACTGGATACAGCTGCCACCAGCAAGACACTCAGTTAACAGAGTAGAGTTCTTAAATCAAGAATCCATGCAAGTGAAAGGAAGGAGAATAAAACGTGGCATACAAAAGGATGCAGCAGGACAAAGTTCATAACCACACAATCAGAGAGAACTGCAGATAGGAATAGTCAAGAACCCCCAAAAATTCATTTAGAAGGCAGATACCCAAATGGAATCTAAAGTATCTATGAGAGTCTTGTTCATAGAGAATTGCCTTTCCTTGGTTAATTCTCCTTTTTAAAAAATTTTATTATAAAAAAACCACTTGTCATTTTGCATGAGAAATCATTCTGTACCCCCAAGATCTTTAGTTTTCATGCTCCATTTAAAACCTATATGGTTTCTTGGGCTCCTGTAGGAAGATTCAACTGTTGGGTAATTTTTAAAGGGTGTTAGATCAAAAGGCAGGGAACAGGAATTCACCCTTACTTATAGAGTTTTCTATGTCTTAACCTGGGACAAAGTCTTGATCTAAGTTTAAGTTGTTCACATCAGTTAATCACTTAAACAAAATCAGTGAAATTACTCTGACAATGAAATATCACAATTTTATAAATTTTATTCTTTTTCATCCTTGGAAAACCTTTGAAGCTGTCCAAGAAAAAAAACTGCTTCTCATAAAACATTTTCTAATGGGAATCGGCAGAGTGGCACATGCCTGTAGTCACAACTACTTAGGACGTTGAGGTGGGGGAATTCCTTGAACTCGGGAATTTGAGCCCAGCCTGGGTGATACAGTGAGATCCCCATCTCAAAATAAAATACATAAAAATAGAAAATTTCCCCAAATTTGAGAAAGATGTAAATATCCAGATACAGAAAGCTCAGAAAATACCAAATTATTATCACTCAAAGAAGACTAGTTTGAGGCATACAATAATCAAACTCTCAAAGGTCACAGACAAAGGATTCTAAAAACAGCAGCACAAAAGAAGCAAAGAAAATGAAAGAGCTCCAATTCATCTGTCAACAGACTTCCTGACAGAAACCATACAGACCAGGTAGGAGTAAGAGAACATCTTTTAAATGCTTAATGAAAAAATTCCTGCCATCCAAGAACACTGTATCCAGTAAAGCTATCTTTACAATATAAAGGAGAGACAGTCTGTCACAGACAAGCAAAAACTGAGAGAATTTACCATCACCAGCTCACTCTCATAAGAAATACGAAGGGGAGTCCTTCAATTTGAAAGATGAAACAAACAAAAAACTAACACACAAAAAGAAAACATTTGAAGATATAAAACCCACAAGTAAGAAGAGTAAGTTCATTGAGAATCCAGAATACTCTAATATTGTAATTGTGCTGCGCAATCCACTTGTAATTCTAGTATGAAGACAAAAGACAGATTTATCAAAAATAATAGCGACAGCAACTTTTTAAAGAGATAGGCAACATGAAAATATGTAAATAGAGACAACAAAAGGACAAAATGTTGGGGCACAGATTTAAGGTGCAGATTTTTTTCAATTGTTTGTTCATTCGTTTGTTTTTGAGACAGTCTTACTCTGTCACCCAGGCTGGAGTGCAGTAGCATGATCTTGGCTCACTGCAACCTTCACCTCCTGGGTTTGAGCAATTCTCCCACCTCAGCCACCCAAGTACTTGGGACTAACAGGCATGCACCACCATGCCTGGCTAATTTTTTGTATTTTAGTAGAGATGGGGTTTCATTATGTTGTCCAGGCTGGTCTTGAACTCCTTAGCTCAGCCAATCTGCCCATCTAGGCCTCCCAAAGGTCTAGGATTACAGGCATGAGCCACTGTACCTGGTTTATTTTTTGTTTTTTTTCTATTCTGTGTGATCAAAAATAACTTTTTATCTTTTCAAAATAACATATAAGATTTTTTTGTAAGCCTCATGGTAACCACAATGCAAAATTCTAAAATAGATTTACTAAAAATAAAAAAAGCCATGATTTAAAACACACTATCAGAAAAAAAAATGAAGCATTTTATAGTTTATTATAGTTCATTAGCTTTAGAGAAAATAGGCAACTGATATGTTTTGACTCTGTCACCACCCAAATCTCACCTCAAATTGTAATCCCTATGTACTGAGGGAGGGATGTGGTGGAAGGTGAACTGATCATGGGGGCGGTTTCCGCCACGCTGTTCTGGGATAGTGAAGGAATTCTCAGGAGATCTGATAGTATTATAAAAGGCTCTTCCCCCTTTGCTTCCCTCTCTTTCCTGTCACCTTGTGAAGAAGGTACCTGCTTCTTAATTGCCTCCCACCATAACTGTAAGTTTCCTGAGACCTCAACAGTTAGGTGGAACTGTGAGTCAATTAAACTTTTTTTCCTTTATAAATTACCCAGCCTCAGATATTTCTTTCTACTAGTGTGAAAATGAATCAATACAGCAACTCACACTATGTTATCTGCCCTTCGTATAAGCTATGGGGTAGGCAGAAAGCAGGCAGATTTGAACTTAAAAGCAAAAAAGAGAGACAAAAATGTGACCAAGGATGTTCACTGAGCATATACAAGGTTTGCTCACTATTATTTTTGGATATATTACAATATAATTTGCAATATTAATATAAGGATATGACTGTAAACCTGGAATTGGGATTGGGGGAAATTCTGAGGATTTAGAAATCATAGAAAAAAAGTTGAATCAGTTTGAATTTGCTTTAATCTGAAGTAGTTTCCTCAGTACCACTGCATAAACTGAGACAGTGGTATACCTTCAATATAGTAAAGTCAGTTAGCATCATGCCAGTAACGATAATCATAAGAACTAAACAAATTAATGTTTCTGTTAATATTTCAAAGTACCTCAATATCTATTTCAGGTAAAAATGTGCTCTTAATATACACACTCTGGTAAAATCCTAGTTCTCAATGGTATCCTGTCTTCAAAAGACCCATCTCAAATGCAATTAACGCCCATAGGCTCAAAACAAAGGAATCATGGAAAGTCTGCCAAGAAAATGGAAATCAGAAAAAAGCAGGAGTTGCAATCCTAATTTTGGATGAAACAGACTTTAAACGAACAAAGATCAAAGAAGACAAAGAAAGGCATCACATAATGGTAAAAGGTCCAATTCAACAGGAAGACTTAACTATCCTAAATATATATGCATCCAACACAGCAGCACCCAGATTCATGAAACAAGTTCTTGGAGACCTACAAACAGACTTTGACTGCCACTTAGTAATAGTGAGAGACTTCAACATTCCACTGACAATATTTAGACCCATCATCGAGGCAGAAAATTAACACAGATATTTAGGACCTGAACTCAACATCGGATGAAATAGATCTGATGAACTTCTCCAGAACTTTCCACCGCAAACCAACAGAATATACATTATTCTCATTGTCTCATGACACAAACTCTAAAACTGATCACGCAATCAGACATAAAACAATCCTCAGCAATTGCAAAAGAACTGAAATTGTACCAAACACACTCTTGGACCACAGTGCAACAGAAACAGAAATCAAGTCTGATGCCTTTTCTGCCTCAGCCTGCCTGCACCCATGTGATTAAACAGCCACATTGCTCACACAAATCCTTCATTCACTGCGTGGATTTTAACATTTGGTGCCAAAAACCCAGGACAGGGGTACTCCTTTGGGGAGACCAGGCCCCTGTCCTTGCTCCGCCTCTGGGAAGAGACCACCTGGGACCTCTACACATCAGAGCAGCCCAGCAGCTCATGTTTAGATGCCAAGCAGCTCTCCCGCCACCTTCAGGTCAGGTAAGCAATCTCCCCTTCCCTCTTTTCCTTTAGAGAACGGGACAGGAGTCTCTCCCTCTTTCTCTCTCTTGTCCTTCAAGTCCCAAGGAGACAAGTCTCTCTCTCTTTCTCTCTCTTTTCCTATAAATCATTCTCCTTCTAGTAGAAACAAAGAGACACTCTTTATCTGTGTGGAGCCAGAGGAGACAAGCCTCTGTATTGCTCAAAAACTCCAACATCATCACATATTTGGGAAGACAGTCTTCCCTTGGCATCCGGTCAACTGCAGGGATGCCTGCCTTGATCACTCACCAATGCTGCAGCCCAGAAATCAGTCAGGGATGCCTACTGAAAACCCTGGTAACTACTCACTCCTTCCCCTTTCCTTAAAACTTATCTCCTTCACCAAGGGCAATATTCTGCCCTCTATTTCTCAGTCTTGGTCTCTAGTCTACATCCTAAAAAACCTAAATCCTCTTCAGCTGTCACCTGATCTGAAACCTAAACGTCTTTGTAACATGACCTGGCCTCAATCCAAATGGCCAGAAAATGGCACTGTCAGTTTTTCTTAGGTAAACCAGTCTTGCCTCGTATTTCATGCCAACAATAGATTAAACCTGGCTGGACTGGCTGGACGTTCTAACTGGGAGTCATGGCTTCTTCCAATCCCTAGTCCTTGAGGGAATGTATTCTCTTACGAGGTCCACGAGGGGGTATTCCCAGTGCCATGCCCCCTCCCATCTCTCTCCATCTGGGATATTTAACAGTTTATGTTTGAATTTCGCAGGCAAGGGAAGAAACTAAGAGTCAGTCACCCCAGCAGAAGTTTAAAGGAACTCCTTTCATTGGCCAGAGGAACTTGGGAAGGTGAGAATGTCTCCAGGATAAATTCCCCTGCTCCTTCACCCATTTCAAATTTCCAGCTCTCTGGGATCCCCTCCCACATGATGGAAGCTCTCTTTCCCCTCCTGGATTTCCCCTCTGGAATCCCCTTCCAAACTCTTCATGGAATTCTTTCTCTTCTCTTTTTCTTCTCTTTTCTCTACCGGAACAAAATCACCTTTCTGCAACACTTCTTAGGTCTGATATTTACTTTTATGAGCATACAGCACACCTGCAGGGGTCCCTTCTCTTATTGTTAAGAGAGTGGAGACCAAGAACCCACAGCATAGACTCAGGGAAGCTGTGCCTCACCAACCACCAGAAAACCTAGTTACAGAACTGGTGACGACGAAGGGACGAAGGAATTCAGTGTAAGAAAAAATGGTTACTTGACAGGGGTAAGTGAAAAATAAGAACACCTAAAGAGGTGGCAGCCAGGCAGGGCTTCGGGCAACTGGAGTTGCACCCAGCCATGGTGGCACACAGGCCAGCCAGAACTAAAAGTGCACTTTTTCCTCTAAGCTGTCTTTCTCTCTCCCCCTCCCTCTCTCTCTTGGCTGCTTCTCTGGGGGAAAAAACCTGCAGGAAGTGGGGCAGGCAAACACGCTCTCTACGTACAGGGGGTAGAACTGGGCGTGCACAGGTGCCGCCGGGTGTTGGGCTCACCAACTGGTGGGGTGGAGTGCGCACGCTCCCCCTGGCCTTGCGCTCCTTGCCATCCGGAATGGGAGCTGGGGCTGCCCACAGCCCAGCCCTGCAGTAGGCCGCAGCTGGGCCCAGAGAAAAGCAGTGGGGCAGGGCAACTAGGCGTGGAGGCTGGAAGCTGAGCAGCAGTGCTTAAGAAAGCTCAGCGGTGAAGATGGGGGCAGCAAGAAACCGCACAACCCGGCTGTTAAAAACCACAGTCGGGCGCAGTGGCTCAAGCCTGTAATCCCAGCACTTTGGGAGGCCGAGGCGGGTGGATCACGAGGTCAAGAGATCGAGACCATCCTGATCAACAAGGTGAAACCCCGTTTCTACTAAAAATACAAAAAATTAGCTGGGCACGGTGGCGTGTGCCTGTAATCCCAGCTACTCAGGAGGCTGAGGGAGAATTGCCTGAACCCAGGAGGCAGAGGTTGCGGTGAGCCGAGATCGCCCCATTGCACTTCAGCCTGGGTAAGGAGCGAAACTTCATCTCAAAAAAAACAAAAACAAAAAGACTGAACCAGGAAGCAACTCATTCCATGAACAGACCAATAACAAATTTCTGAAACTGAATTCATAATACATAGCCACCAACCAAAAAGAAGCCCAAGACCAAATGGATTTACAGCTGGATCCTACCACATGGACAAAGAAGAGCTGGTGACATTCCTACTGAAATTATTACAAAAAATTGAGGAGGAAGGACTTCTGAACTAACTCAATGAGACTGGCATCATCCTGATATCAAAACCTAGCAGACATGTGATGAAAAAAGAAAGCTTCAGGCCAATATCCTTGATAAACATTGATGCAAAAGTCCTCAAAAAAATAATTGCAAACTGATCCCTGTAGCACATCAAAAAGCCTATCCACAACCATCAAGTAGGCTTCATCACTGGGATGCAAGTTTGGTTCACCATATGCAAATCAATAAACATGATTCATCGCATAAAGAGAACTAAAGAAAATCCACAGGATTATCTCAATAGGTGCATAAAAGGCTTTTGATAAAATTAAACTTCTCTTCTTGTTAAAACTCTCAATAAACTAGGTAATGAAGAAACATACTATAAAATAGCAAGAGCCATCTATGACAAATTCCAGCCAACATCATATGGAACGGGCAAACTCTGGAAGCATTCCCCTTGAAAAGGGCATAAGACAGGGATGCCCTTTCACCACTCCTATTCAACACAGTATTGCAAGTCCCAGCTAGAGCAGTGGGGCAAGAGAAAGAAAGAAAGTGCAACCAAACAGAAAGAGAGGAAGTTAAACTCTACCTGTTTGCAGATGACATGATTCTGTATCTAGAAAACTCCATAATCTTGGTCCCAAAGTTCTTTCAACTGATAAATGTCAGCAAAGTTTCAGGATACAAAATCAATGTATTAAAGTTACAAGCATTCCTATATACCAATTAATAGCCAAGCTGAGAGACAAATCAGCAATTCAAACACATTCACAATTACCCCCCAAAGAATAAAACACCTAGGCATATAGCTAACCAAGGAGGTGAAAGAGCTCTACAAAGAGAACTACGTAACACTGCTCAAACAAATCAGAGACGACTCAAACAAATGGAAAAACATTCCATGCTCATGTATAGGAGAAATCAAAATTGTTGAAATGCTCATACTGCCCAAAACAATTTAGTCAATGCTATTCCCATCAAACTATCAATTACATTTTCACAGAACTAAAAAAACTATTTTAATATTTATATGGAACCAAAGGAAAAAAAAAGCCCAAATACTCAAGGAAATTTTAACCAAAAAGACCAAAGCTGAAGGCACCACATAACCTGACTTCAAACTATACTACAGGACTACATTAACCAAAACAGCATGGTACTGATATAACAAGAGACACACAGACCAATGGAACAGGATACACAAACCAGAAATAATGCCACACACACAACCTGTTCTTTGACAAAGGTGACAAAAACAGGCAATGGAGAAAGAACTCCTTATTCAATAAGTGGTGCCTGGATAACTAGCTAGCCATAGGTATAAAACTGAAACTGGACCCCTTCCTTACACTATATACAAAAATCAACTCAAGATGTATTAAAGACTTCAATGTAAAAACTGAATCTATAAAAACTGTGAAAGACAACCTATGAAATACCATTCTGGACAGTCAATACCATAGGAACAGTCAAAGTTTTCATGACAAATATGCAAAAAGCAATCACTAAAAAGCAAAGATTGACAAATGGGACCAAATTAAACTAAGGATCTTCTGAGCAGCAAAAGAAACTATTAATAGATAGTTACAGACAACCTACGGAATGGAAAAAAGTGTCTGCAAACTGTGCATCTGACAAAGATCTAATATACAATATCTATAAGAAACAAATTTATAAGAAAAAGAATTCCATTAAAATGTAGGCAAATGGCATACATGAACAGATACTTTTCAAAAGAAGTCATACATGTGGCCAAAGGCAAATGAAAGAAGCTCAATATCATGGGTCATTAGAGAAATGGAAACCAAAACCATGATAATATACCACCTCACATCAATCAGAATGCCGGCTCAAGCCTGTAATCCCAGCACTTTGGGAGGCCGAGGTGGGTGGATCACGAGGTCAAGAGATCAAGACCATCCTGGTCAGCATGGTGAAACCCTGTCTCTACTAAAAATACAAAAAAAAAATTAGCTGGGCATGGTGGCGCGTGCCTGTAGTCCGAGCTACTCGGGAGGCTGAGGCAGGAGAATTGCCTGAACCCAGGAGGCGGAGGTTGTGGTGAGCTGAGATCGCGCCATTGCACTCCAGCCTGGGTAACAAGAGCGAAACTCTGTCTCAAAAAATAAAATAAAAATAAAAAAAAATAACAGATGCTGGTGAGGTTACAGAGAAAAGGAAATACTTACGCACTGCTGATATGTGTGTAAATTAGTTCCACTGCTGAGGAAAGCAGCATGGTAATTCCTCAGAAGCAGAACTACCATTCAACCCAGCAATTCCATTACTGGGTATATACCCCAAAGAGTATAAATCATTCTACTATGAAGGCACATATATATTTTCACTGCAGCACTATTCCCAGGAGCAAAGCACAGAGGTTTAGAGAAATCATATTTATACACAATGGGATGTTTGTATCCTTTAACTGCCCTTTATTAAATTTACAATATATCAGGCCTTAGGAATATTTTTTCAACCTAAATGTTGTGGTCATACACTGTTCCCCTACCCAAATTTAGTGGCTTAAAATGACAATCATTTTATTTTATCTCATAGTTCTGTAGGTTAGGGGTTTGGTTAGGACTCAGCTGAACAATGCTTTGCTCCATGCAGCATTGACTAAGATCATTTAGTGTCTGATACAGACAGGCTAGGATAGAGAATCCAAGATTGCTTCACTCATACCAGTGTCTTCCTGAGGATGGTTGGAAGAAAGGACTCATCTGATACTGCTGACAGATTACCTAAATGTGGCTCTCTAGAGCGAAAGTCACAGGCTATGAGGGTTTCTTATATGATGACTCAGTGCCTCCAGAGAGGGTATGAGTCCCAAGAAGTCCAGAGAAAAGGGGCAAGGCTTATGATAGGCCACACAATTTGGGTAAAGAGTTCTAACAGGGAGATATTCTTTTATAATCTGGGAGGAAACTGAAATTTAGAGTAGTTTAGATATTTGTCACAGAGGACTCAAAACAGTAAGTGGCAGAGCTGAAAATGTCTGATTAAAAAACTATAATCCAACAAAAATAAAATGGGTAAGAATAAGATATTTAATCAAGTTTTTACATTAAACTCAGGAAGATCTATTTTATAAATATTAAGGTGCCTTGTAAAGAATTTAAAAGTTTGATAATCCACATATTTCCAGGAAGTAAAATGCCTGTTTAGATTTTACTAAACAGAAGCCTAAAAGTAAAGTTACTCCTTCAAGACATTTCTCAATGTTCAGATGTATCCCTGACCTTGGAGGCTAGAATCTGGCCCAGACAGAAAAACCTGCTTAAATGAATCAAAGATAAACAGAGACTCCAAATGAGCATTCAGAGGGACAGACTGGGCCTTTTGGGTTATTCCTACATGAACAACTTGACATCCAGTCAAATATTCTTTATAACTTATTTGGAAATTAAAGTCACTCAAAAGGTATGCAGTGGCCACAAGAACCTACAAATAACAAAGTGAAGAGAGAGGGCACATCATGGGGACAAAGGAACTAGATTTTGCAGTTGACTTCATCCTATCAGTGACATTTTAGAAAAGCCACTCGATGTCTCTGAATCATCCTTTGTAAAATGAAGTGGTTAGAATAGATATGTAAAGTTCACTTCTAATACATTCTAATTAATTCATTTTTATTTCTGGGTATTGTATTCAGTTTCTTGGTTCCTATATTAAATAATTTATATGTTCAATATTTACTGTGAAAGTTGAATTGACCAAAATTATAAAAATTTGCTCCCCACAGTAAAAAATGACAAATCAGAGACGACATGCTCTAAGTTGAAAATCTGAATCATAATAATTATAAGATGGTTTTACATTCACAGATACTACACTTCATTATCAAGCAAATATTAATAGAACGTATTTATTGATGATGTTTATTTTATTCTACAATAGAGATGATTGTTTAATCATTTACCTTATTTCCATTGATGATTATTTTAAAATCTCACTACCTTCTACAATACAATATTCAGGGAGGGGTAAATGTTAGGATAGAGCATGTAGAAAAAATTACAAACAATAATGTCTAAAATACACACATATTTTAGCCAAAAGAAGTGAAAACGGGACATAATAGGAAATGTGGTATATCACTTTGATAATGTTTAGAGTCACCAAAATTTATTTCAACTTTGTAAAATAAAGGAAAAGTATTTGGAATATGTACCTTCAGTTATGTCAGTTATCCTGCCTGGTTCCTGCTTACTAGCTCCATTTTCTGCTGAAACAATGAATGGTGCATTATCTCAGAAGAGGCTGGGCCTGGGAGTGAATCTCAGCCTTTGTACTTAAGAGCTACAGGATATGGGCAGATTAGCCTCTCTGATTTTGTTTAATAACTCTAAAATCAGTTTGTAACCATAAAGTAGAATAATGTACATAACAGGGTCCCAAATTATGATTGTACTTGAGAAGCACTCAAAATATGAATGTCATTATGTCTCTTTGTTAATTTGTCTGCCTGATAATCAGAAAGAAATGTATAGTGTTGCATTAAAAACTGATCTCTTTACTACTGTGTCATCAAAACTGCTTAGAGAATGTTAAGTTCCATACCTATATATCTATAGATATATAAGCTACATTTATTGTGTGCTTTGACCTCTAGATAACTGGATTTCTTATTCTGCTTTGATTAGATAAATGAAATTACATTTTGAAGTGAAGAACAGCTTCTCTTTATTAACCTTGTTTTTCTGGTTCTTACTGCATTCATAGTAGAGTTGCTTTGGCCAATATAACAGTATCCAAATAAACTATGGCCTCACATAGTGACTTTTAACTTTCTACCTACAAAAATACACACATATACTGTGGAGATACTTCTTTGCTTTTAATTTTCTGCAACTTCCAATTTTGTGCTAAGCACAAATATATTGGTCAAGGTAGACTAACAGCAATAACAAAAACCCAGAGAGTCCCATAGTGTAATATACTACAAGCTTACTTCTCACCGACTTCATAATCTAAAGTAGTCAGCAGTGAGACTGCTGCATATGATCACTCCATATGATCCCAGGATCTACATGACTCCCCATATGATCACGGGATCTACATGACTCCCCATATGATCACGGGATCTACGTGACTCCCCATATGATCACGGGATCTATGTGACTTCCCATATGATCACGGGATCTATGTGACTTCCCATATGATCGGGATCTACGTGACTCCCCATATGATCATGGGATCTACGTGACTTCCCATATGATCAGGGGATCGATGTGACTTCCCATATGATCACGGGATCTGTGTGACTTCCCATATGATCGGGATCTGTGTGACTCCCCATATGATCACGGGATCTGTGTGACTCCCCATATGATCACGGGATCTGTGTGACTCCCCATATGATCACGGGATCTACGTGACTCCCCATATGATCACGGGATCTACG
>CM052665.1:1015755-1036858 GCA_028533165.1 Leontopithecus rosalia
GACTCCCCATATGATCACAGGATCTATGTGACTTCCGTTTTACACTTCAACACGTCATCAGGACTCTGGGGTCCTCCACTGGATTTTCATCATCAGGACGTCAGAAGATAGATGGAGACAACTTGGCAGATAATAAGGATGGCGTTTTAATGGGCAAGACCTGGATGTGGCTTATTCTACTTTAATCAATATTCCAGTAGCCAGAACCCAGTCACATGATCCCACTCAGCTATAAGATATGCTGGGAAATTTCATTAGGATGAGTGACAAAGAATAAAGGGTGGATTTGGTAAACAAATAATATTGTTTCTGATATAACACACTATCAATTAGTAAGAGGTACTTATTAAGAAATATCTAATCCTTTAATAACTGAACATGCTTATAAATATTCTGAAAATATTAGTGAATATCAAAAGACAAATTACATGCAATATTTAACAGATTTTCGATACACAAAATCAGTTCTTAAAGAAAAACAAATGTTTAGGATTTTAAAGAGTCACAAAAGCATTTCCTAATTAGAAATTAGAAAGTTGACAGGAAAAAAAGTGTTTAGATTTTATGGTTGGCAAACCATGATGGGAAAGCTGTGGACCAGGCTGCTGAAAACAGACCCCTCAACTGTAATTAACAATAAGGAAGCCCAAACTAAACTAATGAATATACATGTTGACTTTCAGCTTCAATTCCCTGGAATAATTACTTCACATTAACATATCAACAAGCCAGTAATCAACAGTCTAAAGTCTCAGGTCACTGACTACTTCCTACAAATATATTTCTAATATTTTTATTATTATACAGCCTTCTGCAAATTTTCTGTCCACATTGCTACACGTTTAATTGCACAGAATCTCATAAATTCTTATAGAAAGTGTCTTTATGTTAATTTTATCATTATGTTAATGAGAATATAATAGAACTGTACTCTGACAGCAGTGCTGACAGTCAAAGCCACCAATTTATTAGCAGCCATCAAATAGCAGCAAACATTTTATCAGCTGTGGGCAGAACAGCATAACAATTATATCTCTTTTTGTCCTGACTGATATAGTGGATTGTACTGTTATAGTGCAGACTACAAAGTATTCCAGATATCCCTATTTTTGTAGATTCCTAACAAAACGTGTAACCTTTTTCCACTTTACTGACTTCTTTTTCATTAAGTGTTTTTGAAAAAGTCTTAGAGGTTCAGCTACTTTTTCACCATAAGTTAGGCAAAGATAATCACATAATATAAGCTCACATTTCATAAATCTTAGTCAAATAACATCCTCACATTCACATTTAAAATGTACTTAAGTCCATCTGTTTTATTTTTTCATATCTTGCCTAGCCTAGAATGGTTTTGATTCTCTCATAAATTATGTTGCCTATTCAGATCTAATGCTTAAGAAAGCTTACTTAAAAAAGCAGGGAGAGTTCCATAATTCTACATCTCAAACATTAAATTGAATTTAAGTTCATTACTTCCAAAAGTCTTAGAAACTGAATAATATGCAAATAATTTAAAATAATCAGATACAAAAAATAAAGTGAATTGTTTGGGTGTTTTAGAAGTGTAGAATAAAAGCCCGCTTAAAGCATGTGCTCATGAACCAGACTTGGTCCAATCCCTGGGTCCAGCACTTGCTAGCTATGTGACCTTGGGTTTAGGATACTGCATTGCCATTCACAAAATGAGAGCATTGATGATACCCAAAAAGTCACTGTGATAACTTTGTTAGTTCCAACATATGAGGCACTGGAATAGTGCTTGGTGTGTTGTAAATAATATGCGAGTGTTACTACTGTTTGTTTATCTCGTAACTTAAGTTTTCTAAATTCAAATTCCTAAATGTAAGATACATTTCTACTATTCTGCAAAATCGTAACTTGATAGGAGTAGCAATGAGGCACTGTTAATAGTATTATTCTCACCTACATCATTACTCACACCCAGAAATGCGATTTAATAACCACTGCCTAAATAATTTCTCTTTTTGGACATATTAGCTGCAGACATTCTTCTGATTTATCTGCTATGTGATTAAAAACAAGGAATCATTGCTTAGCATTAAGTTTTGTTATTTTATTAATTATTAAAAATATTTATTTTACCTATTATGGATGCAGGCTTGACATATGACATATGTGACACCAGATACGGCATCAAAAGGTCTTCCAATCTGGCACTGAAGATATAAATTTTAATCACATAACTTTTATATAAATCTGTATGTTGAAAGTGTCATATGATTATTCCATTTTTTAAAAAAGAACCAATGTAATTTTTTCTTCACTAAAATGGTCATTCAGCTATAATTTATATTTTCAGATTCAAAATATGTTTTTCCTAGTTTTAAAATTCGATGCTTTCAATGTAAAATCTTGTGTTTCAGTTTGTTTACAAGATAGTATAGCGCCTTTATCTCTGAAAATAGAAGAATAAATTATATAACTTATTATAACTGTTAACTTTGTCTGCCAGGAAGCAAAATATAGCAATGATGTCAATTATTTAAATTTTTCTTTATGTCATTTCTTAAAAAAATGCTTTTCTTTATATTTTCTGTTTACATATTTTTATTTCTTTTTATTAATGACTTTGCATATGTCATTTTAATAAATCAGCTAATACTCTACTAAATACTTGTCATTTCTTTGTGTTGGGAACATTCAAATTCTTTTAGCTTAAATTTTATTTTCTCTTTGTTTTCATAATATCATTACTTTACTGCTTTAATGATAATCATTAATACAATGACTCCAAATTGGATTTTTTCTTTTGGAATTTGAATTTTTATTTAAATAAATGTTTCTGAACTCAAAAACTACATAGGGAACTGAAATGGGGAAACATCAGAACGTGTGGACATTTAACACTGAGTGACTTAAAATTTATAAATTTTGTTAACCGATGATGGATGACAGACTTTATTTGATGCATGTCTTTTGCTCTCCATAAATCTAACTTTAAATACAAAGATTATACTACATCCCTTATACTGTATTAAGCACTAACTTTCGGTTTTTAACTTTAATTAAAATGAACATTTTTTAAATTAAAACCATTCCTGATTATTAAAAGCTTAGAAAATTTAAGAATCATATAAAATAGGCAAAAGTTTGTCAATGATTTTAGTTTCCAGTAAAAGATACCTGAAAATACTAACTTTATTCTCACAAGTATCACTGAGAATTTAAATGCCCAGGTTGGCATAACCCATGACAGGTTATATTCTTCTTGTGAGTTACAGTCAGTGGTTCAGAAAAGTCATAAGGCATGAGGTTGAAAGCCAACTACTCTTAACACTTATGAAGTCAGTAAATCTCATTGTTAATCATTACCCTTGAACAAGTTTATGTAGTTCTGTGAAAAGTTCATAGATTTAAAATATATAGCTCTATAATAATATACTTTTAAACTACTGTAAATATTTAAACAACTCATATTTCCTATGAAAAACTCAGCTCAACTATATAGATATAGATTCATATATATCTCTACATATTTTCTTAGGTTAAAACATACACAAATTTTGCAATACATTTTCCTCCATATATTTGGATACATATATAATAACCTTCTTAGGTTATTGCAATGAAAAGTAACAGCATTATCAAATCAAAATCCATTGCCTCCAGCTCAAAAAGTCTTAATCATTACATAATGAATTTCACATTAGGTCCTCAGTCCTATGTGTCTTATCCACCATCCCTAGGACAGGGTCCTTAAACTACTGGTTCTAGAATCATCCTGAGCCAACGCATTCATGTTCTGAGTATTAGCGTGGAAGAAAAACAAAACAGGAAAGCAGAGGTTTTCAAAGTGTACCATCATTTAACAGCAGCATCAACATCATTTAGGAACTTAACTAGAAATGCAAATTCTCAAGCTCTTCTCCAGACTCACTGACCTAAAACTCCAGGACAGAACTCAACCCATCTGTTGGTGGTGGTTGTGATTTTTTTTTTTATTAACAAGTCCTTCAAGTGATCATGATGCACCCCAAAGTTTGTGAACCACTGCTCTAAGGATGTATCCCAGAAGTTACACACACCTCTTTCCCTTACACACTTAGTCATATGACCCACATCACTAAAAAGCAGGCTAGGAAGTGTAGTCATTATTTCAAGGAGCCATAAGCCCAGCTGACAGCCAGGAATTTCATTAGTCTCATGAATGAGACTTACCGTCATCTGAATCACGGTAAGCATTATCACCCTGTGCCACGTAATTTGGAAAGGAAGGGAGGGGGTCACAACTACAGAAAGCAGGGTGCTTTTTAAGATATTATGCTTTTTTCATTAAAATTTTTACTTTTGTTGAAAATGGTTTTCATTAAAATCAGACTGCTAGCTTTCCGTATTTACTGGTTTTAAAGACAGCTCTTTTCTCTCATTCAATTTTTAAATCTTACATGAATCATAGGGAATGGGGATCATTTTTCTCTCCATGTCAAAGATAAGAAAACCGAAACTTCCAAATTATAGGTTACCTTACTCAAGATCTCATACACCTAGCAGGGGGAGTCAGATCTAGAAATCAGCTTTCCTTACCCAAAGCACTTTACGCATTTTCTTTTATTTTTCTTTATTCAGTCTCCGTAGAGGCTGTCAAAAATTGCCAGTGCCGACTATATTTCAAGCTGTCATGGCGGGGTTTTGGGAAAAGTTTCAATTAGCAATAATCCCCCCTGGGATAAACCTCATTGGCTATGATACTGCCACTTAGTCTTCCTCTTTTCTTTTCCTGCCTTCCAAAGTACTGTTTTCCTGGAAATGTTCACCAAGAAAATCTTGAAACCTTTTAAAATGTGAAGGCTAAAATAATAGTTTATGTAGCAAGACTAAAAGAACTTTACAATTACAATACTAATCAGAATGAGATACACTTCACATTTTCCTCCATTTCTTGTTTATATTTCAATCATTGAAACCTCAAAGAAATAACCAGATTTTAATAACTGAGAAATGTTAATAACTCAAGACACATAGCTGCCTAGCACTAATATGTCTAAACTCTGATTTGAAGTTAAACTAATGTGACAACGCAATCTTTAAGAGACGATGGGCCAGGCGCGGTGGCTCAAGCCTGTGATCCCAGCACTTTGGGAGGCCGAGACGGGTGGATCACGAGGTCAAGAGATCGAGACCATCCTGGTCAACATGGTGAAACTCCGTCTCTACTAAAGATACAAAAAATTAGCTGGGCATGGTGGCGCGTGCCTGTCATCCCAGCTACTCGGGAGGCTGAGGCAGGAGAATTGCCTGAACCCAGGAGGCGGAGGTTGCAGTGAGCCGAGATCGTGCCATTGCACTCCAGCCTGGGTAACAAGAGCGAAACTCCTTCTAAAAAAAAAAAAAAGAAAAAAAGAGAGATGATGACTGATGTTAAATTGTTGCCTGCCTGTTTTTCCATTTAAAACTGCGAAATCAGTTGTTACGACAGGCGCTATGATGAGAACAGAAAGCGATGAAAAGTTACTGTGTCCTTTTGACAACGTGACCAGAATATTGAATTCTACTCAAGTCACTCTTTAATGGTTTGGGAATATTTATTGCTAAGGTTCTAATAACAGAAACTGATGATTTGCTCTAGCATTTCATAATTTCCATTTGAAAACAAAAACAGCTATGTAGTTTCCAAATATGAAGCTAAATAGAACATAATCAACATAACACATTAGTAGTAACCACATATTTTAGAACACAGAAAAAAGAACTTTATCGAAAGGACGTATGAGTTTAATGCTACACAGCAGAGTAAACGCCTTTTGTTGAGACTAGTATAGGTTTTGTAACGCCATAAGGGTCAGCAGCATGGAGGTTACCTGGCCAATGTAGGCAGTGTCACAGGTAATCCCTTTGCTCTGTGCATGCTGTGTCTGAAGTGATACAGTTACCGACCCAAAAGACCCATTTTCAATCTCAGAATTGAAATTTTTCTCTGCAGAGGTCCCAGATGCAAAAAGGAAGAATTTGGCATTAGTACCCCTGGGGGAAAGAATGTTCATAAAAAAGGTCATAAACAAATAGCTGTAATTTTATGAAATGATAAGATTTAATCAGCATTCAGAAGGAATAAAACTACTACAAGACCCTAAAGAGGGGGTGAAGGAAGTGCTCATTCCGCCTCTGCAGAGCACAGATCACATGATGATAATAATTATACCAAGTTACCATATATTGAAATTCATATTATGATTAGCCCCTATGTCAAGTATTATGTACACTATCTCAGTTAATCTTCATGCCTATCATTCAGGGGTATTATTCCCTTTTTATTTTAATTAATTTATTTTTTGAGATGGAGTCTTGCTGTGTCACTCAGGCTGGAGTACAGTGCAGGATCTCACCCCACTGTCACCTCTGCCTCCTGGTTCAAGCGATTCTTGTACCTCAACCTCCCAGGTAGTTGGGATTACAGGCACATGACACCATGCCTGGCTGATTTTTTTATTTTTTGATAGAGAAGGAGTTTTGCCATGTTGGCCAGGCTGATCTCGAACTCCTGACCTCAAGCAATTCACCCACCTCAGCCTCCCAAGGTGCTGGGATTACTGGAGTGAACCACAGCTCCCAGCCTACTCCCTTTTTAAATAAGGAATCAGAATTATAGAAATCCAGTTCTTAAAGTCATATCGTTATAGCAGGGAAGCAGCTGTCTAAGCAAGGATTATATTTCTCAGCTCCCACTTCTATCCAAGTAAGTCTGATGATGGTTCTCACGGATGAACAAAGGATGACTGTGTCACTTCCAGATCAAGATATTTAATAAGCTAGTAGCCTTCTCTAGGTTCTCTTAGTTTACCCATCAAGTGGATCTGAGGCCCTATACAAGGCAGGAGCTATGAGACGGCAGAGGCCTTGCTCCCTGGATCATTTTGTGAGGGAGAGCTGCTTTGCATTTTTACTGCTTAAGCTATGGATATATCTGGGTTTCCTTTTTACACTTGTGTAACTCTAACTACTACAGCCAACAAACAGTGAAATATAAAATAAACCCAAGTTTGTCTAATGATTGAACCCCTGTTGGCTTGTGTACGTTCTCCTGCTGTACCTGGAAGAGTCTAAGTAGAATTGCTCAATGTTGTAAGATGGCTTCTTCCATCAAGGAGTCACACTTCACGTTGAAAAGAGCGCTAGTAAAAGTCGTAGCTAGTTGTTTTATACCCTAAGAAGAGAATGCTAGTAACTCACCAAATACTCACAATCATAATAATAACAGACCTGCTGAGTTAATTCACTGAGCCAGATTTACAGGTATACTATTGCCTTCCACATTCATTGAAAGAAATAGATCTCAAAATCTCTATTCAAGGGAAAACTCAAACACCTTATTTTTTCCTCAGGCCTAAGCCTAGTCCTCCAAGACAATTTACAGAAGCCATGCATTTGGGGTTTAGGGAAGGGAATCACAGACTGACAGGACTAAAACCGTGATCTCGATTTGATTAACATTTTGTCTATGGCTATCTCTCCTGCTTCCACTCTTGCTCCAATGTTCTCTGTGATATCCCCATTGCTCAGCACAATGACAGGCACAGAATAAGATCTGGGTGTACACACACACTGTTAAATAAAAGAAAGAGTAAAATCAAAGCTATGCTTTCCCAGGGAAAACGTTCTCTATCTTTTGTTTATTTTGTTATGTGTGGTGATACTATGTTAAATTTTTTCTTTTTTTAAAAAAAAACCTTATTAACCAAAAATATAGCATTTTTATAAAAACCCCAACAGTTTATTGAGAATATTCCAGTACATCAAATTCCCTATCACAGAGGTTCTCAACCCATCAAAAGCAAGTGGGCCTCATCACCCTCCACAACCCCCAGCCCCACGACAAGAAGCAGACGCTCAGGCCGGGTAATACAACAGTAACACAGAACACACAGACAGGAAGACTCAGTAGTTACGTTTTTCTTGAAGTGCTACAATCATAAGATACAACCAGACTGGGAGTCATCCTCACAGCAACAAAAATACACAGCCTGGCCAGGCGTCATGGCTCATGCCTGTAATCCCAGCACTTTGGGAGGCCGAGGTGGATGGATCACGAGGTCAAGAGATCGAGACCATCCTGGTCAACATGGTGAAACCCGTCTCTACTAAAGATACAAAAAATTAGCTGGGCATGGTGGCGCGTGCCTGTAATCCCAGCTACTTGGGAGGCTGAGGCAGGAGAATTGCCTGAACCCAGGAGGCGGAGGTTGCGGTGAGCTGAGATCACACCATTGCACTCCAGCCTGGGTAACAAGAGGGAAACTCCGTCTCAAAAACAACAACAACAACAACAACAACAACAAAAAACATAGCCTTTATAATAAATATATTAATATAGTAACAAATAGATAACATTCAATGAGTGTGTAGTGTGTCCACACTAAGTCAATGTGTCATTCTCCCTTTAATCACCACGAATATTATTTAACGTAGATATTAGCCTAATCTCACAGAATAGCAAACTGAAGGTTTGAAAGACTGAGGATATTTTTCAGGGTTACAAAGTCATTAAATGATGACCCCTACGTTCAACATTTTTCTCTTGGATACACAGAGTTTATGCCTTTGAACTTCTGTATACACTTCCTATGCAAAAAACCTCCACAAATAGGTTTATATGAACAGTTATCCCACCTAGTCTAATTTACTGAGATTCTTAGGATAAAATTCACTCTGAGTGGACTCTTCTTACAATGATCCAGCACACATTAATCTCCAGAGATTTTTTTATGGTTATTGATATTCTGATCCATAGGTCTTAATATTGTTTCCAATTAGTTTTGGGGGACCCCTTTCAAGCTAATGCATAGCGTAGAAAATGGCAAAGACTTCTGAGACTACGGAATTTTCGTTTTCTTTTTTCTAAGAGAGAAAAGAAAGAAAGGAAGAAAAAGAAAGAAAAAGAGAGAGAAAGAAAGAAAAAAAGAATAAAAGAGGGAAAGAAAGAGGAAGAGAAAGAGGGAGAACGGGAATCTTGCTCTATTGCCCAGGCTAGAATGCAGTCTAAAAATGGGTATTAAAAACCTCTTTTATGCCAATGAATGTGCTTAACAATGGAGACAGGAAGGAATAAGGTAGGAAAATAACAAACAAGCAGCCAACCAATATTTCATCTAAACCTGTGAAATGCCGTGCAACTGCTGAGGAGTGATTTACTTCCCATTTTGTGGTCACTATTAAAATAGGTGTGATGTGATACTGAGAAAAATGTATGTTTTGTGGATTCTGGGTGGAGAGTTCTGTAAATGTTTATTAAGTTTACTTGTTATGGGTCTGAATTCAAGTCCTGGATATGTTCCATATTGTATACGGAACATAAATGGAAAACCTATTTTGCAAAATGCTCTACTGTCTGAAAATGGATCAGGATGGGAAAATTACATAACCTAATTTTCTTGGGACAGTGTTGGTTTGCACCTGCTGTCCTATGACAATGGAAAAGGGAAGAGTAATATTTTAACTCCAAGGCTTTTGTGAAAATTAATACAAATAAAGTTTTTGGTAAGTGGCTGCACCTGTTAAATAGACCATAAATATTCAGTATTATTACTGCAATTATTAGTGCGAATAGGTGTTAAAAAATCTCACTTTTTTATTCTCTACAACATATATTTGTAAATTTTTATTAGCTCTAAAAGTACATGTTTCAAATTTTCCTATTATTCCTTATTCTATCTAAAAAAGTGTTTTAAAAAATAAATCTCGAGTGTCTCTAGAAATTGTTTTTACTTGTGGCAATTCTGCTCAGCCAATGAGTCCATTATGAATCCCTATTTCAGGTAACAGAATGTTTAAAATTGAGGAAATGACTCCATTACCCAAGCTGAAACACAATATTTCAGCTTTATATGTACTATATCAAAAAGAACATGGTAAATAGGTGCTTCCCTTGTGAAATGTAAGCAAATTAAATTCAGGTCATATGAGGCAATAAATTAGCATTTGTTTTTTAGTTACTGTAGATTTCCTTTTCCCTTCCATTTCTTCAATTTTCAAATCTTATATGTGCTATAATTTACACACTTATTGAGCTGAATATATTGTAGCACATTATAAATTGAGAGCAAAAAAAATTATAATGTCTAACTACCCTTTTATTTATACTGTAATACCCACAGGAGAAAAAAGATGTAAATTTATATTGTGATCTACAAGTAAATACAGAAAATGTATAAAGCCATAATTTATATACAAGCAATCCATGCTATTTCTTTTTCTTAATTTCAAAAGGTTGGCAGCCAGTATTTGTTATAAAACATCCTTGTCAAAATAATCTAATAAAAAAGATAAAAATTAGTAACTAAATCCATCTGAACCAGTTTGAAATACATTAAGTAACAAATAGCTTGTTACAAATGAATTAAGGCAAATTCCCCATTCCTTTTTCTGGCATGAAGGGAATATAATAATTTTGTGAAAAAGACTTTTGATATGATATGTCTATATTAGGACATAAGATATGAATAGCAATTATAATAAATATAATTACATTAAAAATAATTAGTACTTAAAGTATCAATTGCAGTGTACTACTTGGTAATTAAATATGGACAAAATTTCAATAAAATGTATATTGCTTTGCCCCTTATTCAGGAGGTGGTGAAAACAATCTCCCTGTGTGTTTTCAATTAAACCAGTATAACATTAGTTTCCACGTTTTTAAAGTTAGATAAGTCATAAAACTAATGACTTACTCAACTTTCCAAGCGGTTCTAGTTGGATGGGCTTACCAAATGCTCTAGGGAAGTCACTTCCTACTTCTAGAGATTCCTAGGTGAAAGCTGGCTCTGCCGTGGAGGCACATGAATAGCAAAATAAGATTTTATTATCATTTACATATAATAGGACCTGAAGGTACTGATATACAAATCCAAAGGAGAACAGACATAGATAATTTTGATTTCCATTTATTTAGCTAACTCCTTTTGAAAACAATGCATGCAACTGGAAAATGATGGATTTCTGAGACTTTGGAATGCTCCACATTTTGGGAGCAACATCTAGGGGAAAGCTATTTTGCATTAATTTCAAATTGTTGATATTCCATCATCAGAAACATTACAGGAAAAAAAAGAGTAAAGAAAAAATAAGCATATACACTTTTGACTCAAGTATGATTTTAACTTCTAAAAATTAAATTATGTCAACTGTTTAAAAAAGTGAACTGTGAAAAGATCATGCAATATTCAGCATCTTACTAAAAAGTTTGATATTTGTTAACTATTTTGCCATAGTAATTTCTTAAACTTTTTGTTTTTCAGACATGTAAGAGTTAGACCTTATATTCATCAGATCTCACTGGTACAGTGTCACAAACTGTTAAAGTATAAAATACTTTTCTACCAATTGATAAAACCTGGTTTCCAAACTTCCCGAGTGACCAGTCTGCCACACTAGTATCTCTCCTGGTTTTCCTTGTCCCGTCCTCTTTAAGATTTGGAAAATAAGTTTAGCACAGAAGACGGTAAGAACTCTGCTCCAGCCCTAAAGTCAAATTCTATTCAGCGTCTTATTGGGAATAAAACGTACTGAATGCTGCCCTTAGAAAGTTGCTCTTCTAAACCATCAACAATCCTTTTCCCGAACTTCCTTAGTGTCTGAGTGTCACACCAGATGTTGCTTTTAGCTAGGACCCTTTTCATACGGAATGTTCAGCAGTACAGCCAACCAAGCACTGGTAGAGTGGCCAGTGTTCATCAGCACTTGAGGGAATCAAGGGACACAGACATTGGGAGGAAGCTGTAGAGGCTGATGATCAAAGTACAAAGGAATGAAGAAAACCCAGTCCTGAGATCTAAAGAGGAAAATAATCCAGAAGAGGAGGAGGAACACAAGAAAGTGGAAACAAAGCAGAGGCAGGGGAAACGGAAACGCCAAACTGAAAAGTATCTCTCAGGAAATCTGTGTCCTCAGGTGCAGGAAGATGAGAAACAAGACGCAGAGAAATGAAGCAGCAAAGTCCTTCTGGGTGTGTGGCTGGGGTTCAGGCATGATCTCCAGAGAACCCACAGACCTGAGGAACAAGCAGCTCTAGGTACCTGACAGTGGAGACAGAATGAGTCCCAAGAAGGTACCCTGACCTTCTCACATGAATAATCCTTGCTTAGTGTTTGCCAAAAAGCTGGTAAGATTAATTAATTGCCCATCAATTTACAATGATTGAAATTTCAGCATGGACATTATGGTCCCATAACCCTTCCATCCAATTTCTGGAAGCCTGCTTACTAATTCTGTGTCCTTAGTAAGTGATTTAACCTCCCTTAACATGTTTCTTCAACTGAAAAATGTTTTAATGCAAAATGAAGGTACACATATTTTTAAATTGGACTGATCACTACTCAATAAATGAAAACTGCATTGTAAAGATCACATTAATCAGTAAGGAGACTTAGTTAGCAGAGACCCTGATATTCTGCCAGTGAGATATCTTTGGTCTCAGGAATGGACAGAAAAAAGCGGCTACACTACCATCATTTCAGAAGACGCTCGAACTGAGGAAGCTGTTGACACATTCCACTTTACGAAGAGCAGAAATTCCCCTTTCAATGAGCAGAATTTGCTCTACATTACTTAGGTGAGAAATAATGTACACTTTTTATATTTTCAGTTTTCTAAATCAATTTCATATGGTTCTGCACACCCACCTGCCTAGCTAGTGGCCCTTTGTTAAGGGCAAAAAGCACTTCTGGCTTCTTATCCAGTACAGAAATCTTGGGAAAAAGAAACGAGTTTTCAGTTCAAGGAAGGTTCTCATCCGCCACATCTTCTTGGTTTGATCGTCATGTCCACGCTCCCATGCTAAATTTAGCCAATGGGACCCTTGCTGCTCTTCCAAAGGTACTGACCTAGAGATTCAGTCTTCAGACACACACCTCCATCTGAAGTCTAGACATAACATCCCCATCAAGGTCCCCCAGTGCCTGTTGCAGTGTGGAACAGAGAAGGCTCCATGCACAGAAGCTTCTCCACAGCTGTGTCAATTCCGAGAACCCACTTCACCTGGCAGCACAATTCTTGCTGTTCTAGGCCATCCATGCCCTTTTTTTCCCATGGGCTAGCTATCTTGAACAAAAGCAGTTTAACTTCTGTCTGGCAGGAGTAGTGTCCACACTGAAGGCAAGGCTGCTTTGTGACATGTGCACAGGAAAACAAAACTTACGTGTTTTTCCATCTGACCATAGTCAACATGCTTTGCAGAGATACTAAAAGCAACAAATCTTATTCCTACATTAATAATTGCATATGACTTAATTACTCAAAATAATTTTAATATGCAATTTAATCATGAGAAAAATGGAAACTTAAAAAATCTATAAATTATAGATCAGTACATTCTTTAGAGATGTAAATTGGTACTTCATTAAAATATATTCATCAGAATAATAAATTTTCCATGTACAAAATCTTTTGATTTTTCCCCATGGTATAAATTTATTCAATAAATATTATTTAAATATATATTTAAACATTTAAGGATATTCAAAATGTTAAATAATAAAATATAACCAATGAATGTTAAAAATTACTATTAACATTTGTATGCATATAACTATGTATACGTGCTTATGTATGTATTTATATTTCCTTGTAAACCACGTAAATTAATGCCTCTTCCATTTTCTAAGTTTATTATTATAAAGTGGGACAATAATAATTTTAATATTGTAAAACTTTATTAAAAACTTGATATGTGAAATATATTTAGTATTTCTGTTGCTTTAAAAATTCCACATTTCATAAAATTAATGAATTTAAAAATTAGTTTTTAGTAAGTCCAATAAAGGTAAACTGTAATTTAAGGAACGCCTGCTCAGTAGATATCTAACCTATAATGGAATGTAAATACTGAAGAAAATGAGGTCTTTGTTAGACTCAAAAGTTTTAAGTTTCAGCATAAGGACAATATTATAGCTCAAGACTTTGAAACCTATTACATGATGATATTGCATTAATCCAATAATTTGCAGAAAGGCTTAAAATAACATTAATTTATAGTGATATCCTGAGGTCAGGAGTTCCAGACCAGCCTGGCCAACATGGTGAAACCCCATTTCTACTAAAAATAGTAGAAATTAGCCGGGTATGGGCAGGTAATCCCAGTTAGTCAGGAGGCTGAGGCAGGGAAATCAGTCACTTGAACCCTGAAGTAGGAGGTTGCAGTGAGCTGAGGTTGCCCATTGCACTCCAGCCTGGGCAATAAGAGACTCCATCTCATATATGCATACATATATATGTATATATACGTATATATATACATGTATATATAAATGTATGTACATATATGCATATATATAATGACATCATATAAATAAAAGCTCACAAGTCTGAATTTTCCATTTCATCTCACCAATTTCTAAGAAAGAACTTAATTTATTTTACTGACATTAGAAAAATATACTCAGGTAGTAACTGAAAAGAGATGAAGAGTACTTTAAGAAGTACAAATAAAAATCCAACCAAAACTCAGTTTTATTTCTCAGTCCTAAAATAAATAGTACAGTGTATAGGAAACAAAAACAAAGCTAATTATGCAGCAACATTTAACTCATACGACCACTCTACTTTATCTGAGTAGTCATAGCAAATTCTTTTGGATAAAATGTTTAAGGTCTGTAAGTTAAAGGTAAATCTGTGAAGTATACTATATTAGGATATATAAAGCTACTGTAAAGTCTAATTCATACAAAGCATGTATCACAGAGCAGTGGATATTCTCCAGTACCCCCAAAGTAACTTGTTTAAGGTCACATCCAGCCATTGCATAGGGTAATCATTGTGCATCTGCTATTTCTACTTTTCAAAAGTGGCCATGTCACTTAATGTTTATAGCAGAATTAATTCGAGTTTGATATTATGACTCAGATTTGTTAGAATTCTTCAACCTCTTCACTTGAGCCACGATTTTCTGAGAGACAAAGGTAGAGCTGGCAAGAAGAGGACATATATTTCCTAACACTGAATTCATGAAACTATGTTTAAAGATAGAACTAAATTCTGTATTATGACAGCAACTAACTTGCATAAATTACCTTCTAATAAATAAAAATTTCCTTATAACATTGTGATTTAATTGATCTTATTAAGCTAAGCACAGTATCCAGTTATAAAATGCTATTTGATGTCATTTCAAAGTAGAATATTTTGAAGCAATTGTCTGTCTTGTGATCTTAAAATATTTTAATGGTAAACTTCAACTACACATAGTTGAAGTACTGAAAGTATTTCTGTGCAATTAGTCAAACTACGAAATAATATTTTGCAAAGAAATTCTAAGGCCTTTTAAAAATATTGTTTTAGACTCACAAGTAGGTTTTGGAATGCTCAGATAACTACAGTTTTAAAGTAACAGTGTTTTTGTACCAGTACCATTCTGCTTTGGTTATCTGCCCTGTCGTATAGTTTTGAAAACCAGGTAATGTGATGTCTCCTCCACCTTTTTTTTTTGTGCTTAGGCTATTCAGGCTCTTTTTTGGTTTCCTATTTCGGCAGTACGGCCATCTTCCAATCCATGAGCCTGGGATGTTTTTCAATTTATTGGTGTCATCTGTGATATCTCTCAGCAGTGTTCTTTAATTATCCTTGCAGAAATCCTTCACCTCCTCAGTTAGCTGTATTTTCTAGGTATTTTAGTCTTTTTGTGGCTATTGCAAATAGGATTGTGTTCTTGATTTGGCTTTCAGCTTGAATGTTATTGGTGCAAATAAATGTCACTGATTTTTGTACATTGATTTTGTATCCTCAAATAATGATTGATGCTCTCTGGATCAAGTTAAAGTTTTGCCTATTGCATTTGACCCAGCGAGAAAGATGTGTGGTGTGCAAAATGCAAATTACTCTCTATAGAATAGCATTTCTAGTATGCTGTTAAAGCAAAGTCATAGAGAGGAGTTTGTGTTATTCCAAGGTATGGTACTACGGGTATGGGCATTAGTGTGCATGTGTGTGTGTGTCTGTCTTTGTGTTATAAGGGCTGTATGACTGGTTGGACAAAGTCAACGATATTTGCCTCTAACTTTTGTTCTGCATGACACAAATAAATTTAGCAATTGACGATTTGTACATAAAAAAATCCAAGATTTATGTGAAATTTTGCAATGGATGAAAAGTAGATTAGTAGACTATATTTGTGTATGTATGCTTGCAAATTTGTGCAATGTGCGTTGAATAAATTTCTAAAAGTGAAAATGATAGAAATGTATATTTTAAGAAAGATTTTAAGTTGTGGTAAATATTCATTTGTGGGTAGTAGTGATTACAAAAAGTACAGATCTACTTTTTCTCAGTATAACAGAGCCTCTTCTCCCTTGCACATGCACACACACACACACACACACACCCCTTTAAGAAATAAAAGTACCTCCCTATCCCAACCTTTGATGAAGCATTTAAAGAGTCTGACATGCATCTGCTACTGCCTGTACTGCTTTTTATGTTACCTGTTGTTTTCATTTTGCTTCATTTCATGGACATGTTTCTAGCTCGGATTTACCTTGTAATTTTTAATAGTGAATAAGAGTTTCATGTATGTACATACAATAACCTCATTTACCCATTTTTCCACTAACGAACTTTCAGATGTTTTCAGTAATGACTCAGCGACTATCTTTGTGTATATATGCTTGCAAATTTGTGCAGTGTGTGTTGAATAAATTTCTAAAAGTGAAAATGCTGGAAATGTATATTTTAAGAAAGATTTAAAGTTGTGGTAAATATTCATTTGTGTGTAGTACTGAATACAAAAAGTGTAGATTTGGGTAGAAGAAACAAGATTCAGAGTAAAAAAAAAACACCTGGGAATCATCTATCAACACAGTTTGACAGAAACACTATAGAGAAAGGTAGGTGGAAGTGAAAAGGTAAGCAGCTCAGGGTAAGTCTTGGTATGCCTATGTCAGAGGTTTTGCAGAAGTGGTGTAAACAATGAGCAAGAGAGGACTGCCCAGAAAGCAAATGCCAGAGTCAAAACTAACAAGTGGTCAATAATCCTCAAATATTAAGTAAACACTCTTATTTCTAAAACAAAACGGTTACTGGAATCGACCATGAGATCACTGTCACACTAAAGAATGGTTTTGTAAAATACTCGTGATGAAGATATAAATTAGGAATGCCGGGGAGAGACAGAGAAGTGGAAGTAGAACCATGTTTCACAAAAATGTATGGCAGGGGTAGGAAAATAAACTTGAGGCAGCACGTGTCTTAATAAAACACACTGGTTTAAATAAGTTGAAGGCGATTAAGCACAATTGTTAAATCTTAGGGCAAATTAGCTGGGGTTGCATAATTTACTCTCATATGGTAGATCTGAGTGATAGATAAAATATTAAGTTAGAATGGACAAATTTAGGGACTCAAAGGTATTGTATTATGTACCATAAAGCCAAAGCATTTTCTAATTGAAATATCTGTAGCATGAGAAGAAAAAGTGAGGTTATAAAAAGTACCGAAGGCTGTTAAATTTAACCAGACTGATTTCAAAATAATTACAGTAAAATGTAATACTTTCATTTTAAAAAGAAAAAGCCACGTTGTTTGTCAATACTGAATATGTTTCACTGTATTTAGTGGCAGTTTTGTCACACAAAAGAAAAAACAAACACGCAGTACTAATTGTGCCACGGGCCAGAGACAAGACTAAATGTTCACGGGAGTTTTTATTTACAGATGTTACATGCATATCACTGATTCTTCTAAGTGACTGGCAGATCCTAAATAAAATTAACAGGATAAATAGCAGAATTTCATACTAACATGAAAGTCAAAAAATAAACTGCCGGGGCTGGGCGCGGTGGCTCATGCCTGTAATCCCAGCACTTTGGGAGGCCGAGGCGGGTGGATCACGAGGTCAAGAGATCGAGACCATCCTGGTCAACATGGTGAAACCCCGTCTCTACTAAAAATAAAAAAATTAGCTGGGCATGGTGGTGCGTGCCTGTAATCCCAGCTACTCGGGAGGCTGAGGCAGGAGAATTGCCTGAACCCAGGAGGCGGAGGTTGCGGTGAGCCGAGATCGAGCCATTGCACTCCAGCCTGGGTAACAAGAGCGAAACTCCGTCTCAAAAAAAAAATAATAATAAAAAAAATAAACTGCCCTGGAATTGATTAAAAGTTTCTTAAATGAAAGCTTTAAAGGGAGTGTATGCACGGGCAAAATCCGAAGAACACATAATATGAAGAAAAGCAGAAATAATTGAGCACACGCTACACAATTTTTAGAAAGATAAAGAGTAATTTATCTTAAATGAGTATTTTCATTTTAATACTATTTATGAAAAATTATCAAATGAATATATAAAATATGAATACAACATAAAAATCAAATGAAACCAGTAACAGGCTATTTGGCACATTTTTCTGCCTTCTTCATGTGTGAATCCCACAACTGCTTCATAGATATTTTTTGTAGTAGTGTTTTTTATTTTTCCGACATTAAAAGTAATACACATTCATTTTTGAAAATTGAAAATAAAGTACAAAATGTGAAATAAATCATAACTGCTAAAGCGATTTTTAAGTGTTCTTACCTCAAAAATGAGAAATGTGAGGTGATGAATATGCTAATTAGCTCAATTTAGCCATTCCACAATGTATACATATTTCTTTCTTTTTTTTTTTTTGAGACAGAGTTTTGCTCTTGTTACCCAGGCTGGAGTGCAATGGCGCGATCTCGGCTCACCGCAACCTCCGCCTCCTGGGTTCAGGCAATTCTCCTGCCTCAGCCTCCTGAGTAGCTGGGATTACAGGCACGCGCCACCATGCCCAGCTAATTTATTGTATTTTTAGTAGAGACGGGGTTTCACCATGTTGACCAGGATGGTCTCGATCTCTTGCCCTCATGATCCACCCACCTCGGCCTCCCAAAGTGCTGGGATTACAGGCTTGAGCCACGGCGCCCGGCCAGTGTATACATATTTTGAAACAGTATGTTACACGTGATAAACATATAAGTTTTACTTTTCAATAAAAAATTTAAAAAGAAAAGCAACAATTTTTAAAATGATATCTGCTCATTTTATAATTGCAAAAAAACTTTTCAATTTCCAAAGTTTAACATATAATATTTTGATAAATTTTCTTTTAAGTCGGTATATAAATTTTGTTTCCCATATTTTAGTTTATCAAAATTGGATCAGCATTTTCTAAAAGTATTTTTAAAGCAATATTTTAAAATTATATTTAAAATATTATTTTAATTAATGCATGAAAATTGTATTATTGCTATTGTATAGCATAATATTGATAATCTCATATATGGACATCTAGATTACTGATAATTTCTTTTTAAATAATACTATCATAAATTCAAGTTCCAATTTTTATGTGTGCATATATCTTTAGAATAGAAATAGAATTACATGGTTAAAGTGTATTGACATTGGAGGCCTACTGGTATGGTGGCTAATTCTGTCCTGAAATGACTATATCAATGTACACTTATACTAGAAATGTGTAAGTGTGCTAATTTCAACCTAACCTGGAAGAAAAAAAATACATATACTCATTTGTCAAGGAGGTATTAGTGTAATACAGAGAGCTATTTCCTTGAGTATTATATTTGATTCTGAACTCTTTCACAGTGCAACTATTAGCTTTTGTAGTTTTTAAAAAATGTTTGCTTGCACTGCTGTTTTTGTCCTTTGCCTGATTTTCTATTGAGGGAGTAGCATTTTAAAATAACTTATAAAAGCCTTCACATGTTAAAATCTTTAAGCTTTCATCTGTAAAGTTATAATTTATTTATAATTTTTCCTAAAATTTTGGAAGATATTTTAAAATTTTCATCAGTTTGAACCTAATTTCAATAGACCCATTAATTCTGCATTTTTATCTGTCTAAACTCCTGAGACCAGGAATTTTCTGCAATTTTCTTGTTACATCTTTTTAGTGCCAATTTGACAAAAATCTTTTTCTTTCCATATATGAATAGGGCATTTTGTTGAGGAACACAAAACTAAACAAAACTATAGCAAGTCACCTCCACATTTAATAAAATCAGTACGTGAAAAATTATACAAAAGTACTTTCAGTTTTTATAAAAGAGTGACTCATTACTCTTTAAAGTCTGTTTTTCACCCAATGCTGTATGTACAACCACTAAAGTATAGAAGCGTATGTCTATATGCTTTGTCTCAAATGCTCACATTAAGCCTATATATTGCAAAAAAACCTGAAACATGCGATGTATAGTTCCCCACTTTTGCTAACATTACTATCAATATGTATGTTGTCTTTATTTTTAAATGAGCAAGAAGCTCAAACAAGCAAAAGCGAACACATGTGAAACATTGTAAGTGTCATAACATGTATTTTTTTACTGGATTTTAGGTTTTGGGGTACATGTGAAGAACATGCAAGATAGTTGCACAGTTACACACGTGGCAGTGTGATTTGCTGTTTTCCTCCCCTTCACCCACATCTGGCATTTCTCCCCATGCTATCCCTCCCCAGCTCCCCACCCCGCTGTCCCTCCACTATTCCCCACAATAGACCCCAGTGTGTAGTACTCCCCTCCCTGTGTCCATGTGTTCTCATTGTTCAACACCCACCTATGAGTGAGAACATGTGGTATTTCATTTTCTGTTCTTGTGTCAGTTTGCTGAGAATGATGTTCTCCAGGTTCATCCATGTCCCTACAAAGGACACGAACTCATTGTTTTTGATTGCTGCATAATGTTCCATGGTGATATGTGCCACATTTTCCCAGTTCAGTCTATCATCGATGGGCATTTGGGTTGGATCCAGGTCTTTGCTATTGTAAACAGTGCTGCAATGAACATTCATGTGCATGTGTCTTTATAGTAGAACGATTTATACTCTTTTGGATATATACCCAGTAATGGGATTGCTGGGTCAAATGGAATTTCTATTTCTAGGTCCTTGAGGAATCGCCACACTGTCTTCCACAATGGTTGAACTAATTTATACTCTGACCAGCAGTGTAAAAGTGTTCCTCTTTCTTCATATCCTCTCCAGAATCTGTTGTCTCCAGATTTTTTAATGATTGCCATTCTAACTGGCGTGAGATGGTATCTCAATGTGGTTTTGATTTGCATCTCTCTAATGACGAGTGATGATGAGCATTTTTTCATATGTTTGTTGGCCTCTTGTATGT
>CM052665.1:1043134-1171427 GCA_028533165.1 Leontopithecus rosalia
ACAATGGGAACACATGGACATAGGGAGGGGAGCACCACACACTGAGGTCTATTGGGGGAAATAGGGGAGGGACAGCGGGGGGGGAGCAGGGGAGGGATGGCATGGGGAGAAATGCCACATATGGGTGAGGGGGCAGAAGGCAGCAAAACACACTGCCACGTGTGTACCTATGCAACTATCTTGCATGTTCTGCACATGTACCCCAAATCCTAAAATGCAATAAAAATTTAAAAAAAAAAAAAAAATAAAAAAAAAAAAATAAAAATAAAAATATACAACTTTTCTAGGATTCAAATAAATGTAAATTTTTCCCAATAGTGAGATACTGATTTTCCCTGTTGAAACTAGCATACATACATTTTGTTTTAAAACAAAAACTTACAGTTTTAACAAAGGAGAAGCAAATATGCTTATCAATAAATGGGTTATAAATAGAAATAATCTTTAATATACTGCATATACTTATAGGTGCCTAGACTGCTCCCCAAAAGAAGATGAAAAATATCTTAGCAATTTTTATCATATGTTTTACAGTTCATATGAAGATTGAGGAGAAACTTTTAAAAAATATATCCTGTTGAATTGTTAGAATCCTGTTTTATAAAAAGAGTATGTTATTGAAATTTTAACAAATTTACTTTTAAATAATTTAACTGCTTGCTGTAGTATTAACAGAAATTATTAGACCTAGCTTTCCCTGTGCAGTCTAAGCAGTATCTTTCTAACACAAGATGCAGTTAAAACAAAATCCATGATGTGACAAAATCTATTTTCTTTGTAGAAATAAGAAGTGGATACTATCTCTCTTGGCTCACTTGCTTCAGATTGTATTTATTCAGATTATAGAAAATTAGGAAGGCAGTTATAACATTGCTTATTAAGGAAACCCTTTTCATTTCATATGGCATTGACCAGAAAGAAACAAGGAGTGGAATGAAGGAATGGGTTTCATGAAAGATACATAATTTGGATGCCATGGATGCCTTGTCCTGATTGATTTTTAAGAATCTCGTAAGGCAGATGTATACACCGTATATCCATAGTGCCACAGGTGAAGGGGGAAGCAGTCTCTCCTTATGAAAAGGATAACAGAAGAAAGGGTACACACAAAGAGGCCACTTTGCTGTACTCTGCTGCAAGCAGTTACAGAGCTTGTTATGTCAAAGTCAATCTGAGGCCTGGAGTGCAAGACCCACATGCTGTGAGCAAAACACACCTCTCAGTAAGCTCCTGAAACTCAGAAAAATTCACATTTAAGTGCTGACTCGTCTTGTACCAATGGGAAAATCTAAGGTTAGATTAAGAAGGAATTGATAACAGTCAACATTCAGGCAAAAAGTTAACCCATGGTAATGGGCAAATTATATTTCCTGAAATTATTTTCAACATTGTCTATAGTGATTAATATAAAAATAAGTGATTTTCAAATTAATCATTAATAAAGATCTTTTTCTATTTGAAGCCCTAATACAAACTGGACATATTTACATTGCTCAAATCAGTTATTATCTAATTCATGATTATGTTAGTTTTTGCCCTGAATTAGTTTTGTAGGACTGCCATTAAAATCATCATACACTGTAAGTCAATAGACGTATTTAAGTCATTTACAATTGGAAATTAGAAGTCCAATTTCAAGATGTAAGCAGGGTTGGTGCCTTGCCAGGGCTGTGAGAGAGAATGTGTTCTGTTTCTTAGTTACGGATGATGTTCTTCATGCATCTTCACACTGTCTTCTCTGTAATATGCATCTGTGTTTATGCCCAAATTTCCCTCTTTCTAAGGACACCAGTCATCCTGGATCAGCGCTCACTTTAAGAACCTCATCTTCACCCCATCATCAGCCAAGACCTTATCACATTCATAAGCACTAAGAATTAGGACTTCAAATGCCATTATTTCATTCCTTTTTATGAAGAGAATGCTATCCTATGATATATACATTTCTTTATCCACTTATAGATTGATGGGCATTTGGGCTCATTCCATATTTTTGCATTTGCAAATCGTGCTGCTATAAATGTGTGTGTCCAAATATCTTTTCTGTATAATGACTTCTTTTCCTCTGGGTAGATACCCAGTCGTGGAACTGCTGAATCAAATGGTAGTTCTACCTTTAGTCCTTTAAGGAGTTGGAGATCATTATTCTAAGTGAAGTAACTCAGGAATGGAAAACCAAACATCATATATTCTTACTCATAGTAAGAACCAAGCTATGCAGGTGCAAAGGCATAAGAATGACACAGTGGACATTGTGGACTTAGGGGAAAATGTGGGAGGCACCCAGGGAGAGGTAATTGTGTCATGGGGGCCAGTCTTTCTCATGTCATTCCAGAGAAAGTGAATAAGTCTTATGAGATCTGGTGGGTTTATCAGGTGTTTTTGCTTTCGCTTTTCCTCATTTTCTGCCACCGCCATATAAGAAGCTCCTTTCACCTCCTGCCATGATTCTGAGGCCTCCCCAGTCATGTGGATCTGTAAGTCCAATTAAACCTCTTTTTCTTCCCAGTCTCAGCTGTGTCTTTATCAGCAGCATGAAAATGGACTAACACAAAATTGAATTAAATCAAATTTTTAAAGAAGAATTAGGACTTCATCTTTGTGGTAAACACAAGTCAACTCAGGTAATCTTTATGTGCTGGAAGGAAAATACATATCCTACAAATAACATCACTTAATTCAGTTATTTTTATCATAGAACTAAAGAGTGGCAGGAGTGAAAAGTACAGCAAGCTGAAGAAGGAATGGTGGTGGACAGGTGAAGTTTGCAAAGAATGACCTAAGTCGTTAAAAACCAGAACACTGGCTTCAGTAAGTCTCTTCACCTTTTTAGAATTACTGACAAACAAGGGATCTAGTCCTATTTTTCTCCTGGGAGATGCCTAAATTATTGATGGGATACTTTGGGGGAAAATAATCACCATAATCACCCTGTAAAAATCTATACTACCAAAATGAATTCTATGAATAAATGGCAAACATTACATAGGGCCTTGTTAGGCCAGTTAAATAATACCATTTATCTGCTTTTCGATTAATTCCATTCTTTGATGGAAAATTTTGAGATCAGATTCACTGTATCAGGTACTGACAATGCACTGTAGACATAACAACACATTGATCATCTTCTTTTCTCTCAACAAAATTATAGCTTTGGTTATTCAGCCTACCTAGCACACCTGTTTTTCTACAAACAATGGTAACTTTGAGCACTAGTTCTCAACATATTTTGTACAAGATGCTCGTAACACGCACAAAACACTGCCATGAATCTGTACAAGTCAAATAACTGCAGCCTCCCAAAGTGTTGAGATTACAGGCATAAGCCACCACGCCTGGCCTATCCCTGACTCTTTACTGAACCAGGGCTACTTACTTCTCTCTTCCTGACACATTTCAAGTATAAAAAGAAAAATATTAGGGTAAGAACACATAATTCAAAATCATTCCTGATTCCTGAGTCACTCTGGTTCAGGGGATCTGAGTGCTGTTATAGCTCTCGTGGCCTGCCACCTCCAGTTCCCTGTGTTAGGGAAAACCTGCATATGTTACTTCATTTAGCCAATTAAACAAATATTTTCATAACTGCTGACTATAAAATGCAGAATACATATGTTATTTTATTATGCTCATTCATTAATCAAGCAATATTTATTTAGGGCTGACTATGTTCCAGGTACTTAGTACCTGCCTTACAGAACTGCATGTTAGGAATACAAATAATAAACAAATAAAACACAAATAGATGAAAAAGATAATCTTGGTTAATAACAAAAGCTCTGAAGGAAACCAAGAGATACTACAGAGAAACTGAGTAGTCAAGTGGGAAAAGATGATCCTTTAGATCGGAGTCGAGGAGGGTTTTCCTGACATGTGCTCTGAGATAAGAATGACAACAGAATCAGTCACGCCATATTTACGAAAGAGCTTTCCAGAAAACGCAAACAGAAGAGCAAGACCACACAGCTCTGAAGAGCCAGGGAAGTCAGAGAAACAGAAGCCAGACCCACTCCTTCAACACCCCTTTGCTATCAATACAGGTAGAAAACATGCACTTTCTTTTTCCTATTTTCTCTTTTATTTAATCACATGTTGAATTATAATATTTAATGACCTCAAGCCTTTAATCCCAGCACTTTGGGAGGCCGAGGCAGGTGGATCACGAGGTCAAGAGATCGAGACCATCCTGGTCAACGTGGTGAAACCCCGTCTCTACTAAAGATACAAAAATTAGTTGGGCATGGTGGCGCATGCCTGTAATCCCAGCTACTCAGGAGGCTGAGGCAGGAGAATTGCCTGAACCCAGGAGGCGGAGGTTGCGGTGAGCCGAGATCACGCCATTGCACTCCAGCCTGGGTAACAAGAGCGAAACTCTGTCTCAAAAGAAAAAAATATATATTTATTGACCATAAAGCATAACCTATTAGTAACTGCTTTATATGTTCAAACTGTAAGAATGAGCATCTAATAAAAGCATATTTATTAAAAACCACTTTTGACACTGTATTTAATTCAAAATATATGTTTATTTTGCCAGAAACACCTTACTGTGTTCACAGCTGTTCTATGCTACCTCATATACCAATGCTGTTTCGGTGAATCTTTAAATGGGATTATTTCTTAATGAAGAGTTAGAGCTACCTTCCCAAGCAAGGTTGTAAAATTCCTAGAAGTAAATTTCTCCTCATTTTTTCTGAATTTTTATGACTTATCTAAATAACTACATGGACTCCCTTAGGGTTTCAGTAAAGAATGCAGTCGGCCCTTGAAAAACATGGGTTTGAATCGCACAGGGTTACTTACGTGCAGATTCCCTTCAGACTCTGCCGCCTGTGAGGCAGAAAACCCAGCCCTTCTTGTTCCTCCTCCTTCTCAGCCTAATCAATGGGAGGACAGTGAGGATGAAGTTTATGCTGATCCACTCACTTCATGAATAACAAATATAGTTTGCTTGCGGTTTTCTTAATAATACTCCCTTTTCTCTAGCTTACTTTACTGTAAGAATATAGCATATAATACATTTATATTATTGTCAAGGCTTTTGGTCAAGAGTAGGCTATTAGTGGTTAAATTCTGGGGGAGTCAAAAGTTATATGTGAATTTTCAACTGGTCAGGGATCAGCACCCCTAACCCCAGTGTTGTTGAAGGGTCAACTATGAGAGAGAGAGAAAGAGAGAGAGAGAGAGAGAGAGAGAGAGAGAGAGAGAGAGAGAGAGTGTGTGTGTGTGTGTGTGTGTATGTGCGCGCGCGCGCGTGAACATGCACCTTACTCAGTTTGGGCTGCTGTAACAAACTACCATGTACTGTGTACCTTATAAACAACAGAAATTTATTTCTCACATTTCTGGAGGTTGGAAGTCTGAAATCAGGGTGTCAGCACAGTCAGATTCTGGTGAGGGTCTTTTTCCAGGTTTTGGATTGTAGATTTCTCCTTATGTCTAAACATGGTAGAAAGAAAGTGGGGGCTCTTACTCTCTAAAAGGGCCCCAGTCCCCCATCATGAGTGTTCTACCTGTATGACCTAATTCCCTCCCAAGGCCCCCCTTCCTATCACACTGGTGTTAGGGTTTTAACATATGAATTGTGGGACAGGAGTACAACATTCACTCCATTGTAACGTGTGTGTACGTGTGTGTGTGTGTACATGTTCTTCAAAACTCTCTTTTATTTTCAGTCAAGAAGGGGGCAGAAGGCAGCAAAACACACTGCCACGTGTGTACCTATGCAACTATCTTGCATGTTCTGCACATGTACCCCAAAACCTAAAATGCAATAAAAATTAAAAAATAAAAATAAAAAAAAGAAGTATTTCTTTTTATATGCAACTATTAATAGTGGGATGCATATACCCACGTTCCAGGTACTCTGGACAGAGACAATTATTCATCTCTAGCTTGCTGACTATTCTATTCTTACAGCTGCGATTTCAACCCTTTAGCTTCTTTCTGTCAGCCTCCATTATCACAGTCCTACGCCCTGCCACATCACACAGTTCTTTTAGCTTACTTTTTTTTTTACATCCAAAGACATCCACAGCTTTTATTTTATTTTTTAATCCTGCTTTCAAAGCTTCCTCTATCTCAGAGAAAGGTGATCAGATTTCCTTTCACACCAAACACTTCTGCTTATACTCTGGCTCCTGTCCCAACTCTCACCTGATCCTTGTTACATTCTTTTTTCTAAACAGAAAAAAGAAAGAAAGGAAGATAAAGAAAGAAAAAGGGAGAGAAAGAAAGAAAAAAGAATAAAAGAGAGAAAGAAAGAGGGAGAGAGAACGGGAATCTTGCTCTATTGCCCAGGCTAGATTGTAGTCTAAAAATGGGTATTAAAAACCTCTTTTATGCCAATAAATGTGCTTAACAATGGAGACAGGAAGGAATAAGGTAGGAAAATAACAAACAAGCAGCCAACCAATATTTCATCTAAACCTGTGAAATGCCGTGCAACTGCTGAGGAGTGATTTACTTCCCATTTTGTGGTCACTATTAGAACAGGTGTGATGTGATACTGAGAAAAACGTATGTTTTGTGGATTTGGGGTGGAGAGTTCTATAAATGTTTATTAAGTTTACTTGTTCTGGGTCTGAGTTCAAGTCCTGGATATCCTTGTTAATTTTCTGTCTCATTGATCTATCTAATATTGACAATGTGATGTTAAAGTTTCCCACTATCAATGGGAGTCTAAGTCTCTTTGTAAGTCATTAAGAACTTGTCTTATGTATCTGGGTGCTCCTGTATTGGGTACGTATATATTTAGGATTGTTAGCTCTTCTTGTTGCATTGATCCTTTTACCATTATGTAATGTCCTTCTTTGTCTCTTTTGGTCTTTGTTGCTTTAAAGTCTATTTTATCAGAGACAAGAATTGCAACTCCATTTTTTTTTGCTCTCCATTTGGCTGGTAAATCTTCCTCCATCACTTTGTTTTGAGTCTTTGTGTATCCTTGCATGTGAGATGGGTCTGGATGCAGCACACCGATGGGTTTTGGCTTTTTATCCAGTTTGCCAGTAGTCTGTTTCTTTTGATTGGGGCATTTAGTCCATTTAAATTTGGGATTGATATTGACATATATGAGTTTAATACTGCCATTTAATGCTGTCTGGCTGTTTTGCCCATTAGTTGATGTAGATTCTTCATTATGGTGATGCTCTTTACCTTTTGGTATGTTTTTGGAATGGCTGATACTAATTGTTCTTTTCTGTGTGTAATGCTTCTTCCAGAAGCTCTTGTAAAGCAGGCCTGGTTGTGATGAAACCTCTGAGTACTTGCTTGTTTGCAAAAAAATTTATTTTTCCTTCACTTATAAAGTTTAGTTTGGCTGGATATGAAATTCTGGGTTGAAAGTTCTTTTCTTTAAGGATGTTGAATATTGGCCCCCCCTCTCTTCTGGCTTGTAGGGTTTCTGCTGAGACATCTGCTGTAAGTCTGATAGGCTTCCCTTTGTGGGTAATCTGACCTTTCTCTCTGGCTGCCCTTAGCATTTTCCCCTTCATTTCAACCCTGGTGAATCTAACGATTACGTGCTTTGGTGTTGCTCTTCTTGAGAAATATCTTTGTGGTGTTCTCTGTATTTTCTGGAGTTGAGTGTTGTCCTGCCTTGCCAGGTTGGAAAAGTTTTCCTGGATAATATCCTGAAGAATATTTTCCAGCTTGGATTCATTCTCTTCATCACATTCAAGTACACCTATCAAATGTAGATTAGATCTTTTCACATAGTCCCATATTTCTTGGAGACTTTGCTCATTCCTTTTTAGCCTTTTTCTCTAACCTTGTTTTCTCGTTTTATTTCATTAAGTTGGTCTTCAGCCTCTGATATCCTTTCTTCTACTTGATCAATTCGACTGTTAAAACTTGTGCATACTTTGTGAAGTTCTTGTATTGCGTTTTTCAGCTATATAAATTCACTTATATTCCTCTCTAAATTGTCTATTCTTGTTAGCATTTCGTCAAACCTTTTTTCAAAGTTCTTAGTTTCTTTGCATTGGGTTAGAACATGTTCTTTTAGCTCACAGAAGTTTCTTATCATCCACCTGCTGAAACCTGATTCTGTCAATTCATCACTCTCATTCTCCATCAGGTCTTGTTCTGTTGCTGATGAGGAGGTGTGGTCCCCTGTAGGAGGAGAGACATTCTGATTTCAGATGTTTTCAGCCTTTTTGCACTGGTTTCCTCCCATCTTTGTGGATTTACCCACCTGTCATCTTTGTAATTGCTGACTTTCAGACTGGGTCTCTGAGTGGACGTCCAGCTTGTTGGTGATGAAATTTTTCTTGTTTCTTAGTTTTCCTTTTGCGGACGCCCCTCCCCCACAGAGCTGGACCTTCCTAGGTTCAGCTGTGCTCACTGTGAAACTCAATCTGCAGTACCTCCAATTGCTGATTTTTGTGGGGGCACTGAACGGGCTGAAACAGTGGTGCTGAGATTCGTGGCACTTTTCTGCCTGGGAATCTCCCGGTCTAGCTCCTCACTTCAGTCCTCTCTTCAATCAGCTGAATGGGTGACTCTGCCTTCCCGGAGCTCCAAACGCCCACTAAAAGGGCACCCAGTCCTGTACACTCTGTACTGAGAACTGCCATGCCAGGGCGCCGGCCAAAAGAGTCACACTGGTGACCCATGGGGCTCCTCTGCTGGGAATCTCCTGGTCCATGGGTAACAAAAATTCATATGGAAGTGTGGCGTCTACTCACTTTCTGCACTTTCACTGGGAGCTACAATCCTGAGCTGCTGCTAATGGGCCATCTTGGGTCTGTCTCCCAACATTCTTAACTTTTAGAATTTTCCACTTTCTTGTTCCCATTGGCTTCTGCCTATCAGTTCATATCAAAATACCTGAGGAAAAATTTTCCACCATCAAACAAAAAACCCAAACAATTTATTATCCCTGAATTTTTTTTTAGAGGGCATCTCCCTAACTCCCAGGCTGCAGTGCAGTGGCACAATGTCGGCTCACTGCACCCTCCACCTCCCCGGTTCAAGGAATTCTCTGCCTCAGACTCCCAAGTAGCTGGGATTACAAGGGTGTGCCACGACACCCAGCTAATTTTCGTATTTTTGGTACATACATGTTTTGACATGTTGGCTAGGTTGCTCTTGAACTCCTGACCCCAAGTGATCTGCCCGCCACAGCCGACCAAAATGTTGAGACTACAGGCATGAGCTACCATGCCGGGCCTATCCCTGACTCTTTACTGAACTAGCTCCACTTGCCTCTCCTTTCTTGACACATGTCAGTAATGAGCCTTTCTTCTTTCCCAATTCATTTCCCTTGTTATAGAAATTGTTCTCAAATGTTAATCAGGTCAAGTTGTCAATGTCTTATTCTTGGTCCTCATTCTACTTTACCCTCCACTTCTTGAAAATCTCTCCTCTTGTAATGCTACTGCAGGCCATCTTCTCTGAATTTGCTTATGCCCTTTGGCTTGGGTTGTCCCCATTCTCTCTTTGGGTCCCTATTCTATCCCAACATTGCTTCTCTTCTGCATATATTTCTTTTTCCTGGATAATTTCAGTCTTAATCATTGCTTCAATAATTGTCTAGATTCTATTTATTTCACACTTCTCTTTTTAGCACCAGATCCAAATGTCTAGTTTTCATTTTTCAATTATAATCTTTATATCTCTCATTTCAAAATATAATGTAGAAGATTGAAAATATTAGTTTCCCTCTCCTAAATTTGAATATCCTGTAACACAGATTGTGTCTTATTCACCTATGTTCTCTTGATACAACACAGTATTATCCAGTGCATGGTAAACAGATATTAAACAAGTCTAATATTTAGGGGACTATAGGATGCAAATCTTATGATGTAAAGCATTCAATTTGAATTTCTGCCTAAGGCATATCAACACTGGCAGACAACATGAACTAAATGATAAATACTTTCAAATTTTCCATTATTTACTTCAAATAACTGAAGAAAAAGGGAATAGGCTTCCGAAATAAAAGATATACTATGAAGAAGAAAATAATCTATCTGGCGAACCACATTACATTAAATACCATTCTGAGAGATCTCAGATTTTGGAAAAAGAGACAGACTTCCCTCTTGACTTACTAAATTGTTCAGCTAGGAGTCTTTCTCCATATTGTGCCTCCTCTGTTAGATCACTTTGATTTATCATCGTAATTCTTTTCATTTTCATTATCTCTGGATATGTTCTATCTACTATTGCACTCATTTGAGTGTATTTGGAGAAACATTTAGTGCTCAGGCATGTAAAATTTGGCTTTTGAGTTAGCTTCATTAAAACAAAAAAATGAAAACACCTACCTGTGAATAATCTGTGTCCTGAAATCTCTACAGTTCCTAAGCAGCTGACTGAGTGTTTACTGTACTGAGAAGACCCCAGCAAGGCTGCTTCTTGCAAAACATTGGAAAAGGTAGTAGCCTCTGACATCTGTTTTGATAAGATAAACCTCTCCTTCTCCTGGGTCTTATCAACAGAAACTCATCCCATTTGGAACACAGCTGTGTCTTCTGTAGGACTTGCTTGGAAATATTTTATGAAAGCTTTCTCTTCTCTAAGTTTTCTAAAACCTTATAACTTCAGGACATATGACCTATTTAAAAACTGAAGTCAAGAGTATAATGGCATTTTCATATTCAAATATATAAAAGTACCATTAATTATTGCACTTGTAACCTGTATATCTAGTTTTCATTACAGAATTTTCACTTTCGGTATTGTTTTGTAAATGTCTTATTCTATTCTGTTGAGGAGATCCTTACTGGGGGAATAGGCACAGAAGTTCGAAAAACAGTTCCTGTCAAATATTCTATCAGGCCTATCATAGAAGAAACAGTTAATTAAAAACAAATTACAAAGACTAAACTAAAAATTAAATGCGCTAGGTGTACCCCCTCCTTGATTTTATTAGAAATGTAAATTTCTAAAAAACATTATTCATTCAACAACTATTTATTGAACATCCATTATGAGCTTCTGAATTCACTGACGTGAAGGTAAAAGTAATATTTTAAAAAGTGCTAGTAAACTAGTATTAAAAAGTTTTTAGTTATTTCTCAATCATCATTCATTAATCATTTTATAGTTGTGAGCATCTGTGTGCCATATGTATTATTATTTACAAGTATTTTTTTTAAAATAAAGCTTTTACAAATATTTCTTTAAAAATTAACTTTAGAGAGTTACTAAAAATAAACAAATAGCATCATATTATCTGAATACATTGGAAGGCAGTCAATACAAAATTAAAAATAAATTAAAATTAGAAAATGTTGACATGTACCACATAAACTCATTTAATATAACAATAAAGCTAACAATAACACATTTTGAGAAATTTGAAGTTGGAAAATACTTGTGATATGTAATGCTTCCTAGAAATAGTGTGTTTTCCCAATACTAACTATCAAAGTCTAAGGATCTCGACATCAGAAATCGAGGCTTACTAAGTTCACTTTTTCACAAGCAATGGACATGCAATGGGTTGAATTATGAAATAAATATTGCACAAACCCCTTGAGTTCTACACACAGGTTTTCTTTGAAGAGTAACTGCATCTTCCTATTAAGAGACAGTTTTATTTTTAAATGAAAGGCATCTAATATTTTATCTAAATAAAAATCATGTATTCCCAAGAAAGAATCTTTGCCTTGATTTGGTAACATGCATATTTCATGGGCTCTACTTTGAACATTTAACAAAGAGATTCGATGTGATTACTTTCAGTAACAATTCAATTTGAAATGTCAACTATGTTCAGCATTTAAAAATTAATAGCTAAATCCCTTTAAAGATCAGGGAAATTTTGTTCTGTCTTAGAATAATTTTACAGTTTTATGAATCTCCTCATGCATTGTTTGCATACTTTAAATAATTCTAAATAATGCAATCTCTGTAAAGGCCCATTAGTTCAAAGAATTTTGACAGTCACAGCTCAAGGTATTAATTTTCATAGCAGATATATATTTTATATTGGCAGCAAATTTTTCAAAACCCAAATATACTTCACCTAAATTGTGAGTATATGCAATTTAAATAGGTGAGAGCAGTAAATAACCATGAAAAAAACTGAGAATTTAATCAAGTCTTTTCTCCTTCCCATTTATTTGCTTTCTGAGAATAGTCAGTGAAGCAAGAATTCTGTAGCAGGAGTCATGGTGAAGCAAATGTGGTCTGTGCAGTACTGGAGCTCTCTCCAGACACAGCAATTGTGAGAAAAAGGGGAGTGGACCCTCCTATGTAATTAACCAATATAAATAGGAAAAACTATGACCAGTATCACTTGGTATTAGAAACACTCCCTACTTAAAGGAGATTAATGCAAATGTCATTACTTCTAAATGGCATTAATGAGAAAAGACATATTTTTCTGGGTTATCAAGATCACCTCAGCAAATCTAAACTGATTTGTTCAGCAATTCATTCAAGAAAAGGATATTACTGACACACTACTATGTGTCAGGCACTGGACCAGACATTCAGAAAGCAACAGAGAACAAAAATAGCCTCTCAGCTCTTGAAGCCAGCAGTTTAGTGGGGGATATGGGCTTTATCAACCACCATGCATTAATGTGTTATTATGAATTGAAGTAAATATTAAGAAGAAAGAGAAGTTGGCTCTTCAGAGAATTTTGCAAGAAAATAATCTTCCTGGGATTTTGGGGTGAGGGTAAGCCTCTCTGAAAATCTGACAGGAACACATGTGCAATCCTGATCACTTTATATTATTTAGCCCAAATCATGATAAAATTTGATATTCATATTGTCACACATGGTTCTAATAAATCGAGGATTCTAGATGAACTGATAGTTTAAGAAAAACACAGCTTAGTCATGACAAATTCAGTCCATAAATTTTCTGACTTAGATTTACCTCTACAGTCTCAGAGTGTATGCATAAATTTAGCATTTATATACCTATTTTTATAAGGTTCTGGATCCAGAACCAAGATTCTCTCATACATTACAGAATGTGGACTATGAAATTTCCAGAGCCCTCGTCTCTTCCATGTGTCTACGACCATCTGAATTTGGCTTCTCTCCTACACCTTTGGTAATATCTCCAAGCACTTTTTAATCCATTGTGCCAATTATCAATTTATTGCCCCTGAACTGTAAAATTATTTTTTATTGTTTGTTTTGTAAAAATTGAGCTAGGGCATTTAATTTTTATTTTACTTACCAGCTGACATGATTTTAAGCTCTGTCAGAAGTGCACGCTGGAGAGACACTGGAAGATGAAGGGTTTTCATTAAGTATTTAATTATTTTTTGTTAATGCTTCTCTTGTCCTTCCTTTTATATTTTTAAATTTTAAGTTCCAGAGTACACGTATGGGATGTGAAGGCTTGTTACATATGTAAACGTGTACCATGGTAATTTGCTGCACCTATGAACCCATCACCTCGATACTAAGTTAACTATTTCTCCTGATGCTCTCCCTCTCCTTTTCCCACCACAGGTCCAAGTGCATGTTGTTCCTCTTGCTGTGCCTATCTTCTCATTGTTCAGCTACCACGTAAAACTAAGAACATGCAGTGTTTAGTTTTCTGTTCCTGCATTCATTTGCTGGGGATAATGGCTTTTAGCTCCATCCATGTTCCTGCAAAAGACATTATCTTATTCCTTTTTATGGCTGCATAGTATTCCATGGTGTATATGCACCACATTTTCTTTATCTGGTCTATCACTAATGGACATTTGGGTTAATTCCATGTCTTTGCTATTGTGAATACTGCTGCAGGGAACATACACATGCATGTATCTTTATAATAGAATGATTTATATTTCATTGGGTATATACTCAATAACAGGATTGCTGAGCCAAATGATATTTCTCACTCTAGGTCTTTGAGGAATTGCCATACTGTCTTCTGTAGTGGTTGAACTAATTTACACTCCCACCAACCATGTATAAGTGTTCTTTTTTTCCACAACCTTGCCATCATCTGTTATTTTTTGACTTTCTAGTAATATCCATTCTGACTGGTATGAGATGGTATTTCATTGTGGTTTTGATTTGCAGTTCTAATGATCAGTGATGTTGGGCTTTTTTTCCATATAATTGTTGCTCACATGTGTATTTTTTTTTGAGAAGTATCTGTTCATGTCTGTTTTCATGCTGCTGATAAAGACATACCAGAAACTGTGTAATTTACAAAGAGAAAGAGGTTTAATAGACTCACAGTTCCATGTGGCTGGGGAGGCCTTGCAATCATGGCAGAAGGTAAGAGGCATACCTTACATGGTGGCAGGCAAAGCAGAATGAGAACCAAGTGAGGGGGGTTTCCCCTTTTAAAACAGTCATATCTGGTGAGACTTATTCACTACTATGAGAACGATATGGAGGAACCACCCACACGGTTCAATTATCTCCCATTGGGTCCTTCCCCAACACATGGGAATTATAGGATCTACAATTCAAGATGATATTTTGGTGGGGACACAGACAAACCATATCAATGTTCTTTCTCCACTCTTTAATTGGGTTATGTTTTTCTTGTAAATTTGTTTAAGTAACTTGTAGATGCTGGTTGATAGACCTTTGTCGGATGGACAGAAGGCAAAATTTTTTTCCCATTCTATCTCGAGAACTCTTTGCCTAAGAGTGGTGGCTTTGCCATCTGCTATTTAGTCATCCTTTATAGTTCTCTTTACTTCTTACTAGTCAATCTCTTTTTACTCAAATCCTGTTACGATTAATTTTTGTATTAAAAAATTCCTGTCCAATTTACTATATGGTTTCTTTTTATTAGACTCTGACTGATACATCCATCAGTGTGATACTTTCAATTCCTAAACATATTATGCTACATCACAATTACAGGCTGTATTATGTGTCACTGTGTCTTCCTATAATCCCTATTCTCTATTATACACTTGTATGATTGTGTAATCCCTGTTAATTCTTCAAGACACAACCAAGCTACATAGTCATGAGAATCTTCACCTCCTTTCTCTCTTCTACTCCCCAAGGACTAAGGCTGCACTGGTGTCTCCCTTTTTTCACATTCATAATATAAATATTTCTGTAATACAATTTTTGTTTTCTTTCTTTACAAATATATCTCCCCATAAAAAAATTGGGAGCCCCTTGAAGGTACATAGTATGCCTTTTTATGTCTATATTTCCAGTACCCAGGACATACTATAGTATGTGTTTCAGCAGTTGTTAAATAAATAAATGACTGAATGAATGAACAAACTCTCTTCTTTCCTATTCCCTGCCTTATCTTGGCTTCTTCCAGGGCACCATTGGTTAAGTGACTTGCAGAGATAGTCACTATCAGAGATAGGTTATCCAAAGCTCATCTTATTTCTTTCTACCTTCTCATCCTCTATATTTCCCCTGAGCTAATTTTCCCATCCTACCTTGCCATAAACATACAGTGGTAGTTTTATTTACATTTATACCAAACATTGTTTTCTATGATTTCCAGTTCTATAAACATTGAAGAAATATAAGGATGATCCTTGCAACTGCTTAAGCTGATCAATGTCTATTTGATGTAAAAGAACAAGAGGAGAAAGACTCTGGCCAAAAGTACAGAAGCTGGCTTTTTGTATGCTTGGATATGAGCACTTCCTGTGGCAGTTACACCTCATTTCTTGGTGTTTGGGTCCTATAAGAAAACCTTCAGCTACTTCTTTACATAATTTTGTAATGCCTGTTACCAAGATTGGCAAGTCTTTATTCTACTGACATCCCTGAACTATCCAAGCCACCTTTACCTGTTTCTCTATGCTAAGCTTTTTCCTCTTGGGTTCATTAACTATGTTCTTGGGCTGTTAGCTGACTTTTTAAAATCATGTAGCATATTAATTAATGATTCACTTTAAATGTGTAATTCTTTGTTTGTTACAAGAAAGTCTGTAAATAAAACAAATTCAAGGGACTTTTCTCAGCTGATATTTGGGTCATCCAAATCAGTCACAAAGTAGCTTTTCTAAATTCCAGAGAAGTAGCACAGTTTTTAATTTTAAAAAAGTTCTTATTATAATATGCATGTTCATTTGATGAAAGGTTGAAATTACTTTTTATTCTGTATATGTATTCTGTAATATTTTAGTTTACTTCAATTATAGCCCATAGTATAAGGCATTTAGTATTATTAATTCGAATGATACTGTCCTATCTATACCATATTGATTATTTAATTTCAGTTTTCTTGTCTATGGTAGGAGCATACTATCTAATGGAGGACTAAATGGAAGTACTGGATTTAACGTTCTGAACACAGGAAGTGCTCAATAAACATTATGTCTTATTTTACTATGTATATGCTCAACACATTTGTAATTGAGAGATAAATTTCAACAATTATGAATATTATACATTCTTTTGACAATTAAAATAATGTGTATCTATGATGAATCTAGTAAAATTCACAACAAAATTGTGTGGGTGAAAACATGAGCTGATTTATGATGATCTGATTTGTTTTTTAGCTCTCAGTAATGCCTAAGTGAAAAGTGCTCTCTTCCTGTGTCCCCACATTACAATATCTTTGATGATAATATATCAGAAATAATTTACTCCTTCTAATGACTGAAAACATAAAACCTTATATTAGTCAAACATCTTGCAGGAATTGCAATGTGCGTTATACTTATCAAATCGTAAAATGATCATCTTCCCCAAGAGACAAGAATGCCCTAAGGGTCTGAGATTTCCTTTCCAATCAAAGCATTCACAATGCAAGGAAAGATGTGTGTTTTCCTTTGAGACAGCTGGTTTTATTTTGCGTAGGCTATTATTATAAAGAAAAATCATTTGAGAAGAAAAATTTCATTCTCAGAGACCAGGTTTAATGACTCTGAAAATCAGATACTAAGAGGCATATATTTGCTTTCTTCTCTTCTGGGGTTTCTCTCTTTGCTCCTATAGCCAAGAAAACAATAGTTTTCTTATTTTCCAGTTGCTTTGCTTTTGTATATTTTACTTAAGGTTTGTCTTTTTCCTCCTCTCCTATTTTTGGGGTCTGATTTAAAGACTGCTGTTCAGGCAGAGATAACCTGCATTCCCCCACTCCTCCGCTGTTGCCCCAGCTACGGAACAAATAACCCAAGCTCTTGAGGTTAACTTTAAGTTGACATCAGAAAGATACTGTCCCTCCAGCATTAGTCTGAGTCTTTTGTGTTTCTGATAAATCACTTTACACATAAAAATATAGAACAGTCTTACTGACATAAATCACTAAGAAGTCCTGTTCAAGCTACATCTATTAGATCACTCTTTAAATCAGTAGAATTGATTAACAGAGCTTTAAATATTTTTAAAAGTCCAGTTGTAAGCTAAAAGTGATTACGGAGAAATTCATTTTATATAAGAGAATTTAAGCTATTGAGTAACTGAAAATGATTTCTTGATCATTTGAATATGTATATTGAAAGTAACAATAAAATAACTTGATTAAAAACTCCTTACTCTAGTCCAGGCATGGTGGCTCATGCCTTGGCACTTTGGGAAGCCAATGTGGGTGAAATCACCTGAGTTCGGGAGTTCAGACCAGCCGACCAACATGGTGAAACCCTGTCTCTACTAAAAATGCAAAAATTAGCCGGACATGGTGGCGTGTGCCTGTAGTCTCAGCTACTTGGGAGGCTGCAGTAGGAAAATCGCTTGAACCCAGGAGGCAGAGGCTACAGTGAGCAGACTTCACGTCATTGCACTCCAGCCTGGGTAACAAGAGCAAAACTTGTCTCAAAAACAATAATAGCAACAATAAAAAACTCCTTACTCTTAGATTATACTAGCTAAGTTTACATAATCTAGGTTTCAGGTAAAGGGCCCTTGTTACCTTAATACACACACACACACACACACACATATATACACATATACACACACATACATATTTATTCACATATTTATATATAAACATGCATACCTTTCTATATATAAATGTGGTAATGTTTATAAGAACAAATACAAACTATTAAATTTTAGAATGAAATAGTTAAATTGATTAACTATTTCTCTCTGCAATGCTCTTAAATACTGTAAATTATTTTCACTTTTTAAAACTAAAAACTGTGGTGAAACTGTTGTTTAAATTAAAATAGGAAATCCACAGAAAAGTCAATATTATTATTTAGGAAAAAATGAGAATGCAACATATAATAGGCCCAAGAACAGAATAAAAGCAGATAACTCATCTTACTCTGTACAAGGATAGAAACTTCAGTGCTTACCCATGATAAAGGATCACGGTCTAAATTAATGCTTCGTTATAAGAATGCTCAATTCTCCCCTCTGTTTTTAGAAATAACACAGCAAGCTCTTTCATGCTGAAGTAGAAGAGAGAATTAATATCTAGCTCAGCTATTATTAAGCCTGGTCAAATATCCCACTCTTATGTACATCTTAGGAGTATATCCTTTCTATAAAAATAACTGTATATGATAGTTGTAGTAGGTGCCGATATTAATGTCTCTAAATAAATCAACTCTCCTGATACTTCACCCTGTGTATCAGGTATCTCCTGATACCTCACACAATGACTATGGCCTTGGTCATGTGATTTGCTTTGGCTGATGTGACATCATCAAATGTGACCCAAGCAAAGGTTTCATACTGGGAGTTGCCCTCTTGACACATTGCTATCACAAAGCAAAGTCTCTTTGGAGGACAGAAGACCACATGAAGAGGGAGACCTACCTATCACAGCATCTGCAGCTAACCCAAATCCCCAGGGAACCTACATGCTGTACGCAGCTACAGGGGTAAGCCTGGAAGAGGCCAGCAGTGTGTAACTGATACAAAGAATTGTTCCTAGTATCTCTTCCATTTGGCAGGATGGGATAAGGTTTAGTTATCAAAGTTATCAATTTTAAGTATTGATATATATAGGAAAAGTGTGTGGGATGATGGTTAACATTAACTGTGATGAAATATCTCCGGCAACCAATTTAAAGTAAAATCGTACATATGTCACAATTCTTTTCTTTATATTCTTTCTAGACCATACCAGTATGTATTTGCTGACTAAATGCAAGAATAGATTACATAAGTCTGCAATTTATCTTGAACAAGCCAACAGATAGGGATAATGATCACATATATCCTTTCAAACTTAAACTATTTCCTCAAATTTTCCTATGAGAAGTGTATAATTTATTTAGACGAAGCAAGGGTCTTGGTAGGAACAATTGTGGTGGTGGCAGCAGTAGTCAAAATAATAGGTACTGTGTATAATGTATTATGAAAAATTTCCTATCTCAGTAATACCTCACAACAGACCTATGAGAAATGAAGAAAGAACTTCTAGTACCCCACTCTACAGAGAAATGGAGGCTTAGACGAAGATGCTGGATTGCAAACCCAGGTTTATTTAACTCCAGAGGCTAAGATCTCAGCCGCTGTGCTGAATCACTTCCACCATTTCATATTCATCTGCACCACTGAGGAGTAGCTCTATGAAGTCCGGGTCCGCAGCCAAGCAGTATTTCTTCTATCAAGATGCCAGGAGCACAGATGAATCTGGACATTTTTCTATTTCTGGGTGTTCTACAATACATGAGGCCAAGAGCCAACAAGAGGTAATGGCACTTTTCCAAACTACAGAGAAGGGCAAACTAGAAGACCAATTTCCTCCCTTCTCTTGTGATAGTGCCTTTGCTACCTATCATGGGATACTAACAAAAGAACAGATTTGTGACAATGTTTAGATAGAAGGGACTTGTACTTCCAAGTACCTAAGGATGTCAAATTTAGGGTCAGCATACAATTTGTTATCTAAACCAGGATACTTGAGAGTGATGGGGCAGTATTAATAAGTATGTTGGCATAACAAGTGTAAATTGTGACTTTCAGACACAGCAGATTATATAGCAGTGCAAATAGATGTAAGATAGGTTTGGGATGCTGTATTGCCTACTCCAGAGATAACATCAGTTGTCATGAGATGAATAACATGTTCTCGTATTCTGTGTAAAGCATTAATCTCGATTTTCTCTAAATAATCAAGGTACTAGAAATATGGTATTATGGTAAAAGTAATATTAAACTTTCTTCTTTTGCAGAAGAAAGAATAATATTAGGCAAATCATAAATATAGAATATGCATGTTTAGAATATATTCTAAATGTACAAAAAACTAAATAATTTTTTAATTAAAAATTTAATTTAAAATACTATATTTTATTATGTCAGATGAAAACCTTCCCAAGTTAAAAATGCAAAACTGAGTTTTCTAAAATGCCTAGTCTTGCCCTTTGCTATATTTTTTAGGTACTAAGCTTTTCATTATTGTCAACCCCTAGGAAATACATTATTTTTCCTTAAAAATAAAGAAATTAAAGGAGTGATGTTAAAGGAAAAATATGAAAATGCTATTTCATATAATTATAGACTTGAAAAACTGTATACACGATTTGCCATTAGAAAAATCATTTTTCAGTGTTTTATAAGGAAATAGATGCCTGGAGGACAGTTCTTCCTCAACATTACATTTTATCTAACAAGCATTCTGTTTTCTTAATGTCTCCTACCATACTCAAGTACTCAGCTGCTCATTCTAGAGTCAGTCTGCAAGCCCTGTGTATTTCCATATGAATCTAACTCCTAAAAGATTATAAACCTTCCTAAAAATTAATGATCCAGGCAAAATCTCTGTATAAACAAACCATTTCTACTCATGAATCTTAATTAGTAGAGGTTTTAAAGCTAAGATATCCCAAGTTCCCCCTATGGACGAGGGGGATTCTTTTATTCTTTGCGACTATATCGTAATACATTTGCAACACTCCAAGGGCTTAAATGAGTAGGCTATATACAAGCTCGTGTTCTCAAATTTCAATGTGAATAAGAATCACCTGTAAGTTTGTTTGTTAAAAATACATGTCCCCAGTCTACCTCCCAGAGGGTCAGGTTCAATAGGCTTTTGGCCAGAACACAGTAACTTTCATATTTAATAGGCAACCCAGCTCATTCTAATGCAGGTTGCTTAGAATATATCTCTAATTTGGTGCTTTTTAAGAGTCAGTCTGCAACATTTTCTAGGAGGAAAACAAATGAAATGTGTTGGCCCAGTTCCCATTCTACTACTATGAATCAGGAACGTCTACAAAATTTAGTCTCAGTTTTTCAAAAACACAGCTAAGCAGATTCATCCTCATTATTTCCAAAAGGGGGGAAATTTTTTAAGAAAGCAAAAAAAAATTTTTAATGGTAGGGCAATGGGAGAAAGTGAAGGTTTCATTAACCTTGGAAAGGTTTAAAGAAAAGATAAAAAGTACCCACAATAATTACTCAGTTACAATGAAACCTAGAAACTTTAAATGCATACAGAAATACACAAACTGTCATATAAAACAGGCTAAATCAAATTTAGTATCAGGTAAAAATTAGAAAAGGAATGCATTTTTCTGAGCAAAATACCTTATTGAAGTAATAATTAGAAGAAATGTTTATTTCACATTGTTATCATTATATTCAAGATGTTTTTCAAAACCACACGCAAAGAGTTTCTCCTCATGTTGTACATAATGACATCATGACTCACAAAATGGACATTTATTCCTCTCCTTATTTAAGCAGTTACATAATCTGTTTAGTTATTTTTTATTGTCATATTTTAAGCCATTCTGTAATGATGTACTTATTAAAATCTTCTAAAGGGGAAAATAAATGGAAGTAGAGGAATGCCCCTTTTTTAGAAGTTACAATGAGACACTCTTTTCTGTAATAACTACTATCTATTTTCAGTTGCCTCACAGTAATCTGATGTTTGTGAATACCAGAGCAGATATGAAACCTATTTTTAGTCATTCATATACTAACTCATTCTAAAGAAATATTAGATTTGTAAGTCTTTATGAAGTGTCTCTTTTTAGAGATTCAGGTAGTTTTCTTAATCTGTTTCTTTGTGTTAGCTATGTCAGAATCTGCCACTTTCCCAGTACCATGCTTTCTGCACTTGCTGACTGATTTGAATTTTGTCATCTCATATGTAGGGTAAGCCCTCCAGGTGTTGGTTACCACCTAGCCATGAATGACACCAAAGGCAGAGAGTGGACACGGATATTGAGGGACTCTTCTTGGGTCTACGAGGGGTGGGGTTTCCAAGGCAGGAGTTTCCTGGCTCCACCCCTCCATCTGGGAATGTAAAGTTGTCTGTCTGGGTTTCTCACGCGCAGCCTAGGTAGAGAAATCCAGGTGGGCTTCTTCCTCCAAAAAGCCTGCGGAAAGCTCTGGGAGGAGGGGGCTCTGTTGTGGACCAAGCAGCCATTCTGGTATCAGAGTCAAAGTTCAGTCACTCCAGAGGAAGTGTGAAAGAACTCTCCTTGGATGAGAATATGAATGGGGAGGGAATAACTCAAGCGTTAAAATCCGGCTTCTCTCTCCCTGTGCAGATTCCTTCTCTGGATCCCCTCCCACAGCAGCGTGGGAGCTGTCTCTCCTTCTCTTTCTTTCTCTCTGCCTAATTAATCGCTCTCTGCAAAACTCTTTGGGTCCACGATATTTATTCAAACATTAAACTCACCATGTCTCTGGGGCCCCTTTCCCCATTTTTCGGGGTAAGAGAGGCCAAGAACCTCAGATCAGGGAACTGGAAGCACCTTCTGGATCCCCCTGCTCCCCTCAGTCACATCTTTTGGCAAGCCAGCCAGGAGAACACCAGATTTCAGAGCAGTGAGTGATATTGGATGCCTTTCACTTGCCAATCTGTCCTTTCACTTCTTTTACATTTGTTAAGGGGGTAAAGACAGGGTTCAGGGGCAGTGGTGGAGTCAAGGCTGGGCAGGCACCACCTGTGGAAAGCACCAGGTAGCCAGGACTGTGTGGGGCCATGCACAGCTGGCAACCGGGCCCAGGTGGCTGGAGCAGCAGCCACCTATGCAAGCCACACTCACCCTTTCAAAAGCGCAGCTGGTCTAAAGACACAGGTGTCAGGCTATCTCCGAACCAGCTTCCCTTTCTGGCTGTTCTTTCTTTCTCTGGGCCAAGCTGAGGGTTGGCATGAGGAAGGGTGGTCCCAAACTCCCAGTTCAGTCCAATCGAGGTTGGAGCCCTGCTTAAACCTCTTAAGAAAAAGCCATCTGTGTGAAACACACCCAGCCTTTCAGGACCCCAACCTCCAGATTTCCGTGAGGAAAGCTTCTTCCCGGCTCTTTTTTCTAAAATATTTCCTACACATGAGACTATTACGATTTTTGCTAGGACTCTGAGGCTCTTGGGATGGCAGTCCAGAGACCCTTAACCACGGTGCCCTCAGGCTTACGCATATGAGGACCTCCTACAATACACAGAAACGGTTCCCTTTGTCCACAGTGTGAGGTTAGGTTCTAACAGAGCCAGAGTCTGTCAGCGGGTACTACAGGCTATAAGACATTTTGTTTTCTGTCATCTGCACTTCCCCAGTGCACCTGACTGGTGCCAGAATCCAATGATGTACAATTTGTCTTGCCCAGCACTGGTTCTCCACACAGCAGAACTCCATCCAGAATACCAGTCAGATCTGGTCTCAGGCTCAAAGAGTTAATTACAGGCCCCACAACCTTAGGGCATATTCCTATGATGGAAAGTGGGGTGGAGGAGAAGGCCTGTGTCCCAAGGGCATTGTCCTGTCCTCGGCCATGCAGCCAGCCATTACCTTATTTAAGATTATTGTGCTTAGAGGCTACTCTCAAGAAGTCTATCCTCCCAGGGCAGTTTTGTGGTCAGGCCTATGTTAATTGAACTCTTGCTAGGGAATATTGGCACCCATCACCCAAGCCTCACTGGCCTAGTTCTTCAAGGATGCTTCGGTACAGGGCCAGTGATCCCAGCAGGTAGCCATAAGGACATTTAGACAGTGAGCATGTGCCCAGGACACCAGTAGGCATGATTAAACCCAGCACATGGGGATGGGGGATGGAAGATGATCAGGCATCCAGGGTGCAAGGAAAACTACAAGGTGCTGTAACTGGCAGATGCCCAGGACTAGCAGTTGCAAGGAGTAACTGGGGATGCGGGTATCCCTGTGTTCCATTTCAGATGGGTGCTACTTTTCCCAAGGCAAAATCACCCTTAAAGTGTGTCCTGGATACCTGGAACCAATTTGACCCACAATCTTTGAAGAAGCAGCAGAACAACATGGCTGCCAAACAACGTGGCTGCCCCCTCTGCCAAGTGGAGAAACCTGGCCTTCTAAGGGAAGTGTAAATTATAACACTTCTACAATTAGACGTGTTCTGTAGAGGGAAAGTAAACGGACTGAGATCCCCTATGAGCAAGTTTTCATTTCTCTAAGGGACAATCCTCAGCTATGTAAGGCCTGTAACCTGTGCCCTACTGGCCCCTCCTCAGGACCACCCCATTTAGGGCTCCCTGTGGCTCCTGTCTCCACCAATGCTGACCAGGTCTCCTGAGCTCCTGTAACCCAAGAGGAATCAGGGAAGGTCAAAGCCACTCAGGCACCTCAGGCTACTAGGATGACCCAACACTGCCCCCTACAGGCAGCAGGAGGAGAATTTGGCCCAACCAAAGTCATACCCCCTTTTCACTTTGTGACTTAAAGCAAATCAAGGCAGACTTAGGAAAACCTTCAGATGACCCAGACAGGTACACAGATGTACTGCAGGGCCTGAGTGAGTCTTTCGAATTAGACTGGAAAGATATCATGTATTGCTTAGTCAGACCCTAACCAGCAGTGAGAGAGAGGTCTGGCAGCAGCGGTCTGCTCTAGCAGCGGCTCAAGAGTTTGGGGACATGTGGTACCTTAGTCAAGAACATGACAAAATGATGTCAGAGGAGAAGGATAGATTCCCTACAGGTAAACAAGTAGTCACTAGCATGGACCCCCACTGGGATCCTGACTCAGAGCAGGGGGCTGGAGTCATAGGCACCTATTGACCTGCATATTTGATGGTTTCAGACAAAATAGGAAGAAGCCCATGAACTATGCGATGTTATCCCCTATAACTCAGGGAAAGGAAGAAAACCCAACAGCCTTCCTTGAGCAGTTACAGGAGGCCTTAAGAAAATATACTCCCCTGTCACCAGACTCCAGCAAGGGTCAACTAATACTAAAAGACAAATTTATTATGCAACCATCAGCAGACACTAGGTGGAAGTTCCAGAAGCCGCCCTGGGGCCAGAACAGAGTCTAGAATCATTACTAAATCTAGCAACCTCTGTGTTCTGTAATAGAGAGAGGAGAACAGGCTGAAAGGAAAAATAAGGACCTGAGAAAAGCCTCAGCCCTAGTCACGGCCTTCAGGAAAGCAGACCCAAGGGGCTCAGAAGAGAGAAAGGCTTGGGTTAGCCGCCACTCTGGCAGAGCTTGCTACTGCTGCAGCCTACGGGGACACTTTAAGAGAGATTGTCCCCAGAGGAACGGACCACCTCCTTGCTCTTGCCCACTGTGCCAAGGGCATCACTAGAAGGCACACTGTCCCAGGAATGAAGGTTCCCAGGCCCTGAGGAGGCTAACCAGACGACCCAACAGCAGGACTGAGGGTGCCAGGGCAAGTGCCAGCACAAGCCATCACCCTCATCAAGCCCCGGGTGAAGCTAACCATAAAGGGCGAGAAGGTGGATCTTATTCTGGACGCTGGCGTCTTCTCAATTTTGCTTTTCCATCCTGGACAGTTGTCCTCCAAGTCTGTAACTGTCTGCGGAGTCCTAGGACAAGCAGTCTCCCGATATTTCTCTCAACCCCTAAGCTGTAACTGGGGAGATATACTCTTCTCCCATGCCTTCCTCATCAGGCCAGAAAGTCCCACTCCCTTAGTAGGGCAGGACCCGTTAGCCAAAGCAGGCACCATTATCTATATGGACATCATCAGATAAATCCTTCCCTGCTGCCCACTATTTAAAGAAGGAATTAATCCCAATGTTCGGGCAATAGAGGGACAATATGGGCGAGCAAAGAATGCATGCCCAATTCCAATAACGCCAAAGGATTCCACCTCTTTTCCTTCCCAAAGACAGAACCCGCTAAGACTGGAAGCCACAAAAGGGCTACAGGATATTGTAAGGAACTTCCTTTACTAGACCCTGAACTTTACTAGCTCAGGGTCTAGCAAAGCCCTGTAACAGCCCTTGTAATACTCTAATTTTAGGAGCACAAAAACCTAATGGACAATGGAGGCTCCTGCAAGATCCCAGGCTTATTAATGAAGGTGTGACCCCTTTATACCCAGCTGTACCCAAACCATACACCTTGCTCTCTCAAATACCAGGAGAGGCACAATGCTTTACAGTCCTAGACCTTAAGGATGCCTTTTTCTGTGTTCCATTACATAATGACTCCAAGTTTCTGTTTGCCTTTAAAGACCCTTTAGACCAGAAGTCTCAGCTCACCTGCACAGTGTTTCGTCAGGCTCTAGCACAGGACCTTAGTCATTTTTCACATCCAGGTACCCTGGTTCTTCAATATATGGATGACTTACTTTTAACTGCTAACTCAGAAACCCAGTGTCAGCAGGCCACCCAGGATCTCCTAAACGTTCTAGCCACCTGTGGATATAAGCTTTCAAAATCAAAAGCCCGACTTTGCAGGCAAGAGGTAAAATACCTAGGGCTTGTCTTGTCTAAGGGCACTTCGGCCCTTGATGGAGGTCTCCAGCCCATACTGGCCTTCCCCTGTCCAAAAATCTTAAGATGGTTATGAGGATTCTTAGGAGTAACTGGTTTCTGCCGATTGTGGATTCCCTGATATGGTGAAACAGCCAAACCTCTATACCCTCTGATTAAGGAAACCCAGAAAGCTAACCCCCATCTAATACAATGGGACCTTATAGCTGAGGCAGCCTTTCAGACCCTAAAGCAGGTGCTACCTCAGGCTCCAGCTCTAAGCTTCCCTATAGGGAACAACTTTTCCCTATACATTATGGAAAGGTCAGGAGTAGTACTGGGGGGTGTCACCCAGACTCGGGGACCACTCCACAACCGGTGACATACCCAAGTAAGGAAAATGACGCGGTAGCAAAAGGCTGGCCACACTGCTTGCAGGTCATAGCCGCGGTCGCTATACTGGCATCAGAAGCTGTTAAATAGTGCAAGGGAACGATCTAACTGTATGGACTTCACGTGATGCAGCTGGAATTCTGAACTCTAAAGGAGGCTTATGGATGTCCGACAACCGCTTACTCAAGTATCAGGCCTCAGTGCTCAAAGGGCCTGTACTTCAGCTGCGCACAAGTGCAGCCCTCAATCCAGCTACTTTTCTTCCTGAGGAAGGGGCAGAGAACATGACTGTCGGCAGGTTATAGCCCAGGACTATGCAGCTCAAGAGGATCTCGTAGAAACTCCTCTAGCCAATCCTGACCTTAACTTATATACTGATGGGAGTTCATTTATGGAAAATGGAGTTCGAAAGGCAGGATATGCAGTAGTCAGTGATCAAACAGTGCTTGAAAATAATTCCCTTCCTCTGGAACTAGTGCCCAGCTGGCAGAACTAGAGCCCTCACTTGAGCTCTGAAGGTAGGGAAAAAAAAAGAGAATAAACATTTACACAGATTCCACATATGCTGACCTGGTTCTGCAGACCCATGCTGCCATGTGGAAGGAAAGAGAGTTTCTGACCTTGGTGGGAATTCCCATGAAATACCATAAGGAAATTTCAGACTTACTACAAGCTGTCCCAGAACCAAGGCGGAAGCAGTGTACACTGCTGAGGTCACCAGAAAGGAGATGAGAGGGAAGCAGAGGGCGATCGCGGAGCTGAGGTCAGCTAGACAGGAATTCCCAGAGGACCTTTAACATGGGAACGCCCCTCCAGGGAACTAGACCTCAATACTCATCGAGGAGGGAGAGTGAGCCGTCTCCTAGGGACATAATATTCCTTCAGGATGGCTAGCTGCTGAGGGGGGAAAGAGTGCTCCTACCTGCTGCCAGCCAGTGGAAAGTACTTAAAACCCTGCACAGACCTTCTGTGTGAGTACAGAGAATACATTTCGAATGGCCAAATCTACATTCATAGAAAAAGGTCTCTTCAAGGCTATACATCATATAGTCAAAGGATGTGAAATATGCCAGAAAAATAATCCTTCGGCACATTGCAAAGCTCCTCCTGGGGAACAGTGAACCAGTCATTACGCAGCTGAGGACTGGAAACGGACTTTGCCATACGCCTAAGTCTCCAGGATATCCATAACTGTTCGTATGCGTAGATACCTACACAAACTGGGTTCAGGCTTTACCCTGTACAACAGAAAAGGCCCAAGAGGTGATGAAAGTCCTGATAAATAAGTGAAATAATCCCCAGATTCCGATGACCTCACTGTCTTCAAAGCGATAAGAGCCCGGCCTTCAAAGTTGCAGTGACCCAAGGAATTTCCAAAGTGTTCGGAATACAGTATCATCTCCACTGCGCTTGGAGGCCTCAGTCCTCCGGGAAAGTGGAGAAGATGAACGAAATTCTTCAGAGACACCTAAAGAAACTGGCACAGGAAACCCACCGCCCATGGATTTCTCTATTACCAATAGCACTCTTAGGGGCTCGAGACTCTCCTCGGAGAACAGGACTCAGCCCCTATGAGATGTTTGATGGTTGGCCCTTTCTTACTAATGAGCTTGTATTAGACAAGGAAACAGCAAATCAAATAAAAGATATAACCTCGTTGGCTAAGTACCAACAGGCTCTTTGGACCTTACCTGAAGTACACCCTAGGGAAAAGGGGAACGAGTTTTTCTGCCCTGGAGACCTGGTGCATGTTAGTCTCTCCCACCAGACTCTCCTTCTCTAGGTCCATCTCAGGAAGGACCATTTTCAGTTCTTCTGTCTATCTCAACGGCAGTTAAGGTGGTGGGAACTGACTCATGGATTCATCACACTCGGCTGAAGACTTGGACACCTCCTGAAGAAAAACACAGGCCCTCCACCCTGCAGCCTGAGTTCCAGGAGATGACCCTTCACACACCTGCGAGCCATCAGAGGATCCACATTTGCTCTTCCGACAAGATCCCCCAGGACAGTAGCTACCTATGAGTCTAACTTACATCCCGGCATTAACAGGACTATCATTCTTAACTTTACTATCTGTGACCAGACTCTGTGTGGTTGCCCCTCGGGATCAGCCTATCAGCTCTGCTCTTCTCCTCTCCTCCCTAGTGCCCTCACCATGACAATTTACAAGGACTTTCAGATGCAGAGTCTTCTCTTGCCAAGGCCACGCCATACTTGAACTGCAACTATTCCTTTCACAGTGGAAGGGGTGTGGAATAATAGGAAGACTTGGTACTGGCATCGGAGGAATTATTAACTCTACTCAGTTTTACTATAAGCTGGCTCAGGAGTTATTATAACAGGAAAAGGTTGCTAATTCTCTCTGCAGAAGCAGCTTGTCTCTTTAGCTGCAATGTCCCTTCAAAATAGAAGAGCCCAGGATCTGCTTACAGCAGAGAAAGGACGAACCTGTCTCTCTCTAGGAGAAGAATGCTGCTACTTTGTAAACCAATCAGGTCTTGTCTTAAGCAAAGTTAAAGAGCTCAGGGATCAATCAAACACAGAGCTAAAGACCTTCAAAAAAAAAAAAAAAAACCAGGATTATGGAGCTTGTTTAACAACTGGCTGTCCTGGCTCTACCCTCTTAGGCCCGTTTAAAACCATCTATTATTGCTGGCCTTTGGGCCTCTCATCTTTAACCTTCTTGTCAAATTCATTTCTTCGAGAATTGAGGCCATAAGGCAACAAATGGTCCTGCAAATGGAACCCCAGATGTCCTGGGCTCATAAGTTCTATTGCGGAACTCCGGATCAACCTGCACCCCTAGAAAACTCCTCTCTGAAAGAAACCTCAATTGCAGGGCCCCTTCTGTGCCCCAATTCAGCAGGAAGTTGTTAAAAAGTGATCAACGCTCCTGTCCCAACAGCAGTTGAACTTTCCTGTTCAACTGGAAAGAAGGGGGGACTGAGGGGCTCTTCCCAGGTCCATGGGGGGCAGGGTTTCAAAGGCAAGAGTTTCCTGGCTCCACTCCTCCATCCAGGAATGTAAAGTTCTTCGTCTGGGTTTCCCACGCATGGGCTAGGTGGAGAAATCCAGGTGGGGTTCTTTGTCCAAAAAGCCTCGGCCAAATGCTCTGAGAAGAGGGGGCTCTGTTGTGGACCAAGCAGCCATTCTGGTATCAGAGTCAAAGTTCGATCACTCCAGAGGAAGTTTGTAAGAACTCCTCTCCTTGGATGAGAACATGAATGGGGAGGGAGTAACTCAAGGGTTAAAATCCCACAGCTCCCTCCCTATGCAGATTCCTTCTCTGGGTCCCCTCCCTTGTCAGCGTGGGAGTGGTCTCTCCTTCTGTCTCTTTCTGTCTTTCTGCCTAATAAATTGCTCCCTGCAAAATTCTTTGGGTCCATGATATTTATTCAAATGGCAAACTCACCATATCTCCAGGGCCCCTTTCCCCATTCTTCAGGGTAAGAGAGGCCAAGAACCTTGGATCGGGGAACTGGGAGTGTCTGAGATGCCACCTCTGCTCCCCCCCATTACAATATAACAGAAAGAACCCTGATTCTGATGTTCTAAACTCACTCACTGCCATCTAGGTTAGGTGAAATACAGGGCAGATCAAGATTGTGTTTTTCCTGCAATTACATAATTTGAGGCCTTGTCTAAGATAGAGATACAGGGCTTTGAAAGAGACACATGAAAATGAGGTACTCTGAAGCTTAAGTTTTGTTAGCTACTTGGTAAATGTGCCTCTGAGGAGATACTCATAATCTTCTATTCTGATGAATGTAAAATGGAAGGCATGCAACTATCTTGCATGTTCTGCACATGTACCCCAAAACCTAAAATGCAATAAAAATTTAAAAAAAAAATGGAAGGCATAATGTCTGCTTAAACTACATTATCAGATTTGTGTAAGAAGTCAAAATAAAATAACACATGGAAAGTGTAACTAGTGCCCTACAAATGCAATTTGTACAGGACACAGTGGCTCATATTAAGGCTGACTGGGGCCACTCCCCCGAACCCAGCCTATCTGAGATGTCTCCATTCTTGCATACCATGTCTTGGTTCTTGGGACCTTACTCTCTACAGCTTGTCTGGATTTAATCATTGCTTGAGTCTTCTGTCAGTTCTAATCTACTTAATTTAGTAATAATAATTTTTTTGTTTTTTGAGACGGAGTTTCTCTCTTGTTTCCCAGGCTGGAGTGCAATGGCGCAATCTCGGCTCACTGCAACCTCTGCCTCCTGGGTTCAGGCAATTCTCCTGTCTCAGCCTCCTGAGTAGCTGGGATTACAGGCACGCGCCACCATGCCCAGCTAATTTTTTGTATTTTTACTAGAGACGGGGTTTCACCATGTTGACCAGGATGGTCTCGATCTCTTGACCTTGTGATCCACCCGCCTCGGCCTCCCAAAGTGCTGGTTTACAGGCGTGAGCCACCGCGCCCGGCCAATTTAGTAATAATTTTTACATGCCTGCTGTGGTCGGAGATTAATTTCTACACTTTCCTTTAATTCTTTCCAATTCTGGCTCACCCATTGGTTCTACCTAAGCAGCAGCACATGTGCCCATGTACTACATCTGATCTCACAGCTCTGCTCGAATTGAACTTGCTAGTCCTTCTCTAGACCAGACAAAACCTGTGTGTACTCTCTACAGAACCTCTACCCTCCCTCACTATAACCCTTTACCCTTCTTTATGCTCTATACTCGTCGTTTATTCTGAGATGACATTAACTCTGAAAGAGTCCATTTTAAAAGGCTCTATGATAAAATACCTTCATGACTTCATATAGATTGTAATATCCTAAATAAGTCTCCTAATGAATCCCTATGCTTTTAACATTTCTAGTGAATCACACTTTTCTAAAGGTCCAGATAATATGCTATGCTTTGCAGACGATTTGCAACTAATTTTATATACACCTCACCTCTTGGAACTGGGCTTAGCACCACTCCTTCATCTCATCTCTCACATATTTCTGTCCCCCACTATAGTTCACAGTGTGTATTTGGTTAGAAGGAAGTAGACCTCCACTGATAGAGATGGCATTGTATTCAAGATGGCTTGGGATGTTTAAGGCTTGTTTACAGGATTTCCTAGGTGGTCCCCTGGGTTTATCAAGTGTTATTGGTAGAAACAGTATATGTTATCTGACTTCCTTACTTAAAATCCTCAATAATCCCCTACTATCTTAAAATGAAATCCAAACCCAGTCAGGAACTAAAGCAGCTTGATAATGGCTTCTGAAATTTTTGGCTTTACTTCTTAATCAACCAATTCAATTAATTTACTTAAAAGATCAAAACATACCTTTACTTTCCCATACTTTCAATGATGCATTCCTCCATTAAATTATTCACTTAGTCAACAAATATTGAGTGGCTACTATGTTGCAGACATTGTTAAGACAGCTATAAAAATACACGTAGCATAGTCTCTTTCTTCAAGGAACTCACAGAGTACTGTGGACAGACAAAAAAATAAAAGTCTTTGGCAACTAACTGCAATAGAAGCATGACTTCTCTGAGTAGGAAGTAGGGAAAAATTCCTGTGGGGAGGTGACATTAAACTATGAATGGAAAATGGGTAAACAATGATCATACAGGAGGTTAGAGGAGGGTATCTCAAGGTAGTATAAACAGTTATGACAGTTCAATCACATGAGGCAGGCAAGGGGGAGATACAGCATATTTGGGTGGGGGCGGCATAATCTAAGAGTGTGCACTGTAGAGCCAGATCGCTTGGGTTCAAATCCCAGTTTGGTCACTTACTAACCAAGTAGACATAGTCAAGTTGCCTTGGTCACTTGCTCTCTGTTCCTCATCTATAAAATGGTCATAACAATAGCATTCATATCAAAGGATTTTCATGAAGATAGAACAATTTACCGTTGGCACATAATAACAACAAAAGACATATTGAATATCACTATCATTTTAAATGTCAACATCATCACTCCTCTGGAGTCTTCAAGTAGTTCACTAGGGCTAGCGGATGGAGTATGAGATGTATGGTATCATGAATGTCTTATACACAGACTACAACATTTGGAATATATCTTCTATTATGTTTGGTTGTGAATAATCAGTGTCCAGGCTGCAATCTGGAACAATTATATCAGAATCTCCAAGGGTGAGATATAAACATTGGTGAAGCTTTCCAGCTAACTCCTGTGGTTCCAAGATCGAGAACCACTGAATTAACTAGAAGCAGTCTTCCTCCTGAAAACTACTGTAACATTTATCATGTAACTTTGGGGGTACATATCTAATATCAAATGAGTCTTTAAAATATACATTAGTAATTTCACACAGAGTTTTTGGTTCCATGGATGTGGACTGAATAGAGTCAAGGGATATTTATTTTTACGTTATTCTGATATAGGTGACATGCCTATGAGACTCTGCATAACAGTGTATATCTCTCATGTGGCACACAGCCTATCGTGTCTGGTGTTGTAATCATTTTGTACATTTTTACCTTCTCTACAAAGCAACCATTTCCAGGATGGCTGGAGTCTAGTCTGAAGCACTAGAAACTCTGGGCTACACATAAATATACATACTACATCTCCTTATGGAAGAGATTTAATAAGTATTTCCTTGTTCCATTTATTAGAGAAAAATGCAGCTCTCCAGTGACATTTCCCAAACCCTAAATGTCCCTGTGGTTGTTTTCAAGATATTTTGTCAGCAGATAAAACTACTGAGACTATTTGTGTTAAACAAATGAGTGATGGATAGCTGATTAATTGTTTCATAGATTGCCTCCACTAGGTATTCCCATTCTCAATTTTCACAGTTCTCTAAGGGTCCTGACAAGCCTGTCTGAAATATTATCATTGGACACGTTTCCTGGGTAAACTTATTCTTTCTGACTACAGCTATATTTTCATTCAATAGAAGCCTCTTCAAAAGGATTCTTCATAAGAGGACGATGGAAATTCAAGTTCTATATTAGCAGACAAATTTAGTGAGTGAATTCCAAGGTTATGCTGAGAATCACATTTTTATCTCTATCCCTAAATAATCAGCCTGAAATATAGAATTTTATAATTTCATAGTAAACTTCACATGGGTAGTACTCAACAAAAGAACAGTAATTATTTAGTTTCTCTAGTTTAAGTCTATGAAAAAATAAAGTAAGAATCATAAAAGGCAGCAGCTATCACAAGCAATCTTTGTGCTCCATATAAGACACAGAAGTCTCACAGTCATGTATTTTTAGAACTGGAGAATATTATAGAGATCATAAACTCCATTTCCTTATCTCTGTTGAAATATCCATTTAAAAATTATTTCTGATAGGCAGCCCTCCATTTTAGTTTATCAGTATTTTTACTGCTCTCGAACACATTCCATTTTTGGGAAATAAAAATCTTTCACTTTCTCTTCTAAGCTTACTTACTGGCTGTGCCTTTTAACCTTCTGACACACATTCTGGCCCCAGAGTCATATGTAGCTCAAGAGTCTATAAAAAGCCACTGGGTGTGTCTGCTAATTGGTAGATGAATTGCTTCTGGCCTGTCTGCTTCTTACGTCTTGCAACAAATCTTCTCCCTAGTCAAGTCCTCTTGGGTGCAGTTTGCTTTTGTATCCAGAGTGTCTCTCTCCTGGTCTCATTTGGATCTAATGCTCATTTGGAGGGTTCCCACCATGAAGTTTTCAGAGATACTGTGACCCTAACCTGCCCAAGGGTGTCTGAATATCGCACCACCTTGGTCTGAGTCCAGTGCCTCAGATCACTTATCAATGAAAGAGGATTAGCAGAAGAAAATATTTAACTTGTCTTCTGTCTGATAGCTTTGAAATGTTTAAAAACAGTTACTTTTATTACCTGTTAACAAGTCTTTTCTTTGAAGTTTCAACAGTTTTTCACTAAACACACTGCTATAGTTTGGATGTTTGTCTCTGCCAAACCTCATCCTGAAATATGATCCCCAGTTTGGTGGTGGGCCTAATGAAGGTATTTCAGCCAAGAAGGTACATCCCTCATGAATAGAATAATGATTTCCCTCAGAGCGAGTGAGTTCTCATTCTATCAATCCTCAAAAGGGCTGGTTGTTACAGAGTCTAGCACTCCCCTAGCCCTCGCTTCCTCCCGGCTCCCCTGTGCCTTGCATCAGGAGTGGAAATAGCCTGAGGCCCTCACCAGATGCCCAGTCTTGAAATTCCCAGCCATCAGAATCCTGAGCCAAATAAACCATGTTTTCTTATTTATAAATTACTCAGTCTTGGGTATTCGTTCCTTTATAACGACCTAAAATGCATGAAGACATACATTTTCCAAATAATTTGTATACTGATCAATAAGCTCCAGGTAAAGATGACTTGTAAACTGAGATCCCCAAACCCACTGAAAAGCTCTATGTGTCCTTACAACTCAACATGACCAGCATTACTGTCTTCACCACAAATCTGTTATTCTTCCTAATTTTTCTATGGAATTCACCAAATTAACAGCCATATTTGCTCCAAATTAAATTGCCAGGATAATGTTCAGTGTTTCCAGGTGCTTCCTCTAGTAAGATCCTAACTGCTCTCACTGCTTCCTTTTTGTTCCACTCAATCTATTTTCAGAACAGTAGCCAGAGAGACACTAGTAACAAATAAGTCAGACTGTAACACTTACCTGATCCAATTTCTCCAATGTATCTTATGTGCCATGCAGTAAAAAACAAACCCCTACACTTCACTGGCCTTACACAGGAGGTGCAGGTCTGTACCCCTCTGACCTTGTCACCACTCACTCAATCCCCCAAACCACACCAGTCCTGACATTGTTCCAACAGGCTTCGACCTCAGGGCATTTGTTCCTGCCATTCCTTCTAACAAGAAAGAGTATTTCCGAAATATCCCAGGGGATGCCCTCAACTCCTTCAAGTCCTCACTCAAATACCACCTTCAGAATGAGGCCTTTTCTGATCACTCTACATAAAGTCGACACCCCTCCTCCACCACCCAAATCTCACACTTTCTATTATCTCTTCATTGCGTCATGTCTTTCTGTAGCATTTGTTAATTTATTATAAGTTGTAATTGTGGGTTTTGTTAATTATCTGTCTCTCCTCCCCTTTACATATAAGGTCTTTAAAAGGAGGGATTTTGCAGTTTTTTTCACTGTATTATCTCCATTACTTGCCAATCAATGGATGTTGGTTAAATGAATAATTTCTCCGTGTACAAATATTAAGAGATCCAATAACCCCTGTGGTTTTTCTTACATCATTCCCACCTACCACTAATGTCACAGCTCAGAATGAAATTCTATTTTGTTAGAATTATTGTCTTTCTTACAATGTCTTTCACTAATATAATACATCATACATTCTGCTGTAAGAATAATCTTTATGTGTGGTGGCTCACGCCTGTAATCCCAGCACTTTGGGAGGCCGAGGCGGGTGGATCAAGAGGTGAAGAGATCGAGACCGTCCTGGTCAACATGGTGAAACCCCGTCTTTACTCAAAGTACAAAAAATTAGCTGGGCATGGTGGCGCGTGCCTGTCATCCCAGCTACTCGGGAGGCTGAGGCAGGAGAATTGCCTGATCCCAGGAGGCGGAGGTTGCAGTGAGCCGAGATCGTGCCATTGCACTCCAGCCTGGGTGACAAGAGCGAAACTCTGTCTCAAAAAAAAAAAAAAAAGAAAGAAAGAAAAAAAGAATTATCTTTATGTTCGATTACATTCAATTCCATTGTTTAATGAATAAGTCCCCAAATCTGTAACATGGCATTCAAGATACTTTTAATTTGATCCCTAGATGTCACATTTAAGCCATTTGTGACTATGTATCTCAATTTCTCACCTCTCTGCCTTTGTCCACATGCAGTGTCTTCTACCTGCAACCATTCTCACTCCAGCCTGTGTTTACTAAACCTCACCCTTCCAACAAGTCACTGCCCAACGACTATATTTTCAGTGAACTATTCTCCCAGTCGAAAATAATTTTCAGCCTTAGCATGATTACATATGCTTGTCATAGCTTTTCTATTAGTTTACGAGCACTATACCTATAGCATCAAAATAAATTTTCATCTTGGGCAGACATTATGTTTACTGATCAGTTTACATTGAATTACTGATATGTTCCGTATCTGAATTCTTCTTGATTTTAGCAAATGGTTTTATATGTTTATCAACTGTATTGATCGAACTAAAACATGATATTTCTATGAGTAGAGTGCTATAATATATATTAGAGAATTCTATTAAAGTAGACATTGATCCATTATTGAACAGTCCTGGAACTTCATTTGTCAATAATGCCGCTGTGAATGATTGCAAAATGTCTTGCTGAAATTGACATCAACTACAGCATTTCTCCAGTATTTCCTTCAGAAGAAAAATAAATGATGCTTTGATACAGTTGTCTGGTGCACTTATTACTCCAATGCTCATTACTTATTTAATTCCAGCTGAAGTTATACAATCCACTTATTTAGTACTCTGTACTATTTTACAAATATTAATATTTTACAAATATTAGATTTCAAGCAAATTTCATTGCAGATTTAATTTGTAAAAGATAATCTGTACAAAGTTTTTGTATTCCAGACTCTAGGCACATAATATAAACTACCCATCCCTTAAATAAAATGTGGATAGTATTTCCATTTTTCTTCTGGTTTCTAATATCTTATAGAACTTTAATATTAAATAAATTAATATGTTTAGTATTTTTAAATAGTTTATCTTACCAGGTCTTGTTTCAGAAATCCATATACACCCTACCATTATACCATACACAAATTCAAATCCAGGTTGATAAAAAACTAATATAAAAATAAAATACTAAAAAAATGTAAAAGAATAGAATGTCTAAAATGACAGGGTATATATGGATTTCCTAAACAAGACTGAGAAAAACTCATTATAAATAAAAATTTAAGTTGAATTATTTAGACAATTTATGCATAAGTTTTTTTATTAGTGACGTACATTAATCTGTTTTAGTATTGAAGCTTCTCATCTATACGAATGGTCACTTACTTAAGTTTTAGTTTTTGATCTTTAATAAAGTTTTGTGATCATTTTCTTTTTTTTATTTTGAGACAGAGTCTCGCTCTGTCGCCAGGTGCCAGGCTGGAGTGCAGTGGCGCGATCTCGCAACACAGCAACCTCCGCTTCCTGGGTTCAAGCAATTGTCCTGCCTCAGCCTCCCGAGTAGCTGGGACTACAGGCACCCCCTATCACGCCCAGCTAATTTTTGTATTTTTAGTAGAGATGGGGTTTCACCATGTTGGCCAGGATGGTCTCGATCTCTTGACCTCATGATCCACTCACCTCGGCCTCCCAAAGTGCCGGGATTACAGGCTTGAGCCATCGCACCTGGCCAGTTTTGCAATCATTTTTTACAATTTTTGCTGGACATTTTTCCTGGCCCCCTATGCTTTTTAACAATATTACTAAATGGAATTTTCTTTCAGTTATAATTTTTAATTCTTTCTTGTTGGTAGATAGAAATACTACTGGCTTTTTGAAATTGATTTTGTTCAGTGATATGCTGAATTATATTATTGATTCGGAAAGCTTGTTGCTTGATTATCTTGGAGTTTCTATAAAGATAATATCTCTAAATCACGATTTTATTTCCTTCCATTCTTAAATGTTTTCCATCTCTAGAATGAGGGCATCAGACAAATTGTTGAACGAAGTGGTGGTAGGGGGCATCTTGTTGTGTCCTTCAATACATCTAACCTTTTGCAATAAAGTAAGTTTTTTGAATATATCCTTTACTGTTTTAAGAACATTGTGTTCTATTTTTACTTTGCCAACAGTTTTTACCATAAGTAGCTGTTAAAATTTGTCAAAGGATTTTTCTGCATCTATGGAGATGGTCATATTTCTCCTTTAATTGGCTAAGGTGATGAATTATATTAAAAGATTTTATGTTGAAATATCCTTCAATCCACGGGATAAATCCAACCAGGTTATGCTGCATTAGTTTTTGCACATCATTGCGCTTAGGCTTCTGTTTTCTTTAGGACTATGATGTCTTTTTTCAAATATAAAAATGGCTTGATTTGCCTTTTTTATACTACCCTTGTGTAGGTAAGGTGTTAAGGTTATATTCACTTTATAAGTTAGGAAGAATGTCTCTTTTTCTAATCAGCGGGGGAATGTGCATAAAATAGAGATTTTCTGTGTCTTGAGGACTTTAATACTTCCCTAGAACATTCATTTCCAGACTCTTGGCTATCTGTTTTACACCAGGTTTTCAAATCCTCAATATTTCCACCTTCCAACACTCTCAGCTGGTTACTCTGCTTTTTATTATATTGTGAAAATAAAATCAATAAAGAAGAATGGCCACAAAAATCTCACCATCATATATACCCACATACCTACATATGTACCCATCATTTCAAGAAGGGGGGTGGTCAAAGGTAGCTGACAAACACATGATTATTTTAAAACCACTACTTTTGTAAAAAACATACAAAGTATATTGTCTCTGTCTAATGGGACTATGAGTAATTGGTAGTTTTCACTATATTTTATAAAATTTCCAAAACAATGAAATTAGATATTTTAGTTTCAGAGATTTATCTATTTTTGTGTAAGTTATGATAATTTCTTTTTGAGTACCCAACTAGCTTTCTTTTTCTTTAGAAGGAAAACGATCAATCTTTCTTTCTTTTTATTGAAAGAAAGAAAAATTTTCTTTCCCAGGAAGAAAAGAAAAAAAAATGAAATGGCTAAAGCAGATTAGAGCTTTGTAAACTTGTCATACTACGTTAGATAAGCACTGATGATGAGATTTTTGCTTTAAGCTATTTATGGCACTTTTTCATTTTGTGACATACTGACACTTCATAGTCCTATTGTGACATACCGACCCTTCATAGTCCTATTGTGACATACCGACCCTTCACAGTCCTATTGTGACATACCGACCCTTCACAGTCCTATTGTGACATATTGACCCTTCATAGTCATATTGCAATTAGCTTTGCATGTAGTCATCTGTCAGGGAGATAATCTTGACTAAACTACATAATGGTATGGAATACCACTATCAGATATTTTCTTTAAAATGGTAGATTTGAGAGAGAGAAACTATGTTTTTAAACTATAATTACTGAACTTTATCTTCACTAGATATTTCAGATCACTGCAAATATTAAAGTCTTAAAAACAGCATAGTTTATTAAAATATTTACATCCATATTTAACTACAGACTAAATTCAAAGTGCCTCATAGAATATCATATATTAAACTATATCAATAACTACATATTTACATTCAACTTATTCAAATTGATATAATACTTCATAATAAATTTTCCTTCTACAAATTTATCCATATGAGAAGAGTTCTTCTGCTTGACTTTCTAAAGGCTGATTTTTGTTTGAAAAAGACAAAGTTCTTTGTATTCATCTTAATGCATATGCTTTAATTTTTTTTAAAGTTGAGGTGAGAAAGTTTTTATGCTTCACCCCCACTTTTTTATTCCATTTACTCTATCTCTGTATTCTAATGTACAGATCAACAATTATTTGAAAGTCAGAAGCCAGCTGAATCTGTGTCCCACAGACAAATCCCGAAATTTTTTTCCTAGAATGCAGTAGTTCGGTTTATTGATCCCTTTTTTATCCTTCCCTTCAATGTTCCCTTCCTTCCCTTTGTTGCTTTGTTCCTTTTGTCTTTGATTTGTTAAACATTTTGATGGGTATCTTTATGTTAGGCTGGGTTTTAAAGAACTGGGTAAATGAGAAGGACATGGTTGGTGAAATCTGAGAACATGAATACCAATTCACTCCTCATCACTTATCAGATATTTCACACCTTAAGAAAGCTGTGGGATAATTGTAACTATCATTTTCTTATGCAAAGATGGTTTTGAGACTTCATGCCTTATGCAACATAAAGGGTTAAATGTAATGATGTCTGTAAACGCACAAAGCACTATACTTGGTATACAGAGGTTGATTAATCAAAAGTTAATTTCATTTTCTTGCCTGAAGTGTTTGATTAATGGAGAAATAGTGACATCCAATGTGAAATATTTTAAAGCTGTGGCATGAACAAGATCCTAAAGAAACACAGAATGCCTAAATCTCTCTGTAAAAACAGATTATAATATTTGGCTGAATCCAAAAGATAAAAAGGACTCTGTCACCTGTAGAAAGGCTGAGCAGGTATTCTAGGTTTGGAAAGAGGCATCTGTAAAGGTACAAAGGATAAAACTCTACTGACTGTATGGAGACCATATATTGGCTGAAAGAGATGATGTTGGAAAATAGTCTATGAAGAACCATGAATGGCCTGCTAAAGAATTTAGTTCTGCATGTATCTGTGATTCCCAACCAGTGTGGACAGATTCCTTCAGCCATCGGGGCTTTGGGCGGCATCTGGGGCAGCCCCTGGGGTCAATCACTTCTAGCAACAAAAATGCTGACATCGGTATGCCGAACAGATTGGATTCTTTGTATGACAATATATTAAAAAGCCTGGGAAACATCTCTATAGATATTATACTAAATATTTTGACTTGTATACTTGCTAAATTTTAGATGCTTCACATCGTGACTGGTATTAGAAGAGGCGATGATCACTGAGGAGTCAGACAAGCAAGAGCCCTAACTAAAGATTACGCAGCTCACCCAGGTGGGAGGGCAGAAGGGAAGTGATCCAGCTGTGGAGCCTGCTTTGAAAAGGTCTGTAACGCTGCAGCTTCTGCAGTTTGGTACAAGATCAGTTAGTCTTTTCTTAGTATTTCTTGAAGAACATCAGCATACAAAATCCCCTTATTCTTGGCAAGGTCTTCCAGGGTTCATGATGTGTAAAGCGACCCACTGGTGTTTTCCAAGTGTCCATTATATTCCTGCTCAGAGGATTAAGGCAACTTTCTGAGACATATGGTCTTATAAAGCTCCAGAAGGAGAGAACAGGCAGCTTGCTTTGTGTACAGACAACTGACTAGCTGTCCCTCCCAAGGGAGAATTGGGCTGTATGTGGAGCTACCACTGAGGTATTATGTGTTCTCTCTGGTACTACATTAGGACTGAGGCCTTAGCTATCTTTCCTTTGGTTTGGGAACTACAGAAGGTAAGACTGCTGGGTCAATTCTACATATTTAGGGATTTTAAAAACAAAGCATAGAAGTTCAGAGTTTCTTTCCTGGGGGGGAAGGGGTGCTAGGATTAAACAAAAGATAAAATACGAGATCAGAGAATTACTTATATGAGTCAGTGGTTGCATTAAGAGAGCTGCTCCACTTTGCCACTCTGTTATTAAAGCTGCCTTTCTGCTACCTAGTCTGCTCTAAGGGCCCACCTGCTGGGATCCAGCTGGCAGGGAGCTACAGTGTTAGTCCAAGTTATCATAACCGGCTCTAGAATGCCTGCTGCAGAGCAGTTGAGTGGTTAGGTGGTGGTCAAGGTTTTATTTTGAACTGTTTATACATGCGGCGTATGTCTGATCTTGCTCCAGTACAGATGGGGCTAAGTGTACACTTTTGTACTCATAGCCTAGTGAGAGACTCAAAAGTCCACAGCCCCTCCTGCTGAAAAACCTTGCCTGCTCCAAAGAATGGGAGTTCTCTCAAGGTTGGAAACACGGCTACATCCACAGGAAGCCAAGTACCTCGCACTGATTTTGAGTCCTAGAGAGTTTCACAACCCGCAGACCAGGAGATTCCCTCTGGTGCCTACAACACCAGCGCAAAAAACTGGGTGGCCGCAGTAGCTGAAGCAGCTTTTTTGTGCTTTTTGTTTGTTTGTTTCTCATACCCCAGGGGTTCCTGAAATGCCAGCGAGAGAGAACCACTCATTCCCCTGAAAGAAAAAGGGAGCGGAAGCCAGGGAGCCAAGTGATCTTGCCCCATGAAAAGCAGCAAGCTAAGGTACATTGGCTTGAAATTCCCACAGCCGGGACAGCAGTCAAGAGCTCCACCTGGGACGGTGGAGCTTGGAGAAGGGGAGGGGCGTCTACCATCACTGAGGCTCAGGTAGGCGGTTCTAAACACACCTGTGTAAACAAAGTCACGGAGAATTCCAAGACATGGAGATGTGCAACAAACACTGGCAACAGGAACAGTCCCCTTCAATGGTGAGAGTGAAATGTTCGAAATTTCAAAAATTTCGGCTAACCGAAATAAGAACAACACAGTATTAGGGCATTTTTGCATTGTTAGAAATATCTGACACTGGGTAGATTATAAAGAAAATAAATTTAATTGGCTCATAGTTCTGCAAGCTGTACAGGAAGCATAATGCCAGGCATCTGCTCAGCTTCTAGTGAGGACTCAAAAAGCTTAAAATCATGATGGAAGGGGAAGCAGAAGCAACATAGCAAAAGCAGAAGCAAGGCAGAGAGCCTGAGTGGGAGAAGGTGCCGCACACTTTTCAAGGAGCAGATCTCATAAGAATGATCACGAAGACAGCATTAAGCCATTCATGAGGGATTCACCCTAAGACCCAATCGCCTCCCACCAGGTCCCAGTTCCAGCACTGAGGATTACAATTCAACGTGAGATTTGGGTGGGGACAAATATACAAACTTTATTATACACTACCTCAGAAATGTGACCCAGATCTTTGATTTTATACCCTGGATAACTATGACATAGCTCTAGGACCAGGACCATTTAGGTTTGTCTTATTGAGGTAGCAGGTACTGACATGGTTCGGATTTGTGTCCCTACCCAAATCTCATGTTGAATTGTAATTGAGAAAGAGCCTAATGGGAGGTGACTGGATCATGGAGAAGGATTTTCCCTTGTGGTTCTCATGTTAGTGAGTTCTCAGGAGAGCCAGTTGTTTAAAGTGTGTAGCTCTCTCCCTTCACTCTCTCTTTTTTTCCCTCTGGCCATATAAGATGTGCCTGCTTCCCCTTCACCTTTTGCCATGATTGTAAGTCTTCTAAGGCCTCCCAGCCATGCTTCCTGAGGAAATGTGAGTAAATAAAAACTCTTTTCTTTATAAATTACCCAGTCTCAGATAGTCTTTTTATAGTGATATGAGAATGGAGTAACACAAGTACCAACTCACTAATTAAAAAGGCAAACATCAGGATTGAAATACAGTCAAATATAAATATGTGGATTTTGGAGCAGGCAGTCATAGAAAGGACTTCCTTTCCTAGGAGGTTTATATATCAGTTATAACATGGTAAAATTCTCCCAAATAACACGATTCACCTCAGAGCATTATAAGAGAGCTTCCAGAAATAATGTTCAGTAGACTTAAAATTTTCAGTCCCATTCCAGGCTGTAAGTCAGAGGGCCAAGGATTGGCAAAAACCAGGAAAGCTATCTAATTTCAAGGGATAAATAAATAGTCAAGTGGCAATTTATAGATTAAAATATGGGATAAATGCTCTAAAAAAAAGGTGTATCTGCAATACTGTGAGAATGCACAGGAAGGTTGAGAAAATTGACCCTGCAGAGGTGGAATAATTGATTTCATTGTTTTTGAGTAGGACTCATAATACGGAGGAAAGAAAAAAATAATCAAAAACTAAAGACAGAAGCTAATTCACCTCAAACTTTTATAAACGAGCAAAAGCAGAAATAAGCAACTAGGGGAGGAAGAAGATAAATAAAAAATATTGTCTGCATAAGGGTAAAGGTTATTATAATTCTTGAGTAAATAGGGAGTTTGGTGTTACATTCCTTTTAACAGTGTCAGTATTAAATTCTAAACATCAGAATTAACAGTATTTTTACCACTGATACATACAATTTTGAATCTGTGGGCATATATAAAATACAGGTAAGAGGAGAGGACAAGTGGTTAATTTCCTCACTCCAAGGTAAACAACTGCATCATCGCTTTGCTGTTGCACATTAAGAAATAAATTATCTCTTAAGAATTTGGCATAACCAAAGAATGAAATTACTTTATTTCAGAAATCATCTCTAGGAAGGATATGAATGCTTGGATCATTATAGCTATGTTAAAATCAATTTGGATTGATCAGAGAAAGGGAATTGAAATAATAATATTGAAAACACTCCAAGGAGATCAAGTTCCCACAGCATGAAGAATTCATAATAAGCTTTTCTATCCTTAAGAGCAAAGGCCATGATAAATTGAAAACGGCTTGCACACCTTAATAAAGATCTATTATCTTTTCTTTCCTACTTTTGAAACCCATTTTGATATGAACTCTCAGATATAATGAAGTTGTTTGTGCTATGAAATATGATCTATAGTTAGGATGTTAATTCAAAGTTCTTATAAGAAAATCCATTTTATAATAGTCACTCTTTTATGCTGAATATATTTCAGTGTCTGTCCATACTTGAGAATTAAGACACACATGGAAAGTATCTAAAATTTATTTAAAATAAAGGCAGTAAGAGTTAAGAATGCTTAAATTCACAATTCCGGTTGGACATCAAGACTTAACTGCTGATAAATATACGAATTTATAATAAATAGCAAAATTATTATCATTATTATAACTAGCAGGTATGGTTCTCCCTCATTGTAATGACTAATCTTTCTGGAGTCAGGAGCATGTCTCAAACGACAGGATGATATGTCCAGTTTTAAGCTGTTCGATTATTTTTCTCAGTTCTAAGTCTGTTTCTTCTTCGTTGTGTTCTGCAGTTTTATTGAACTCAGTAGTATAAAGGTTACAGAGGCTCACTTTGAGACTGCATTGTGCTCAGTGTCCAATTATATTACAAGACTTACTGCCTAACAGCCTCCTTCAAAATGTCCCTTGGCTGCAACAAAACATCAGGATTAAAAGCTGTCAACTTATAGCAAACTACTGTCAGCTTTCAAACTCTTTACTGCTGAATACATGTAAATTTTACATAAACATTCATTGCAAAACCATCTTATTTCTCCAGAATATCTGAAATCACAAGCTAAAAGTAAAATGCCCCAAATTAAGAGATTTTTAAAAAATCAAACAAAAATACAAATACCCATAATATTCTACTTCTTCCAATTAAAAAAGTTCCATGACTCTCAATCTATTCCAACTAATTATATCTCTTCTACATAATTTTTCTATGAATGCTAATTCACTTCTTCATTTCCCATTCATTCTTTTATCTACTCCACCAGGCTTGTGTCTACCCGCCTCCAAACTGTGTTTTAAAGTTATCTGAGTTCTACAAATTGCAGTTCCTATGAACTACTCTCGAATTTCATTTTCACTCACATTTTTGCAGCATTCCATATAGTTGAATATATTTAAACTGTTTTTCTTCCTTAATACTTCCTGTTCTGTCATTTTTTTCCCTTTTACTAACTGCTTCTTTCTAGTCTCCTTTTTCCTAAAAGCTTACACATTGCCAACTTATATGTTGAGTCTTAGGCCATCCTGTTTTCCTGCCCTCCGTAACTCAGCGCATCCATTGCCATATTTTGTCTATGTTGTTGATAAGATAAACATTTCCAGCCCCTTTAGGCTGTTATGTACAACTTCTTTTAAATGTATCCCTCAGGAAGTTTTCCAGTTTCAAATGGTAGCAAGGAAGCAGGCTGGCTTCAATCTCCTGCACAGAGAACCAAAATCAAACATACAGTGTCTTGATTATCACCAGAAATACCCGAGAGTCAAATCTGAAGTACAGACAGTTCCCAGGGATACAGAAAAGTGAAAGAACTCTGAGCACACAGTAAGGAAATCAGACTTCCATATCTGTGATGCCCCTCCCTCCAATCTGCCTGATATCAAGGAGGTGGAACATTTCCCCCCTGACTCACAATTTCCACACTGGAAAAATGTAAGACTGATGTATACAACCAGCTTCCCCGCTGGGCTCTCTGACAATAGTCGGGTCCATGGCTCAACCCAAAGGAAACACTGGAAATGTCTGAAGAGACAAATATTCCTGAGGACAGCCAGAGACAAAGGGGGATGATGAGGCTACCACCCTCAGCCCTAAAAACTCTGCTCTTTTTAAAATTTAACTTAATCTATGTTTTTTTGAGACAGAGTCTCACTGTTGCTCAGGCTTGAGTACAGATATGGAAGCAACTTCACTGTCCATCAGTGAATGAATGAAGAAAGAAAATGAGTCATATATACACAATATATTATTAGGTCATAAAAATGTATAAAAATAATTTCATTTATAGCAACATGGATGGGACCGGAGGTCCTATGTTAAGTGAAATAAGCCAAGCACAGATAGACAAATACTGCATGTTCTCACTCATAATTGGAAGTGTAAAAATTGGACTTCATGAAGACAGAGATGAGACTGATGGTTACCACAGCCCAGGAAGAATAGGGGGAGAGAGGATGAAGAGGGGTTGATGACTCTGTAATAACATACACCGTGATAAAAGAAATAAGACATAATGTTAAAAAGAGCAGCAAGGTTATTACAGTTAACAATAATGTATTATACATTTCAGTATAGCTAGATGAGAATAATTTGAATGTTTCTAGCATAAAGAAAAGATAAACATTTAACATGAAGGATATCCCAATGACCCTGTGTTGATATTTGTACACTATATGAATGTATCAACATATCACATGTGCTCTCAAAATATATATTACGTATCAATAAAAAATTGCAGTCCCCAAACATGTTTGGTACTCCAAATGAATAAATAAATAAATGCCTCACTACAATTTCACATTTAACACGCTCACAATGAGACTCATTTTCTCCTAGTTTTTCACCATCTTTTGCCATCATATCCTTGTTTTATCACACTTTCTCCTTTTACCTAACATTCAATCCTCCTGCAAACATTATTTTACATACCCTGAATTACCACCTTGTGTCATCTGCCACTACTATCATTTAAATACATCCTCTTCTACGTCACTGTCTTTCTGTCCAGTATGACCTGTCAACTAGTATGTGACAATGGGTTAACTTGTTTCCTGCTTCCTTTCTTTCCTCTTATGATTTGCTACCCTTTTATCAAATTATATCACCTTCCACTCTCAGCATTTACTCTCCTTTAGTGTTTTCCCACTGTCTGTGGAGCAAAACCCAAACTCTCTAGTATGGCATTTAATCTTGTGTGAACTTACCTTCTTTTCAACTTTATCTCTTCCCTCACTCACCATGACTCACTATACTGCTGACACATCAGTATTCTCTGGCAAATGTCACAAATATCCTGCCTACAGGACTTTGCACATGATGATATTCTCTTTGCTGATATACTTTATTTATAGCCCTTTCATATTTGTTCAGGTTTCAGTCAAACTGCCATCTATTTAAAGAAGTCTTTCTTAACTACCCTAACTTTAGACTTCTAGTTATCTTCTGTTTTAGATGTCATGTAAATTTCCAAGAGTTAGTGTGATTTGCATATAAGTATGTTAGTATTTGTATGCATGTGTGTGCTTCCCATGTTGAAATATAAGGTCCTTGAAAGCAGGGACAATGTGTGTCTTTTCATTTCGTTCTTAGTAAATAGGCACATATTAAGTGCTTTAATAAATTTGGTTAAGAAATTCACCATCTAGTTTGTTCAAATACAGCTTCTGAATAAATGATAGTTTAAATTGTTTTAATGAACAAACATTTTGCCTAGTTAGTATACCTGAAAAGGAAGGGGTCTGATCTTTTGAATCTTCCATATTAGGCCATCAGTGAGCATGGAATTCTCTGGGGGTTGGCAGGTCACATAACCTGGTAGCTCCTAGCCAAGGGCAACTTTTAGAGAAGGGAGCAGCTGTGTACTATTAGCAGCCAGCAATCACCACTGAGAGATGGGTACAATTGCTCAGTAATGAAATGCAGGAAGAATATCTAAAATGCCCATTACATACACATTTTCATTTAATGACTATTACAATCATCTCGGAAGATTACTGACCATATTTTACCATGATGAAAGTAACTGTAAAACGTTAAGTGGTTAGTTCAAGGAAAATGTCCAGCAAAGGGTACTGACTAGAAGAGAGCTAGAGACCGTCACTTTAAAACCAGGACTCCTCTCCCTTGAAGTGAATACTGCTCTTTGTATACAAAGAAACTCAAATAGAAGAATGTCCATCTTGGGAGAAAGAAACAATTCACTTAGCTGCCAATGCCATCTTTTTAAGCGAGGTAAGAAAACTGCCGGAAAGACTAAAATGCAAAAGACACAACTCAGTTTTTAATAATCATTTTGCTCTGCTCATGATGAAGAAAATAACTATATTAATAATGGAGATAAAAATAGTTATGCTACTTGGGGTATTAAATGCCTGTCTTTGAAATCTTTGAAAACATTTTCATATTTAATCCTCTCTGTGGCCTAATACTATTTCTACAAAATAGGAATGGACCAAAAATAGAGCAAGATAGAAATTGATTTAAAGCATCAATGACATAATTCAAACTTTATTTTTTCAAATCACCCTTTGTCGTAGTCTGCTTTGGCTGTAACAAAAATATCATAGACTAGGTGGCTTATAAACAACCAAAACTTATATTTCACAGTTCTGGAGGCTAAGAAGCACAAGATCAAGGTACTGGCATATTCAGTATTAGTTGAGGGCCTGCTTCCTTGTTCATAAAAAATACCTTCCTGTATCCTCACAAGGCAGATGGGACAAGGAAGGACTTCGGAGCTTCTTTCATGAGGGCACCACTCCCATTCACGAGGGTTCATTTTTTCATGACCTAATTACTTCTTAATGGTTCCACCTCCCAATGTCACCACACTGTGAGTTTGGTTTCCACATACGAATTTCTGGGGAATACACTCAGTCCACAACACCCTAATTAATGAAATACAATAAATATTAAATGAAAGCACTATCATATATTCTATAACAGCGAAGAAACATTAGGATACATTGTAAAGTGACTAATATACCAAGATACATTATCAAGTCAAGGGAACTCAAGAAGTGGATGTCTCTGACAATAAATAAAGGAACACCAATCTTTACATGTTAAGAAGTTGAAAATTTAAAGAAAATTATTTTCAAATGTGTAAGATGCTACATAAATCCTATAATGTTGAAAGCCAAAATTGCAAAAATAGAACTATAAGTAGGGAAGAATTTTATCATTAAGGAAATAATACCAAAAAATCGAGGAAAATGCAATACTTACAAAACCAGAAGGGGCATATCACTGTTTCAAAATATAGTTGTGGAGACATTGAGAAAAAGAAGAAGGCAAGAGGAAACTATGTAAAAAGTCTTAGTGTCTATTTAAGTTATGTATCGACAAAACCTACTTTTCATCTGTCCCATTTTACACAAAAGGGAAATTTTATCTGCAAAGCATCCTGGTGAGAGACTTGCAGAAAAGGTAAGGTTCTTAATATAGCATAAGAAAAAAGAAGACAGAGGAAACATGACCTAACCAGAGTAAGATAAAGTAGCAGTGGAAATTCCTAGAGTGCTTGTGCACCTCTTTTCAGGAAAATTGGGTGCTTTTGGCCCATAATAACTATCCTATATAAATAGTTCACATGCTTCTAACAATTTCACCTGTTCCTAAAAGGATTTTTGGAGAAAGTCTAAATCTTAATTGAGAGCAAAACAAAGTTAGGGTGCTAAAAAGAAAAAAAAGGATTTAAACCTACCCTTAAATTATTTTTAGAAGTTTTTTTTTCTGGAACTATTGCATGTAAAAATATGGCTATCATTTTATTTCTTTAAAAAGAAATTTTACCACTCAAACAGTATAATGATCAAGGAATTTTTAAAACTACTGTGTGAGAAACCTTAATTGCTATGAGGTCTCAGAAAAGTTCAAAAGGGAGTACAAGAGGACCTCTCCATCTAACTGATTTATATATTGTAGTTCCATGAACAATTCAATCTGGAACATAGAAACAGTAAAACTTTGTGATGTGTGTGTGCTTGCACATATTCATTTCAGAAACTGCTTATGCTAATTTGAAAACAACTGGTATAAGCAATATACTAAAAATAATACCTAAACCTAGGTGACATTAAGCAATCAGGTAAAAAAAAAATCCAAAAAGCCATCTGCTCACACACAACTGAATTCTTGATGTTTTAAAAAATAACTTATTGCTGGAGGAGACTTAGCAGGAGATACAAACTTTAAAAGAACACATTTTGCTAATACAGAAATTGAAAGAGATTCATTAGATGAACAAACTGCTCATAATGGTGTTTTCATGGACAATAAATCACTTTATAAATTAAGTCTATAATACTGAAAATATTGAGGTTGTGATAATGTACACCATAGCACTGATAATTGCAAAGATTGTAACACTCTCCCCAAGGAATAGAATCAGAGTTTAGTTTACTCAGATCTGTTCACATTAACAACATATTGGAGGTCAGAAAGTACAAAATTCATCACTAAGATCAAACTGTTTTCCATAGAAACATGAAACTATAATCCAAATATTACTATTTATCATTTTTATCAGCTGGAATAATTTGATTATGTCAGCGGAGAAAAAAAATGCTCAAATAGAATCTTGTCAAGAAAGCTTTCTGTACCTACCGTTCCCATGTTCCTGAAGTTCTATTCCCAGTTAGACTATAGACTTAGAATAAGTTTTATTATGTGATGCCAACGGGCAGACTGCAGTCAGCAAAAAGTTTAAAAGATAAATTCAACAGACTACTAAGGTAAACTCCTTCAAATCCAAAGTCTGAGGTTTTGTTGTTGTTGTTTTAGTTCAGAAAAATTATCAGAAAATATTGAGTTCTAAAACCACAACAGCCTGATGTATCATTTTTATATCAAGCTTTCATTACTTTATAAAAGATGTATTATAATTTTGGGGGTGATTAGACATAACAGCATCTTATAGTCTTGAACTATGCAGCTTTAATTTGAGGCTCTTATCAAATACATGGTCTACTTGAAACTCAATGTCATTTCCATAAGAATAAATATTAACTTATTTGTCTCTCATTTTAGCAAGTAAGGATTCTATTTATTTATTTATTTATTTATTTATTTTTATTGTACTTTAGGTTCTGGGGTACATGTGCAGATCATGCAGGATTGTTGCATAGGTACACGCATGGCAAGGTGGTTTGCTGCCTTCATCCCCCCATCACCTCTATCTGTTATTTTTCCCCTCATTATCCCTCCCCACCCCCACTGTCGCTCCCCTAACCCCCCCCACACTGACCCCAGTGTGTGATGCTCCCCTCCCTGTGTCCATGTGTTCTCATTGTTCAACACTTACTTATGAGTGAGAACATGCAGTGTTTGGTTTTCTGTTCTTGTGTCAGTTTGCTGAGAATGATGGTTTCCAGATTCATCCATGTCCCTATGAAAAACACGAACCCATCATTTTTTATGGCTGTGTAGTATTTCATGGTATATATGTGCCACATTTTCTTTATCCAATTTATTGTTGATGGACATTTGGGTTGGTTCCAGGCCTCTGCTATTATAAATGGTGCCACAATGAACATAAGTGTGTATGTGTCTTTATACTAGAATAATTTATAATTCTTTGGGTATATACCCAGTAATGGGATTGTTTGGTCAAATGGAATTTCTATTTCTAGGTCCTTGAGGAATCGCCACACTGTCCTCCACAATGGTTGAACTAATTTACACTCCCACCAACAGTGTAAAAGTGTTCCTATTTCTCCACATCCTCTCCAGCATCAGTGATCTCCAGATTTTTTAATGATCACCATTCTAACTGGCGTGAGGTGGTATCTCAATGTGGTTTTGATTTTCATTTCTCTAATGACCAGTGATGATGAGCATTTTTCATGTTTGTTGGCCACATATATGTCTTCTTTTGTAAAGTGTCTGTTCATATCCTCTGTCCATTTTTACTGGGTTTATTTTTTCTTATAAATCTGCTTTAGTTCTTTGTAGATTCTGGATATTAGTCCTTTGTCTGATGGGTAGATTGCAAACATTTTTTTCCCATTCTGTTGGCTTCCGGTTTGCTCAAATGATTATTTCCTTTGCTGCCCAGAAGCTCTGGAGTTTAATTACGTCCCATTTGTCTATTTTGGCTTTTGTTGCCAATGCTTTTGGTGTTTCAGCATGAAGTCCTTTTCTATGCCTATGTCCTGAATAGTTTTGCCTAGGTTTTCTTCTAGAGTTTATATGGTGTTAGGTTTTATGTTTAAGTCTTTAATCCATCTGGAGTTAATTTTAGTGTAAAGTGTCAGGAAGGGGTCCAGTTCCTGCTTTCTGCACGCTGCAAGCCAGTTTTCCCAACACCATTTATTAAACAGGGAATCCTTTCCCCATTGCTTGTTTTTGTCATGTTTGTCAAAGATCAGATGGTTGTAGATGTGTGGCATTGCCTCCGCGGCCTCTATTCTATTCCCCTGGTCTGCATCTCTGTTTTGGTACCAGTACCATGCTCTTTTGATTACTGTGGACTTGTAGTATAGTTTGAAGTCAGGTAGAATGATGCCTCCAGCTTTGTTCTTTTTGCTTAGGATTGTTTTGGCTTTTCGGGCTTTCTTTTGGTTCCACATCAAGTTTAAGGTGGGTTTTTTCCAGTTCTGTGAAGAAGGTCATTGGTAGCTGGACGGGGATGGCAGTGAATCTGTAAATTACTTTGGGCAGTCTGGCCATTTTCATGATGTTGACTCTTCCTAACCATGAGCATGGAATGTTCTTCCATCTGTTTCTGTCCTCTCTCATTTCACTGAGCAGTGGTTTGTAGTTCTCCTTGAAGAGGTCCTTTACATCCTTTGTTAGTTGTATTTCTAGGTATTTTATTCTCTTTGTAGCAATTGTGAATGGGAGTTCACTTTTGATTTGGCTCTCTGTTTGTCTGTTATTGGCGTATAGAAATGCTTGTGATTTCTGCATATTGATTTTGCATCCGGAGACTTCACTGGATTTGCTTATCAGTTTCAGGAGATTTTGGGCTGAGACCATGGGGTCTTACAAATATACAATCATGTCATCTGCAAATAGGGGCAATTTGGCTTCCTCTTTACCTAATTGAATGTCCTTTATTTCTTTTTCTTGCCTGATTGCTCTGGCTAGAACTTCCAATACTATATTGAATAGGAGTGGTGAGAGGGGGCATCCTTGCCTTGTGCCATATTTCAAAGGGAATGCTTACAGTTTTTGTCCCTTCAGTATGATATTGGCTGTGGGTTTGTCATAAACAGCTTTTATTATATTGTGATACATATCATTGATACCTAGTTTATTGAGAGTTATTAGCATAAGGGACTGTTGAATTTTGTCGAAGGTCTTCACTGCATCTATTGAGATAACTATGTGGTTTTTGTCTTTGTTTCTGTTTTTGTGATGGATTACATTTATAGAGTTGCGTAAGTTGAATCAGCCTTGCATCCCTGGGATGAAGCCTACTTGATCATGATGAATACACTTTTTGATTTGTTGTTGCATTTTGTTTGCCAGTATTTTATCGAAGATTTTTGCATCAATGTTCATCATGGATATCGGCCTAAAGTTTTCTTTTTTAGTTGAGTCTCTGCCTGGTTTTGGTATTAGGATGATGTTGGTCTCAAAAAATGAGTTGGGGAGGATTCCCTCTTTTTGGATTGTTTGGAATAGTTACAGAAGGAATGGTACCAGCTCCTCTTTGTACGTCTGGTAGAATTTGGCTGTAAACCTGTCTGGACCTGGGCTTTTTTTAGTTGGTAGGCTATTAATTGCTGCCTCAGCTTCAGCCTTTGTTATTGGTGTATTCAGCAATTAAACATCTTCATGGTTTAGTCTTGGGAGAGTGCAATTGTCCAGGAATTTATCCATTTCTTCCAGACTTACTGGTTTGTGTGTATAGAGTTGTTTGTAGTGATCTCTGATGGTAATTTGTATTTCTGTGGAGTCAGTGGTAATGTCCCCTTTATTGTTTTTTATTGCATCTATTTGATTCCTGTCTCTTTTCTGTTTTATTAGTCTGGCTAGTCGTTTATCTCTTTTGTTGATCTTTTCAAAAAAAAAAAAAAACCAGCTGCTGGATTTGTTGATTTTTTGAAGGGATTTTGTGTCTCTATCTACTTCCGTTCTGCTCTGATCTTGGTTATTTCTTGTCTTCTGCTAGCTTTTGAGTTTTTCTGATCTTGCTCCTCTCTTTCAGTTTTGATGATAGGGTGTCGATTATATACTTTCCTTGCTCCTCATGTGGGCATTTATGGCTATGAATTTCCATCTAGACACTGCTTTAAATGTGTCCCAGAGATTCTGGTATGCTGTGTCTTCATTCTCGGTGGTTTTGAAGAATGTCTTTATTTCTGCCTTCATTTCCTTGTTTAACCAGTCTACATTCAGGAGCCAGTTGTTCATTTTCCTTGAAGTTGTGCAGTTTTGAGTTAGTTTCTTAATCTTGAGTTCTAATTTGATTGCACTGTGGTCTGAGAGACTGTTATGATTTCCATTTTTTGCATTTGCTGAGGAGTGATTTACTTCCAATTATGTGGTCGATTTTAGAGTAAGTGCTATGTGGTGCTGAGAAGAATGTATATTCTGTGGATTTGGGGTTAAGAGTTCTGTAAATGTCTATTAAGTTTGCTTGGTCCAGATCTGCATTCAAGTCCTGGATTTGCTTGTTCATTTTCTGTCTCATTGATCTGTCTAATATTGACAGTGGAGTGTTAAAGTCTCCCACTATTATTGTACGGGAGTTCAAGTCTCTTTGTAGGCCATTAGGACTTGCTTTATGTATCTGGGCACTCCTGTATTGGAAATTTAGAATAATAAATTTAGAATAGTTAGCTCTTCTTGAATTGATCCTTTCACCATTCTGTAATGCCCCCCTTCTTTGTCTCTTTTGATTTTTGTTGGTTTAAAGTCTGCTTTATCAGAGACTAAGATTGCCACCCCTGCTTTTTTGTGTTCTCCATTTGCTTGGTAAATCTTCTTCGACCGTTTATTCTGAGTCTATGTGTGTCTTTGCACATGAGATGGGTCTGCTGAATATAGCACACCAATGGTTCTTGGCTTTTTATCCAATTTGCCAGTCTGCATCTTTTGACTGGGGCCTTTCGTCTGTTTACATTTAATGTTAATGCTGTTATGTGTGAATCTGATCCTGCCATTTTATTACTGGTTGGTTGTTTTGCCCTTTGGTTGGCATAATATCTTCATTGTATTGTTGGTCTTTACCATTTGGTTCTTTTTTGCAGCGGCTGTTACTGGTTTTTCCTTTCTGTGTTTAGTGCTTCCCTCAGGAGCTCCTGCAGGGCAGGTCTGGCAGTGACACAAACTCTCAGCAATTGCTTGTCTGTAAAGGATTTCATTTCTCCATCACTTATGAAGCTTAGTTTGGCTAGATAAGAAATTCTGGGCTGAAAGTTCTTTTCTTTAACAATGTTGAATATTGGCCCTCACTCTCTTCTGGCTTATAGGATTTTTGCTGAGAGATCCACTGTGAATCTGATGTGTTTCCCTTTCTGGGGAAGCCGACCTTTCTCTCTGGCTGCCCTTAGTATTTTTTCCTTTGTTTCAATACTGGTCAACCTGACGATTATCTGCCTTGGGGTTGCTCTTCTAGAGGAGTATCGTTGTGGTGTTCTCTGTATTTCCTGTATCTGAATATTGGCTTGCCTTGCTAGGTTGGGGAAGTTCTCCTGGATAATATCCTGAAGAATATTTTCCAGCTTGGATTCATTCTCTCCATCATCGTCCAGTACAGGATCAGGAATAGATTAGGTCTTTTCACATAATCCCATATTTCTTGAAGGCTTTGTTCATTTATTTTCACTCTTTGTTATCTTTTCTTGCCTTCTCATTTCATTTCATTGAGTTGATTCTCAATCTCTAATATCCTTTCTTCTGCTGGATCTATTCATCTATTGAAACGTGTTCATGCTTCATGAAGTTCCTGTGCTGCATTTTTCAGTTCCATCAAGTCATTTACGTTCTTCTCTAAGCTTGTTATTCTAGTTAGCATTTCGTCTAACGTTTTTTAGTTTCTTTGCATTGGGATAGAACATGTTCCTTTAACTCAGGGAAGTTTGTTATTACCCACCTTCTGAAGCCTGCTTCTCTCAATTCGTCAAATTCATTCTCCATCCTGCTTTGTTCCCTTGCTGGTGAGGAGTTGTGATCTTGTGGTGGGGCAGAGGTTTTTGGTGGTTTCATTCTTCTTACGCTGGTTTCTTCCCATCTCTTGGATTTGTATAGTTTTGATCTCAGGTAGCTGCTTGGGGAGTGGCCTTTCCTTTGTCTACCTGTGGAGGTGCTGCTGGGCTGCCACCAATTCAGTGGAGCTGCTGCATCTTTTATTTACTCAGAAAAACGAGGCCGGCTTCTGCAGTGGTGGCTTCCCTTTCCCCTGAGAGCTTGATCATTCCTGGTCACTCTCTAACTGATGTTCTGGGTGGTTACCTCGGGAGTGAGAGTATTTTAGGCTGCTGGGCTTTGTGTGGGGCGGCCAGCGGGGATTGTCCTGCTGTCTGGGCTGTTTCCCTGCATTCAGTTTCCCTTCTTTCTGGGGGGTGGGAAGCTCAGTCCCACTGGCTTTTTGGATTTCTCGGCATCAGCCAGCGCTTCTGCCTAGATCTATGCTGACAGCCCCCGTGCCGGCAGATGGCCAAATAAGAGGTAGCTCCGGAAAGCAGCTCCCAATGAGAGAGATGCAGAAGCCAAGTGGTCTCCACAACTCCAAACGAGGTACCAGGTTCATTTTGTGAGTCTGGTCCGACAGTGGGTATAAATCAAATAGGGCAAGTTGAGGCAAGTCAGGGCACTGCCCCACCCAGGAGGTGCATGCAGCCGACCAGAGGACCGGGGCTTCTCCCCATCTGGGACTTCGGTTCAGATACAGCGCTCCACTCAAGCCCTCTACAACCCACAGAACAGGAGATCTTCCCTGGGCTGAAAATCCTCAGCGAGCTGCATGAACAGGGAAGAACAGCAACTTCAGCTTGTGCCAAGTTCTGTTCTTTTTAGATCTGAGTTAACATTCATCATCATCTTTTGTTCTAGTTATTGGGTTAAGAATATGTGCAATTTTCTATAGAGGAAAGATGTTCAGCATTCTAATACACTTATCATATAGCCATCATATAGCCATCATATAGCCACCACTTTTCATGAGTAAAAGCAGAATGTTCTCCTTTGTTTGATGACTAGTGATCTTTATTTGTTTTGAATATTTTTACATGAATTTTCTTAAAGATCCATGATATACATGGCGATGAATTCAGAGTTTTACTTCATTGCTTACTTGTGCTGACAGACTGACCACCTCCAAACCTGTATCACTAAAATTAGCTTGGAAATTTTCCCAGGCTAAAATTTGTCTACGTTATTTTCTACAACTTAGAATAATTTGATTAATGTCAATGCACACATAGGAATCTTTAAGTACCATGATTGTGACTAAAAATGCTATTTCAATAAAGTGGTATACATATAGTAAAGTTTAAATTGCTATCCCCTAAGCCATATCGTAACAACCTTTCCAAGAGAACCGAGTCTCCAGCAGCCTCTGCATAATACTCCCGGCTCAGGATTCCTGTATTCCTTGGTTGTGGCACTGTTACGCTTTTAAGAACTTCTTAACTTTTCTTCAAAGTTTCCCAGTCCCTCCTCCCCTGAAAAACTTGAATGATAAGGATGACCTCAATTACAGTCAATGAGTATTCTTTAACTCTTTGAATTTAAATTGGCCAAGTCATACTTAAGTATGTTAAATAATACACATGTACTTTTCTTAATTACACACACACACACACAAAACTGCATAGTTTAGAGCAATGAAAAAGCTCCCATAATTTATCTTATCATAACAAATAGTATACATTATTCTTATGACATCATATTCATAGTTAATACAATTTTGTATTCTGCTTCTATTTTTCAATTTTAGAAATAATATTTCATCCACTAGATACTTTTCTAATTAATTCCTTGCATTTACAAACTCATCATTAAAACAAATTTATCAGGGTAATTTATGAGGTAATACTTATGCACCACACACATCTCTACACCCAAGTCCTGAGAAGTAGCCAAGCTCACTAAAAAGATCATGCTGGATATTCTGGGAAGGGAAGAGAGGTTAGAAGAACTTTAGTGGGCAGGGAAAAGGAGGACAAAATGTTTAGAGACTAAAGGGGTTACAGAAGTAGTGGACACATAAGCTCTGCTCCAAAGCTCTAACTCTGGATGATGGCAAGACATCAAAGGAATTCCTACCTGGCAAATCAACTAGGCTATATGGGGCACCTCATCCTCTCTAAAGATGGCCTTTCTCAGAGAGTGGTAGGAAGACAGCAGACCTCTGAATGGTACAGGCTGGAATGGGGTCCAGTGTAAACTAATGGCAGATGATTTGATGAATGTCCCTGATTCATAGGTATTAAGTTAGGCTTCAGAACTTGGCACAATTTGGTGAAGTCGGCAGTAATAACTCAAGGTAAATTTCTACCTTCTTAGCAAATAGGTAAAGAATAGATTCAATTGATTTGGAGAAACGAAAGATATTTTTTGCACAGCTGAATATCTGGACTAAGATTCAAAACTACTAGAATAACCCACTCAGGAAAGAAAGTCTGTTTGCATATCACTTTATCCTTCTGGATCATTCTTTTAACAGTTTTATGATAGCAAAATTGGTATGTCAAAGGGTAAGGATATTTTTGATCACCCTGGAGATACAGCACCAAACTGCTTATCTAAAAGTCTGTCACCGTTTTCTTAGTAAATTTAAATGATACCAGTATTGTTATTTTTTTTTGGTTTGTTTTCATTTTATTTTTTAATCCATTGGTTAACAAAAATATTGCCTCTGTATTTTCTTTATTTACTTTAAAACTAAATAGGTGAAACTATTGTTCTTGTTCTTTAAATTATATCATCTTTGATGATATAATTACTGCAAAGTGCAGCCAATTTGATGAATGAACAATTTGATTGCTCATTTTGATGAAACCACCACTACAACAGTTACAAAACAATACTATCACCCCCAGGAGTTTCTTTGCTCTTTGCAATTCATCTGTCCCTACACACTCTGCTCCAGTTAACTACTGGTCTGATTTCTGTCAGAATATAGTAGCTTACATTTTCTTAAAAATTTATGTATAATTCCGTATGTATTATTTTGCGCTTCAGCATTTTTTTCTAGCTTTTATCTTTCAGCACAGTTCTTGTTGAGGATTAGTATTTCTCTTACATCATTTTAGGCCTATTCCTCATTTATCTACAAATAAATTTAAAAACTGTCTTTACTAAAATAAATGTATTAAAAACATCATGGGGGATTTAAACTTTTAAAAATTATATATAATTTTCATATAATTATATACTTATTTTACTTTTATAAATTAATCCTACCAGAAGCTGTATTTTAAAAAAAAAGGAATTTAGAAAATAATTTCTACCAAATTACTCTGTTTATATCTAGATAACTCAGTATTTTAACAAAGAAAATAAATACTAACTTTTCTGTCTACATTCAGTCAAAATGTGGAATAAGACACTCCATGCATATCAGAATTTTCTTCTTATTTTCCAAGAAGTGTTAATGTTAATTCCAATTGTGATATACTTAAATCGATGTTCTAACTTTCATTTTTACTTCATGAAATTGCAATATTCAATTTACTTATTTGTAAATGTTTGAAGCTATTATATACAATGATTAAAAGAAAAAGGAAGACATACATTAACTCTGAGGTGAATGTTCATCCTTAAGCAAAAAGGTGTGCTTATACTTAAAAACACTTAACAGATCAAGAATTAAACAAAAATTATCAAATGACATGTTTATATTTTATTATGATCCATGAGATTAATTACTTGTATTAATTACTTGTATTAATGATAAAGCATGTATCACACAATTTTTAAATGTATCTTTTTGATAGTCTTGAAATCAAATAGCATCTATAAATAGCATATGAATAATGATTTTCCATATTTAATAAACTGAAAAATAATCACCATTACTTTTTTAATTCTTTTAGAAATAACATTTGATAGTGAAGATCACTGTACTTGCTCCTCAGAAAAACAATTTTGCATTTTTTTTCCTTAAAAAGAGGAAAAGAAAGAGAAAGGGTATTCTACAGCTAACCACTGTAACACATAATGTTTCTGAATGTTTTAAGTAATGACAGTCATAACTTCCCATTCTGATATCCATAGTGATTGTACCATCTATTAAAGAAGACAAGGGAAAGGAAGACACTTTTATTGATCTCCCATTATTACCAGTCACTATATTCAATATTTAATCTATATTGTCTCATTTAATCCTCGTCAAACAGTCATAAAGCAGAAATATTATCTTCATCTTGCAAACGGGGAAAGTGTTATTTAAAGTGATTAAATAAGTTCCCCAAATTTACCAGGGAAATTAAAGCAGCAATTTAGTTCTACCCCCAATCAGTCTTCAGGTTTCTCCTCTCTACATAAAGAAAACCAGTTCCTTCATCAATTCTGGATGGTCTAATCAAGTACTGTTAATCCTTCCCTCCGTATGCCTTTATTTTCCACTTTTGAAATTGCAAAACAAAACATGAAAATTCTTAAATGATGCCCAAGTTGTTTAAAATGCCAGACGTTAACAAATGAAAATTAGGCCATTGACAGTTTTTTTGTTTGTTTGTTTGTTTTTGAGACGGAGTTTCACTCATTACCCAGGCTGGAGTGCAATGGCACGATCTTGGCTCACCGCAACCTCCGCCTCCTGGGTTCAGGCAATTCTCCTGCCTCAGCCTCCCGAGTAGCTGGGATTACAGGCATGCGCCACCATGCCCAGCTAATTTTTTGTATTTTTTTTTTTTAGTAGAGATGGGGTTTCACCATGTTGACCAGGATGGTCTTGATCTCTTGACCTCGTGATCCACCCACCTCGGCCTCCCAAAGTGCTGGGATTACAGGCTTGAGCCACTGCGTCCCACCCCATTGACAGTTTTAAAGGGAATTCTAGGTACACAATTCTACCTTGGGGGACCAAGATATGGGAATTAGGAGTAAGTCTGAAGGAAAAAATTTGTGTCCCAATTGCATATCCCTCTTGATTAAGAACTATTAGAAACAGAAAAAGGTAATCAGTAAGACAATTTACTCCAACCACCTAATAGTAGTTATGGCCACATAGGGATGTTAATAAAATAAACATTTTTTTAAAGGCAATATGCCTCTGAGACAGAAACTATTTCCTCAGAGCTATAAAAGGAACTGAGACCATTATAAAGCATTAAAAGTTTGACTGTAGTACAGTTAAACAAGCAACTTGATTCACTTATTTTCAGACAGAGCCTTCATTAACCTGTTAATGTTTATTCATGCCAATTCTTAGTAGACTAAAATTGGCTAAAATTCTACGGAGACTAGTGTTCTTCAAGAAGAATCAACACATTCTACTGTAAAAGTGTATTTTGTTTCCTTTTTTTTCCCTTGGAGGTGGTTTATCTTCCAGTGGCTACTCTTTTTTTTATCATTTATTTTAATTTTAGGGTTACAGGCACAGTTTTATTACATAGATAAACTTGTGTCACAGGGCTTTGTTGTACAGATTACTGCTTTGCCCAGGTATTAAGCCTAGTACCTATTAGTTGTATTTTCTGATCATCTTCTTTCTCTTACCCTCCACTCTTTAAGAGGCCCCAGTGTGTGCTGTTCTCCTCTATGTTTCCATGTGTTCTCACAATTTAGCTGCCATCTCTAAGTGAGAATATGTGGTATTCAGTTTTTGGTTCCTGTGTTAATTTGGTAAGGATAATGGCCTTCAGCTCCATGAAAATCCTTGCAAAGAACATAATTACATTCCTTTTTATGGCTACGTAGTATTCTGTGGTGTACATGTACCACATTTTCTTTATCCAGTCTATCAATGATGGGCATTCAGATCGATTCCATCTTTGCTATTGTGAAGAGTGCTGCAATGAACATACACATGCATGTGTCTTTATAATAGAATGATTTATATTACACTGGATATATACTCAGTAATGGAATTGCTGGCTTGAATGGTATTTCTGTCTTTAGGTCTTTGAAGAATCACCATGCTGTCTTCCACATGGATGAACTAATTTGCACTCTCACTAGCAGTGTATAAGCATTCCGTTTTCTCTACAACCTCACTAGCATCTGTTAGCTTGGACTTGTTAATAGTAGTCATTCTGACTGGTGTTAGGTGGTACCTCCTTGTAGTTTTGATTTGCATTTCTCATAATAGAACGATTTATAATCCTTTGGATATATTCCCAGTAATGGGATTGCCAGGTCAAACCTTGGCCTATTTTTTAATGTTTTTTTTTATTGTAAATTTGTTTTAAGTTCTTTATGGATGATGGATATTAGACTGACGGCCAAGTCACAAATAATTTCCCACTCACAACTGCCACATACAGAAAGAACAAAATACCTAGGAATACAGCTAAGTAGGGAGGTTAAAGATCTCTACAAGGGGAACTACAAAACACTGCTCAAAGAAATCAGAGATGACACAAACAAATGAAAAAACACTCCATGCTCATGGATTGGAAGAATCATTTGTTAACATGGTCATATTGCCCACAGCAATTTATAGATTTAATGGTATTCCCATTAAACTATCATTAACATTCTTCACAGAGCTAGAAAAACTATTCTAAAATTCATATGGAACCCTAAAAAGAACCTGATTGGCCAAGGCAATCCAAAGCAAAAAGAACAATGCTAGAGGCATCACACTACCCTAGGTCAAACTATACTACGGTGCTCCAGTAACGAAAACAGCATGGTACACTGGTAGAAAAACAGACACATAAACCAATGGAACAGAACAGAAAACCCATAAATACAGCTATCTGACCTTGAACAAACCCAATAAAAACAAGCAACAAGGCAAGGATTTCCTATTCAATAAATGGTGCTTAAGAGAATTGGCTACCCATATGCAGAAGACTGAATCTGGACCCCTACCTTACAGCACATATAAACATTAACTCAAGGGGGTTTAAAGACTTAAATGTAAAACCGCAGTCATGAAAACCCTGGAAGACAACCTAGGCAATACCATTCAGAACATAGACACAGGCAAAGATTTCATAAAGGCACTGAAAGCAATCGCAGAGAAAGCAAATATTGACAAATGGGATATAATTAACCTAAAGAGCTTCTGACAATGAAAGAAACTGTTAACAGAAGGAACAGACAACCTACAGAATGGGAGAAAATTCTTGCTAACTATGCATCTGGCAAAGGACTAATATAAAGGTTTTCTACCCAAAGTACTAATATCAGATACTGTTTTTTAATCAACTCTTTCATTCATCCCATTTATTCAATCTCTTTCTCCCTTTCTTTTTCTATCTTTCTCTCTTCCCAAATAGGATTTTAAATTAGTTTTTATTAAAAAAATTGAAATGCTGCATAATAATGGTGAATGCTTATAAGGTGAGAGGTGCTATACTAAATCTTCTATGTACATAATCTCATTTAATCCTCACAAAAACCTCATGACATGGGTATTGCTATTTCCCCTATACTGTAGTGGTTGAAAAGCTTTCATGCTTTACTCAAATTCTTCACGTTTGATAATCTAAAGTGTTTAACTGTCTTTAGAATTTATTTCAGATCAATTAGATACAAAATGTCAGGGTATGTTCATTAAATCTAAAGCTGAAAATTTACTTATTCATTATATCAGTGAGTTATAAAATGGCATGGTCTTTATATGAAATCATAGCAATCTACAATAAAGACATATAAATCACACCTTATCACCTCTTCCCATGACTGAGAACAATACGTTATTTGAGCATTAGTGGTTTCAAATAAAAGCGAAAATTTAAACATATCAGGAATATTTATGTATTTTGCCATTTGTAAAAAGTTATCTATTTGAGAAATAAGATTGTATTCAATTTACTGCTCTACTGTTATACTAGATCTCAATTGAGTAAGAATAGCCCCTGCGAACACAGGGTATATTTATTTGTATTAGGACTTGAATGTGTAAATTATTGTTCTAAAAGAATGAGAAGTGAACTGACCACCAGATCCATAACAATTCCTCTAAGTAAAAAGAAAAATACAGAATCAGACAGAAACAGAGATTGTGAACTCTGTGAGGAATAAGCCTTGACATTTATTTTACTTTCCTATGTAATGTACTCAAATGCAAAATATTGCTTCCATTAAAATGCATAAAAATCAATTTCAGAATATCAAGTGTAAATGTTGCAGTAGATTCATTCTGTTCATCTTATGGATGATTCTTTACTCAGGGTGATATTTGTCTTTATGCATAATTGAATTTTATAATTCTTCAGCAGATAAAATGAGTTATTTCCTTATTTGAGGGTTTTTATCTGAATGAATATAAACAGAAAATAGTTTTTAAAGAAATATTGTAAAATAGTAAAAAAGAATTTAACATTTTACTTCTAAAAATCATATACTCTAAAGATGAAAACATATTTTCCCTGATAATAGTTTTCAGTCTTGTTTGCTAATATTATATCTAACACATCACTAAGTAAATATATATAGTAACAAAATAAGAACATGGAAAAAATTTTAGAAGGTAAATTATAAAGGTAAAAATAAATAAGAATAAAGTACTTGAAACTGAAATAATAATATTCTGGTTAGGGACAACCCCTCATGAGAAATAAATTCAGATTTGAAAAAAGATATGAACACAAAACAAAATTACAAAGTAAATTAAAACACTTTAAATTATTCCATAGAAAACACTTTTAAATATTCAAAATTAAACACTGTGAAAAGTATCAAACACTTGACACACAATTTAATCTCACATCACTTGAGAGTCCAAATGACCAACTACTAATAAAATAAAAAGAGAAAAGGGAAAAGGTAGAATTTGTTTTCATATAAAATTTTCATTTTACTTGAGATATTCACTGTATTGCATTAGGCTATAAAATGCTATGGATATTGAATGCTGTATTGGAATTTTCCCATAGCCTAGAAATTTTAATAAAAGCAAGTTGAAATTAATTATTTCTAGAAATCTAAACTCCTAATTCCCAAAGTTTAACAACTGGGTCCATCTAACTCAAGGAATATTTTATCAGGATTTGCCAGTTTTAATGGCCCCAGGCAACACAGCAAATTGAGCAATGAGAGAAAATGGCCTTTGGAGCAATATGAAGTGAGATTTGGTCAAGAGAATCTGTCATAAATTCGGGCTGGCCTCAGAGGTCCCCTTCATTTATTAAATCATATCTACTCTCTCTTCTAAACTGTTAGTGAGGCACTAGATCCAGAGATACTTTATTGCTGCCCAAGCATCAAAACAATGATCAACAGAGAAACGGAGGTGTTAAGATGAGGAACTCTAGTAAGCAGCTTGTCCTCCTATTGGATGAAGCAAGGATACGAATCACTCTTGGGCATGATGGATGTAAATAATGCTGCTGTGCTCAAGCTGACCTGCTAATACTCATTCAAGCAGAAAACAAGGGAAATGTATGTGAGAACCAGTCTTTGTGGATGTTGATGAAGAATGAAGTGATGAAATAAGTGGAGTTGAATCTTGACCTGCCTCTTCAGCGATCCAAGAAGTGAAACAGCTCTTACATAATTCTCAAAAGGAAGGACACAGACCATAGAGAAGTACAGGAACGAGGAGGCCAGCCACACAGTGGACATCTGGAGTGAGTGTCAGCCTGAGAAGCAACAACCCAAGGAAAGAAGGCTGCAGTCGGATTGAGCCAATCAAGAAGGCATTTGCCCGCTCTTGTCATATCACAGATGGAGCTGGCATCTAGAAGCGGGGGTGAAAAGAGACATCTTGAAGCCCACCCACAACCTAATGCTCTTAAAGCTATAAGAGCTGTCATTACAGATGGTAAATGTAGAAAAGCCGTTGAGTATAATTGAGACTGGAATTTTAAAATGAATAAATAATGAAATAAATGAATAACTCAAATAGATGAAAAATTATAGCATTTGTCCAAATAAGAGTCACAGAAGATGCTACCTAGTGGGAAAAGGGGGAGAAGTTTCATTTTAACATGTTTGGGTAATTACTGAAAAAAACAAGATAACCTGTTTAAATAATGACATGTTGTAACTCCTCCAGACACCAACTGCTAAATTCAGTTGTATACTTAATAGTATTGTGTCTGTTTTATTTGGGTAACACCATAGATCACAAACCTCAGGTGCCTACCTTTGAGAAATGGCACATTCAGAAACAGTTATGCCCATAACCAGTATTAGAAGAAAGCATCTATTCAACAAATGTTTTCTCAATGCTTCATCATATGTGCCAAGCACAATTCTGATTGTGTATAATTTCAGTGATGAGTGAACAGAGTCAGAGATGTCCTGTAGAGTTACCGTACACTGATTAAACAATATTGAGGGAACAGAGTCAGACATGTCCTGTAGAGTTACCGTACACTGATTAAACAATATTGAGGGAGAACTCTCGGAGGAACTGCTATTAGAAATACCACCTGAATAATGAAAAGGCACTGGCCATGTGACGATCTGAGTGGCAAGGGATACAACAAGGTGGTATAGACTAATTTGTGTCCCCAAAATGCATAGGTTGAAACTCTAACCCCCAATGTGACATATTTTGAGATAGGGCCTTTACAAAGGTTATTAAGATTAAATTGGGTTGTAAGGCTGAGGCCTGATAAGAGGAACAGACAGTGCACAAGCACAAAGGAAAAAGCATGTGATGACATAGCAAGAATGTGGCCTTCTGCCACTAAGGAAGAGCATCCCACCAGAAACTAACCCTCCCATAACCCTCATCTTTGACTTTCCACCTCCAGAAATGTGCAAAAATACATCTCTGTGGCATTCTGTATGGCGGCCCTAGAAGACATATACAGAAGAGGAGATATTTAGGACAGAGGAAGCAACAAATGCAAAGGCCCTAATGGAAGAAGTTTTGAGAGTTCTAAACAATGAGTGACATAACTGTGCAGCCACAGGAAGTGAGGCCAGCGTTGGAGGTGAAGGTGTAGGGGCAGCAAGGGCTAGATCCTGGAAGGAAAACAGGTCACCCTGAGCCATGAACCCATAAGTTTAGATATTATTTATAATAATATATAAACCCGTAAGTTTAGATATTATTTTAAAGACAACACAAAGCAAAAGAAAGAAAAGATGCGACCAGCTGCTCCTTGGAGAGCGGATAGTTGGAGCACGATGTGGAACTATTAGGCTGTACAGTCCAACTCTGACCTGTGAAATTAGTAGTGATCAAGAGTAAGGAACAGATGTGTGGTACCTTTTGAAGGTAGATCCGTCCTCCCGTGGATCTCCCAGGGTGGGGCAGGGCGGGTCCCATGATGGTCTCCGTTGCCCTCATCACCCTGAACCCCCCACATTCTCTCCTTTGGACCCCCAGGAAGCTGGTGCCAGGGAGACAGGCCCAACCCGCCCCCATTTGCACTGAGAATAGAAGTTTTGGAGCATTGCCCCCTAGAATAAAGATAAAGAGAGTCAAATAGAGAGAATGGAGAGAGAGAAATGTCTATCATATATTATATAGAGAGAGAGGGAGGAGAGGGAGGAGAGGGAAAGAAGGTGAGAACACCGAGCTGGGCTGGCGGCTCCAAAGCACAGCTTACTGTCCTGTCCCAGTGGGGGCTGGTGGTAGGTGTCCAAGGTTGCCGCCCACGTGCCCAGCCGTCCTACACTCAGGCACAGATGGCCATGCCCACACCCGGCCTTTCAGCTCAGGTCCACCATGAGGGACAGCCCAGTGAGGGTGGGGGTGCCAGAGGGTCCCGCGTTGGGGCCGTGCCTTTGCCCAAACCCTGCACTTTCAACCAGGCCAGTCCGGCTCTGGGGAGCAGGGGGCCTCCCCGGCAACACCCCTAGGGCCCTGAGGGTCTGGGGTCCCAGCCCTGTTGCCAAGTGGCCTTGTCCAAGCTCCTTCCTCCCAGGCTGGTATGAGTGTGTGTGCGTTCATGCCGAGCTTCTATTTCATATTGCAAATATAAATAAAGGAAGACAGTTAAAAAAAAAGGGGGGGGCCTGTACAACTTGCTGATGAATTGATGAGAAAGTAGTGTCACTTACCTGTTTGACCACTCTGGCTGCAAGTCGTTTCATTCTAAGAGCAATATAGGAACCACAATATTTAGATATTTATGCTGAAGGTTTTTCCTAAGTTCTAATTCATTAAAATGAAGAAAACACTTTATCAACAATGTTTTAACCCATTTATGCCCAAGGTGGACTTTTTTTTTTTTAATCAGACCTTGGCAATGACCTTGAGCAGCAAGGGAAATAAGTAACTCCCATAAGCTTAGTGTTCCAACAATGGAACATCAGGGATAATAAATGGATAAGGAATAGACCCTTAAGGGAAATTTATAAAAATTACATAAATGCAATGTAAATAAGTAAACCTAAAGGTGGGTCTATATTTTACGATCCCCTTTAGCAAGTAAATTTTTATCCACAAGGCTAGCAAAAGTTACTGTACTGGACCAGTGGGCCTCTCTTCCTGTGAAACCTTTTTCGGGTAACCCACAGAGACTGTGCTCCAGTCTGGATAAGAGGATTTATCTCGTCATGACCCCTATTGCGGACCATACAACTACAATCTTAGTTTTCTATTCTTCTTAGCATTGTCATAGTTCTGCTCTCCATCCTGCATTTTCTTCTTCTTCTTATTTTTTTTTTTTGAGACGGAGTTTCGCTCTTGTTGCCCAGGCTGGAGTGCAATGGCGCGATCTTGGCTCACCGCAACCTCCGCCTCCTGGGTTCAGGCAATTCTCCTGCCTCAGCCTCCCGAGTAGCTGGGATTACAGGACGGTGCCACCATGCCCAGCTAATTTTTTGTATTTTTAGTAGAGACGGGGTTTCACCATGTTGACCAGGGTGGTCTCGATCTCTTGACCTCGTGATCCACCTGCCTAGGCCTCCCAAAGTGCTGTGATTACAGGCTTGAGCCACCGCGCCTGGCCCCTACATTTTATTTTTTTTTAGACAGTTTTACTCTTGTTTCCCAGACTGGCCCTGTCTCGGCTCACCACAACCTCCACCTTCCGAGTTCAAGTGATGCTCCTGCCTCAGTCTCCAAAGTAGCTGGGATTACAGCCACTCACCACCATGCCCAGCTAATTTTGTAATTTTAGTAGAGATGGGGTTTCTCCATGTTGGTTAGGCTGGTCTTGAACTCCCAACCTCAGCTGATCCACCTGCCTCAGCCTCCCAAAATGCTGGGACTACAGGCTCGAGCCACCGTGCCCAGCCAATGAAGCTGTTGATATTTTTTTTTCAGGAAGCATGAACAAACTACAAGTTAGCCAAATGGTGCAAGTAAACAAGGAAAGACAATAAACAAATAGCCAATGCAATTCTGAAACGGAATGTAAATGCACTGATTTTCCTTAAATGTTTTCTTGTAATTAAAAATATCACTGCCCAGAGATCTTCATTTATTAGTAGTTTTTGTCTCTAATTTTTAAATAAATTATCTGTTTCTGTGCACCCAGTGAACTTGATAATGCTCTCAGAGTCTGGGAGCCTTGTGAAATATGCAGGGAGCTGCGTCTTCCTGACATGGAATCACACTCTCTGGCACTGTCCTCACCAGCAGTGTCCACTCCTCTCTTGATCTGCCGCCATTCTGTTGTATTTGTGTTTTAATGTATCCCTTCTGATTATCATTTTGAGCTATAGTCTTTCCCAAACATAACTTATTTTAACTAATCATATACATATATTCTTTTCAACATTAGAACTGGAGATGGGAATAGTTTTAATGGGTTTTTCCCCTTACCACACTTATTCTTTTGTTCTGAAAGCATATTTAGTTTGACATTGAAATGACAGTCCAGACATGGCCTTATAATTTTCCTGCATTAAAAAAAGAAACTGGCTGTAACCCAAACAATCTTTTTGGAAAGGAATCACATGCTATGTTTCTAGGGTAACATTTCACCACTGCTTATAGGCCCTACTTAATGACAGAGCTGGACAAAATCATTTTAAGTTGTTAGGTTATACTGATTTTACCAACTGAACTTCTTTTTCCCTTGCTTTCTCTTATAGTATCAAGTTTCATCAACTAGTAAGATTTTCTTCTACAATACTTTATTGTGTAATGTTACTTCTCTTTTAACATGAGCCTTTACTCCTAATTTGAATTTAAAATTTTCTATGCCAACGGAGTGAAATTTGATCAAGAGGATTCAATGATCTTGGTAATTATTTTCTTCTCAAATGATAAAGCTTTTGTCAATAATTTTCAGTTTAATTTACTTGTCTATGGAGGGTTCATTAAAGCTACTAAAGGCACTATTTCAATTAGAATTAACACTTTTATCTACTTTATGAATATATAAGCCAAACCTTGATATGCTAATCTTCTGGGAAAAGAGGCTGTCACAGCAAAATTAAGACTTTTTTTTTTCATGAAATACACTACTCCATGGCCATCAGACAGCAAAGAAATAAACATGCATTGTTATAATGTTATGGACAATTATCTCTTTTCAAAAAAATAATTTCTGATCCTTTAGGATTTCTTAAATACTTTGATCATCATCCCTTTGAAGAGATATTCATTTAAAGAAACATTCCACGTGCAATGCTGAACTCTTCAATGTTTCATTAGTAGGTACAGAATTATTATATGGTATATTTTGCATTCATAGGCAGCTCATTAAATTCTGCAAGCATTGCTAATTTATGTTTCAACATCACAGTCCTTTCCTAAGAATGCCAAGTATACACATACAAAAAGAACTTTAATGGAAGAAGAGATGTAGTAAGCAATCATTTTCTCCATTTCCTCCAAACAAATTTTGCATATTTATACCATGGCAGAAAGGAAGAAAAGAGAGAAGAAAGGAGAAAGGGGAAAAGGGATAAGAGAGGAAAGGAGAGGAAAGGAAAAGGGGGAAAAGGAAAAGAGAAAGAGAAAGTAGGTAGGGAAGGAAGGAAGTAACGAGGTGAAGGGGTGAAGAGATAGAGGAAAGAAGGGGAGAAATGAGGGAGGGAGGGAGAGAGAAAGGAAGGAAGGTAGAAAGGCAGAAAGGAAGGCAGAAATGCAGGAAGGCAGGAAGGCAGGACGGCAGGAAGGCAAGACGGCCAAAAGGCCGGCCTCCATGTGAGTATACATCCCTTCATATAAGCAACAGCGCAATTATAAATAGTACTGTTCCAAGGACTTGTGTACTGTTTGACAGAGACTGTGATAATTAACGGCAATTCATGGTTCCTCAGGATGTAGTGGGTACACAGTAAATGTTTGTTATGCCTCCATCACACCTTCCTAAACACATATCTGGCATTGCTAAAAGCACAATATGTTATAAATGTAAGGAGAAAACAATGAGAATCTACTGGAAATTTAGTCTATGGTTCCCAGAAAATCTGTTTTTATCATTACTAAGTAAAATATAATTTAAATTTATCATTTGATGCTGTGTGTACTTTTACACAAAGATTATAAACCATTAACTCACACTTTTTTTAACAAATACATTTATGTAAGACCTCAAACTATAACAATCCTAGAAGAAAATCTAAGAAATATAATTCTGGATACTGGGCTTGGGAAAGAATTTATGACTAAGTCCTCAAAAGCAATTGCAACAAAAACAAAAATTGACAAGTGAGGCCTAGATACACTAAAGAGCTTCTACACAGCAAAAGAAATTATCAATAGGGTAAAGAGACAACCTACAGAATGGGAGAGTATATTTGTAAACTATGCATCTTAAAAAGGTCTAATATTCAGAATCTGTAAAGAACTAAAACAAACAAGCAAAAATAAATAAACAAATCCATTAAAAAGTAGGCAAATATAACAGATACTTCTCAAAAGAAATATAAGTAGCCAGCAAACACATGAAAAAATGTTCCATATCGCTAATCATGAGAGAAATGCAAATCAAAACAGTAACAAGATACCACTTGAAGTCAGTGAAAAGGTCTATTATTAAAAAGTCAAAAACACTAAGTCCAGTGTGGTGCATGCCTGTAAACCCAGTTTTGAGAGGCCAAGGTGGGCAGATTGCTTAAGTGCAGGAGTTTGAGACCAGCCTGGGCAACATGACAAAACCCAGTTTATTTAAAATAAATAAAAACAAACAAACATATATATAAACACACACATATGCATATAAAGCTAATTATATATGTACATACATAATTCGTTATGCACGGTGGCACACAACTGTAGTTCCAGCTACCATAGAGGCTGAATGGGAGGATCATCTGAGCCCAGACTGGGGAGATCAAGGCTACTGTGAGCCAGGATCATGCCAATGCACTCCAGCCTGGGTGACAGAGTGAGACCCTGTCTCAAAAAGAAATTAAAAAGCAACAACAGATGCTGGTGATGCTGCAGAGGGAAAACTTATATACTGTTGATGGGAATGTAAATTAGTTCAGCCACTGTGGATACCATTTGACCCAACAATCCCATTATTGGGTATATTTTTTTAAAAACTCAATCACTCTACCAAAAAGACATATACTTGTATGCTCATCACAGCATGATTCACAATATTAAACACAGTGAATCAACATAGGTGCCCACCAATTGTGTAGAAAATAAAATATGGTATATATGTACCATGGAATATTATACAGCCACAAAAAGAAAGAAATAATGTCCTTTGCTACAACCTGGATAAGGCAGAAAGCCATTATCCCAAGGAAATTAATGCAGAAACAGAAAACCGAATAGCATATGTCCTCACTTATAAGTGGGAGTTAAATATTGGGTACTCATGGACATAAAGATGGCAACAATAGATACTGGATACTACAAGCAGAAAGCAGTGGGGGGGATAAGGGTTGAAGAACTAACTATTGAGTATGATGTTCACTATCTGAGTGACACGGTCATTTGTATCACAAACCTTAGTGTCAAACAACATACCCACAAAACAAACCTGTACATGCATTCCTTGAATCTAAAATAAAAGTTGAAAAAGAAATAGAAGTTAAAAAAATCACAAATACATTTTTGGTGTCTGTCATGGCAACTAGTCAAAATGTTGTAGAATGAGAGAATTACCTAGTATTCAAAAGAGTCCTTGAGAAATGTCTCTTAATGTGACCAGTACAGCCAGTTTACTAGCTTACTCTAAAGACAGCCCCTCCTTTGTTTATCTCCTGATACACATATATCTAACTACCTGTTTGCTTTAAATTTCCAAAGACAAATGATACAATAATCCAGGCATGAAGTAGAGATGGAAGTTCCAATTTTCTCCCTTTCAAGATGAAATCGTTGGGCAGTTAATCCCTAACCTGATCCCTACTGAGATGATGCCAACAAGGCCTCTGGATAGTCTGTTGCTCAAACTAGCTGGTGGAAAACAACAAGCAGAACGTGCATGCACACTGATGTGCAGTTTCCAAGCAACCCTTCCCCTTAAAATCCCTTTACCCAGCCTGGGAATTTAAGATGGCTTTTTGAGACTTGAGTCTTGCTGTCTCCCAAGGTGTCAACACTTTAGTAAAGCTGCTTTCCTTCCATGAAACCTTACTTCTTATGTGTTTGTCTTTTCAGATGGCATGCAGCCAAAACTTAGTTTGGTTACAAGTCAGTAGCAAGCATTGGACTAACAATCCTTTTTGAAAATACACACACACACACACACACACACACACACACACACACGCCCCCCCCATACACATCCCTACATTTTTTACTAATATAATCTCTTCTCTGAGATATTTCTGCATTTAATAAAAAACAAATTCTCCTTCCTAAGACAAATCAATATGAAATCCTCTACTGGATGCTTTTGAGTGAATATTTCTTAGCACAGATGCTTTAACAAACGACTGAGTAAAAAGATGACTACCACCTTTTGAGGAAAATATTTCTAGTAGAGGTTTTATTCTACATTTAATTACAAAAATGCTACACACTAATATATGACTAAAAAAATAACAAGTTTGATGACTTTATATTTCCCAATATGCATTAATTTGCCTATAGGGCAGAAGTATGCAAATATTATCCTTAAATGACTAAATAGTAAATATTTTAAGCTTTGTAGGTCATATGGTGTCTAATACAGCTACTCAACCCTGCTACTATAGCTTGAAATCAGACACAGACAATATGTAAACGAATGGACTTGGCTGTATTCCAAAATGCTTTACAAAAATGGGTTGGGTTTGCCAATCAGGCTGTGGTCTGCCAATTCTTGCTAAAGTTATTACATGATATTATCAATAATCTAGAATTTCCCTTTGACTGACCAGACCCATATTTAATACCAACACAATGCCTTGAGCAGAGTGGTGCAGCATCCTACCTGAGAGCCACAAGGGGAAGAGGACTCATAGATCAGAAGATCCCACTCAGGAACCCATGCCACCCAAGCCTACTGTCCCAACCCTGGAATATGCAGATTCTTACAGCTCCTCAGCTGGAATCTGCTTAAGCCTACCAAACACCTGGAGGAAGGGGCGACCAGCACCAGCTGCAGCTGCCTGCTGTATAAGCCATTTGAGCTCCTTTGCACAGAGGCAGCAACCAGCATTGGGACTGGTAGCTGCCTAACCAGCTAAGCTCCCTGGGTGGGGGAACGGTGGCACCCATTTCTATAGCTCCAGGCGGCTCTTTTCTTCTGCTAGAGCCTGGGAGGCTGGATAGCTTGGTCCCAAGACTTTTCCCCACAGCCCAACATACTGGCTATGGCAGTCTGCAGGTCTAACTCAGACCTATCCTTCCTCAGTGGGCAGGAAGTCCCTGCAGGATCTCCAGTAACTCCAGCCAGAGGATCAGAGACAGAATTTGGATCTCCCTGGGCCTGAGCCCCAAGCGGGAGGGGTGGCCACAGTCTCTGGAGCAGCCCAGACTAGCAGGTTTCCCTCCAGCAAAACACACCCTATTCACCAAGGGACAAAGTGCTGCATTAAACAGGTCCTGATCCCCGTGCAAGCCAGCTCAATGAGTCCCTTCAAGAGGGGTTGTCAGACAGCCTATACGGGAGTTCTCCTACTGCTATCAAGTTGGTGTCCCTCGAGGTCAGAGGTCCCAGAAGAAGGAAAAGGAAGCCATTTTTGCTGCTCTCCAGCCTCCTTGAGTGATAATCTCCAGGCAGGGGAGTGAATCAGATGAATAAGGCCTGAAGTGAACCCCCAGAAAACACTACAGAAGAAGGATCTGACTATTGAAAGAAAAACAAACAAGCAGAAAGTGACAACAGCATCAACAACAACACAAAGGCCCCATAAAAATCCTATCCAAAGGTCAGCAGCCTCAGAAACTGAAACTAGGAAAACTTAGGAAGATGAGAATCAATGAAAAAATGCTGAAAACCCAAAAGGCCACAGTGCCTCTTCTCAAACAAATGATTACAATGTCTCTCCATCAAGGGCACAGAACTGGATGTAGAATAATGGATAAATTGAAAGAACTAGATTTCAGAAGGGGTAAAAAATACCCATGATGAGGTAAAGCAGCATGTTCTAACCCAAAGCAAAGAAGCTAAGAACCTTGATAAAAGGTTAGAGGAATGGCTAACTAGAATAGCTAGTCTATGTACTTGGAACACAAATAACCTGAAAGGGCTGAAAAACACAGCATGAGAATTTCATGAAGCATACACAAGTATCAAAAGCCAAATAGACCAAGTGGAAGAAAGGTTATCAGAGGTTAAGACCACTGAAATAAGACATGCAGACAATAGAGAAAAAAGAATGAAAAGAAATGAACAAAGCCTCTAAGAAATATGTGACTTCAGCCAGGCATGGTGGCTCACACCTGTAATCCAAGCACTCTGGAGGCCAACGTGGGTGGATCACCTGAGGTCAGGAGTTCAAGACCAGCCAGACCAACATGGTGAAAACCTATCTTTAAAAAAAAAAAAGAAATAGGTGACTTCATAAAAAGACAAAAGCTATGATTGATTGAAGTACCTGAAGGAGATGAAGAATGGAAACAACCTGGAAAACACACTTCAGGATATTATCCACAAGAACTTTCCCAACCTAGCAAGACAGACCAACATACAAATTTACAAATTCAAGAAATATAGAGAACACCATAAGATATTCCACAAGAAGATCAACCCCAAGACATGTAATCATCAGATTCTCCAAGATCAAAATTTAAGAAATAACTGTTGGCCAGGTGCGGTGGCTCAAGCCTGTAATCCCAGCACTTTGGGAGGCCGAGACAGGTGAATCATGAGGTCATGAGATCAAGACCATCCTGGTCAAAATGCTGAAACCCCATCTCTACTAAAGATACAAAAAATTAGCTGGGCATGGTGGCTTGTGCCTGTAATCCCAGCTACTTGGGAGGCTGAGGCAGGAGAATTGCCTGAACTCAGGAGGTGGAGGTTGCAGTGAGCCGAGATCGTGCCATTGCACTCCAGCCTGGGCAACAAGAGCAAAACTCCGTCTCAAAAAAAAAAAAAAAAGAAAGAAAGAAAGAAAGAAAGAAAAAACTGTTAAGGGCTGCCAGAGAGAAAGGCCAGGTCATCTGCAAAGGGAAACCCATCAGACTAACAGCAGACCTCTCAGCAGAAACTCTACAAGCAAGAAGAGAGTGAGGGGGCCAATATTCAACATTCTTAAAGGAAAGAATTTCCAACCAAGAATTTTATACCCAGCAAAACTAAGTTTCTCAAGTGAAGGAGAAATAAAATCATTTACAGATGAGCAAATGCTCAGGGATTTCATTACTACCAGGCCTGCCCTGCAAGAGCTCCTATAAGAAGTGCTAAACATGGAAAGGAAAACCCAGTACTAGCCACTGCAGAAACACAGCAAAATATAAAGACCAAGGACACTATGAAGAAACTGCATCAACTAGTGTGCAAAATAACCAAATAGCACCATGATGACAGGATAAAATTCATATAAACAATACTAACCTTAAATGTAAATGGGCTAAATGCCCCAATTAAAAGACATAGACTGGCAATCTGGATAGGGAGTCAAGACCCATTTGTGTTCTGTATCAGGAGACTCATTTTATGTGCAAAGACACACACCTAGGCTCAAAATAAAGAAATGGATAAAAATTTACCAAACAAATGGAAAGCAGAAAAAGCAGAGATTGCAGTTCTAGTCTCTGATAAAACAGTCTTCAAACCAAAAAAGATCAAAAAAGATAAAGAAGGGCATTAGGTAATGGTAAAGGCAACAACTCAAAAAGAAGAGCTAACTATTCTAAATATATATGCAACCAATACAGCAGGACACAGATTCATAAAACAAGTTCTTAGACACCTACAAAGAGATTTATACTCCCACACAATAATAGTGACAACTTTAACAGCCCACTGTCAGTACTAGACAGATAAACAAGACAGAAGTTAACAGGGATATTTAGGACTTGAACTCAGGTCTGGATCAAGTGGACCTAACAGACATCTACAGAACTCTCCACCCCAAAACAACAGAAAACACATTCCTCTCAGTGTCACATGGAACTTATTCTAAAATTAGCCACATAATTGGAAGTAAAACACTCCTCAGCAAATGCAAAAGAACTGAAATCTTAACAATCAATCGCTCAGATCACAGTGCAATCAAATTAGAATGCAGGATTAAGAAACTCACTCAATACCACACTATTTAATGGAAAATGAGCAACCTGTTTCTAAATGACTCCTGGGTAATTAATGAAATTAGGGCAGAAATCAAGAAGTTCTTTGAAACCAATGAGAACAGACAACATATCAGAATCTCTGGGACACAGTTAAAGCAGTGTTAAGAGGGAAATTTGTAGCAGTAAATGCCCACATCTGAAAGCTAGAAAGATCTCAAGTCAACACCCTAACATCAAAATTAAAAGAGCTAGAGAGGCAAGAGCAAACTAATCCAAAAGTTAGAAGAAAACAAGAAATAACTAAGATCAGACAAGAATTGAAGGAGATAGAGACACGAAAAATCTTCCAAAAAAATCAACAAATTGAGGAGCTGTGTTAAAAAAATAGTGAACTAGATAGATTGCTAGCCAGACTAATGAAGAAGACAGAGAGGAATCAAGTAGATACAATAAAAAAATGATAAAGGGGTTTATCACCACTGACCCCAAAAGAAATACAAACAACTATCAGAGAATACTATAAACATCTCTATGCAAATAAACTAGAAAATACAGTAGAAATGGAAAACTTCCTGGATGCATGCACCCTACTAAGACTAAACCAGGAAGAAGCTAAATCTTGAGTAGACTAATAACAAGGTCTGAAATTGAGGCAGTAATTAATAACCCGCCAACCAAAAAAAAAAAAAAAAGCCCAGGACCAGACAGATTCACAGCTGAATTCTATCAGAAATACAAAGAGGGGCTGGTACCATTCCTTCTGAAACTATTCCAACAATTGAAAAGGAGGGACTCCTCCCTAACTCATTTTATGAAGCCAACATCCTAATACCCAAACCAGGAAGACATACCAAAAAAAAAAGAAAATTCAGGCCAATATCCCTGATGTACTTCGATGTAAAAATCCTCAATAAAATACTGGCAAACAATCTAGCAGCACATGAAAAAGTATATCCACCAGGATCAAGTCAGCTTCATCCCTGGGATGCAAAGCTGGTTCGACATATGCAAATCAATAAACATTACCTAAACAGAACTAAGGACAAAAACCACACAACTATCTCAGTAGATGGAGAAAAGACCTTCAATAAAATTTAACATCCCTTTATTATGAATATAAAAACAACGTGTGAAAATCACAAGCATTCCTTTACATCAACAACAGGCAAGCAGAGAATCAAATTATGAATGAACTCCCATTCATAATCACTACAAAGAGAATAATATACATAGGAATGCAGATAACAAAGGATATGAAGGACCTCTTCTAGGAGAACTACAAATCACTTCTCAAGGAAATAAGGGAGGACAAACAAATGGAAAAACATTCCAGCCTCATGCATAGGAAGACTCAATATTGTGAAAAATGGCCATACTAGCCAAAGTAATGAATAGATTCAATGCTATTCCCATCAGACTACCATTGACATTCTTCACAAAATTAGGAAAAAAACTATTTTAAATTTCATAAAGAATCAAAGAAGACCTGGTATACCCAAAATCAGCCTAAGCAAAAAGAACAAAGCTGGAGGCATCATACTACCTGACTAACTTCACACTATACTATAAAACTGCAGTAACCAAAACAGCATGGTTCTGATACCAAAACAGACATACAGACCAATGGAACAGAACAGAGACCTCAGAAATAACACCACAGGTCTGCAGCTATCTGATCTTTGACAAACCTGACAAAAACAAACAATGGAGAAAGGATCTCCTATTCATTAAATGGTGCTGGGAAAACTGGCTAGCCATATGCAGAAAACTGAAACTGGGCCCTTTCTTTGCAACTCATACAAAAGTTAACTCAAAATGGATTAAATACTCAAATGTAAAACCCAAAACTATAAAAACCCTAGAAGATAACCTAGGCAATACATTTCAGGACATAGGCATAGGCAAAGACTTCAAGATAAAAACGTCAAAAGCAATTGCAACAAAAGCCAAAATTGACAAATGGGATCTAATTAATCTAAAGAGCTTCTGCACAGCAAAAGAAATTATTGTGAGGGTGAATAAGAAACCTACAGAATGGGGGCTGGGCGTGGTGGCCCACGCCTATAATCCCAGCACTTTGGGAGGCCGAGGTGGATGGATCAGTAGGTCAAGAGATCAAGACCATCCTGGTCAACATGGTCAAACCCCGTCTCTACTAAAAATACAAAAATTAGCTGGGCATGGTGGCACAGCCTGTAGTCCCAGCTACTCGGGAGGCTGAGGTAGGAGAATTGCCTGAACCCAGGAGGCGGAGGTTGCGGTGAGTTGAGATAGTGCCATTGCACTCCAACCTGGGTAATAAGAGCAAAACTCTGTCTCGAAAAGAAAAGAAAAGAAAAGAAAGAAAAGAAAAGAAAAGAAAAGAAACCTACAGAATGGGAGAAAATGTTTGCAGTCTACCCATATGACAAATGTCTAATATTCAGAATTTACAAGGAACTTAAACATATTTACAAGAAAAAGACAACCCCATCAAAAAGTGGGCACAGGATATAAACAAACGCTTCTCAAAAGAAGAAATTTATGTTCAACAAAAATATGAAAAAAAGCTCAAAAGCACTGATCATCAGAGAAATGTAAATCAAAACCACAATGAGATATCATCTCATGCCCATCAGAATGGCGATTATTCAAAAGTCAAGAAACAGTAGATGCTGGCTAGGCTGTGAAGAAATAGAAATGCTTTTACACTGTTGGTGGGAATGTAAATTAGTTCAACCATTGTGAAAGACATATGGTGATTCCTCAAGAATCTAGAACCAGAAATACCATTTGACTACAATCCAATTATTGGGTATATACCCAATGGAATATAAATCATTCTACTATAAAGACACAGGCACCCCTATGTTTATTGCAGCACTACTTACAATAGCAAAGACATGGAACCAATGCAAATCCCCATCAATGATAGACTGGATAAAGGAAATGTGGTACATATATACACCATGGAATACTATGCAGCCGTAAGAAAGGAATTAGATCATGTCCTTTGCAGGGACAAGGATGAAGCTGGAAGCCCTTATCCTCAGCAAACTAACACAGAAGAGAAAACCAAACACCGCATGTTCTCACCCATAAGTGGGGGTTGAACATGGAGAACCCATGGACACAGAGAGTAAAACAACACATACCAGGACCTGTTTTGGGGTGGGGGGAGAGGGGAAGGAATTTAGAGGATGCATCAATAGTACAGAAAACTGCAAAGGTATACATATACCTGTGTAGCAAACCTGCATGTTGAGCACATTTATCCCATTTTTTTGAATAAAGAAAAAATAAACAGGAAAGCAAATAATTTTTTTTAAAAAGTCACAGTTTCATTACAGTTGTAAATTTTCATGAAAATCATAATTTGTATCCTAAAAGTAAACCTCATTTTGTTATAACTGCCTTAGGCTTCATTTTACTGTGACAAGAAACTCTGTGGGATTTATCTTTTCCCCAAATAGATCTCTCCACTTAGTACAATAGATGCTAATTTCTAACATTCAACTCACATTTAATTGTGAGGGTGACTCTTTTGAGGTTTAGTTAAGAAATTTCCCTGCAATCCCAGCACTTTGGGGGGCTGAATTGGGCAGATCACCTGAGGTCACGAGTCTGAGATCAGCGTGGCCAACGTGGTGAAACCCCATCTCAAGAAAAACCCAACATGGTGAAACCCCACGGCTACTAAAATTACAGAAATTGGCTTTCACCAAGATGGCTGAATAGAAACAGCTCCAGTCTGCAGTTCCCAGTGAGAGCATGCCAGAAGATTAGTGATCTCTGCATTTCCAACCGCAGTGCCTGGTTCATCTCACTGGGACTGCTTAGACAGTGGGAATAGCCCAAAATGGGCAAGCTGAAGCAGGGTGGGGCATAGCTTCACCCGGGAGGTGCAAGAGACCAGAGAACTCACTCTCCCAGCCAAGGGAAGCCATCAGGGACTTTTCTGGAAATTCCAGCACTCTGGCTCAGATAGTATGCTTTTCCTAAGGTCTCCGCAACCCACAGACCAGAGTCTCCCTCTGGCTCCTACAATGACAAGCTAAAATCCACTGGCTTGAAATTCTCATAGTCAGCACAGCAGCCTAGGCTCGACCTGGGATGTTGGAGCTTGGTGCAGGGAGGGGCGCCGGCCACATTGCCTGTGTAAACAAAGCCACTGGGAAGTTTACACAGCAGCTGGGTAGAGCCCAACACTGCAGCTCAGCAAGGCCTCTGCAGGCCGACTGTCAAGTAGATTCTCTTCTTGCTGGGCAAGGCATTTAAGAAAAAAAGTAGCTCATCAAGGACTTACAAAGCCCCACCTTTCTGAGACAGAGCATGTGGAAAAAGGGGTGGCTGTGGTTTCCACTTCAGCAGACTTAAATGTCCCTGCCTGGCAGCTCTGAAGGGAGTAACAGATCCGCCAGCATAGTGCTTGAGCTCTGTTAAGGGACAGGCTGCCTCTTAAAGTGGCTCTGTGATCCCCATGTATCTTAACCAGGAGACACATACAGGAGAGCTCTGGCTGACATTTGGCAGGTACCATTTTGGGACAAAGCTACCAGAGAATGGAACAGGCAGCAATCTTTGCTGTTCTGCAGCCCCTGCGGGTGATTCCCAGGCAAGCAGAGTCTGGAGTGAACCTCCAACGAACTTCAGCAGACCTGCAGCAGAGGGACCTATTAGAAGGAAAAGTAACAAACAGAAAGAAATAGCTTCAACAACAACAGAAAGGATGTCTGCTTAGAAACTCTGCCCAAAAGTCACCAACCTCAAAGACCAAAGGTAGACAGATCCACAAAGATGGGAGGGAACCAGCGCAAAAAGGCTGAACTCACCAAAAGCCAGAACGCCTCTTCTCCTCCAAAGAATCACAACCCCACACTAGCAAGGGAACAAAACTGGATGGAGAAGAAGTGTGATGACTTGACAGAAGCAGGCTTCAACACATGGGTAATAATAAACTTCTCCGAGCTAAAGGAGCATGTCCTAACACGATGTAAGGAAACTAAGAACCTTTAAAAAACATTAGACAAAATGCTAATAAGAATAACCAGGGTGAAGAAGAACATCAACAAAATGATGGAGCTGAAAACACAGCATGAGAACTTTGTGAAGCATACACAAGTTTCAATAGCCAAATCAAGTGGAAGAAAGGATATCGGAGACTGAGGATCAACTCAAAGTGAGAAGATAAGATTAGGAAAAAAAAGTGTGAAAAGAAATAAACAAAGCCTCCAATAAATGCAAGATTATATGAAAAGACATAATCTATGTTTGATCAGTGTACCTACAAGTGATGGGAAGAATGAAACCAAGTTGGAAAACACTCCTCAGGGTATTATCCAGAACTTCCCCAACCTAGTGAGGCAGGCCAACATTCAAGTACAGGAAATACAGAGAACACCGCAAAGATATTTGTCAAGAAGAGCTACCCCAAGGCATATACTCGTCAAATTCACCAGGGTTGAAATGAAGGAAAAAATGCTAAAGGCAGCCAGAGAGAAAGAGCGGGTTACCCACAAAGGGAAGCCCATAAGACTCACAGCAGATCTCTCAGCAGAAACCCTACAAGCCAGAAGAGAGTAGGGGCCAATATTCAACATCCTTAAAGAAAAGAATTCTCAACCCAGAATTTCATATCCAGCCAAACAAAGCTTCATAAGCAAAGGAGAAATAAAATTTTTTATGGACAAGCAACTGCTGAGAGATTTTCTCACCACCAAACCTGCTTCTTGAAGGAAGCACTAAACATGGAAAGAAACAACCAGCACCAGCCACTGCAAAAACATACCAAACTGTAAAGACCATCGACACTATGAAGAAACTGCCTCAAGTAACAGTCAAAACAACCAGCTAGCATCAATGGCAAGATCAAATTCACATATAACAATATTAACCTTAAATGTAAATGGCTAAATGCCCCAATCTAAAGACACAGACTGGCAAATTGGATAAAAAGTCAAGACCCATTGGTATGATGTTTTCAAGAAACCCATCTCACATGCAAAGACATATCTAGGCTCAAAATAAAGGGATGGAGGAAGATTTACCAAGCAAAAAGAAAGCAAAAGAGAGCAGGGGTTGCAGTCCTAGTCTCTGATAAAACAGACTTTAAATCAACAAAGATCAAAAGAGACAAAGAAGGGCATTACATAATTGTAAAGGGATTAATGCAACAAGAAGAGCTCACTCTCCTAAATATAGATGCACCCAATACAGGAGCACCCAGATACATAAAGCAAGTTTTTAATGACCTATAAAGAGACTTAGACTCTCACACAATAACACTGGGAGACTTTAACACTCAACTGTCAAGACCAGACAGATCAACAAGACATAAAATTAACAAGGATATCCAGGACTTAAACTCAGATCTCGACCAAGCAGACCTAACAGACATCTACAGAGAACAGTCTACCCCCAAACCATAGAATATACATTCTTCTCAGCACCACATCACACTTATTCTAAAATTGACAACATAATTGTAGGTAAACCCCTCCTCACCAAATACAAAAGAATGGAAATCAGAACAAACAGTCCCTCAGATCACAGTGCAATCAAAGTAGAACTCATGATTAAGAAACTCAATCAAAACCACACAACTACATGGAAACTAAACAACCTGCTCCTGAGTGACTACTGGATAAACAATGAAATGATGGTAGAAATAAAGATGTTCTTCAAAATCATTGAAAATGAAGACACAATGTACCAGAATCACTGGGTTGCATTTAAAACAGTGTCCAGAGGGAAATTTATAGCACTAAATTCCCACCAGAGAAGTGAGGAAAGATATAAAATTGACACCCTAACGTCACAATTAAAAAAACTAGAGGAGCAAGATCAAACAAACTCAAAGGCCAGCAGAAGGCAAGAGATAACTAACATCAAAGCAGAATTGAAGGAGAGACACAAAAAAACCTTCAAAAACCAAATAAATCCAGGAGCTGGATTTATTGGAAAGATCAACAAAATAGACCGCTAGCCAGACTAATAAAAAAAGACAGAAGATTCAAATTGATGCAATAAAAAATAATAAAGGAGATACCACCACCTATCCCACAGAAACACAAACTAACATCAGAGATTACTACAAATACCTCTAGGTAAATAAACCAGTAAATCTAGAAGAAATGGATAAATGCCTGGACACTTACACTCTCTCAAGACTAAACCAAGAAGAAGTTGAATTCCTGAATAGACCCAATAACAAGGTCTGAAGTTGAGGCAACAATTAATAGACTATCAAGCAAAAAAAGTCCAGGATCAGACAGGTTCACAGCTGAATTCTACCAGTGGTACAAAGAGGAGCTAGTACATTCCTTCTGAAAGTATTTCAAAAATACAAAAAGAGGGAATCCTCCCTAACTCATTTTATGAGGCCAACATCATCCTGATACCAAAAGCTGGCAGAGATATAACTAAAAAGAAAATTTCAGGCCAATATCCATAATGAACACTGATGCAAAAATCTTCAATAAAATACTGGCAAACTGAATTCAGCAGCACATCAAAATCCATCATGATCAAGTCATCTTCATCCCTGGGATGTAAGGCTGGTTCAACATCCACAAATCTGTAAACGTAATCCATCACATAAGCAGAACAAAAGATTAAAACACATGATTATCTCCACAGACACAAAGAAGGCCTTTGACAATATTCAACAGCTCTTTATGCTAAAATCTCTCAATAAACTAGGTATCAATGGATCATAACTCAAAATAATAAGATCTATTTATGACACATCCATAGCCAATATCATACTGAATGGCCAATACTAGAAGCATTCCCTTTGAAAACTGGCACAAGACAAGAATTCCCTCTGTCTCAACTCCTGTTCAACAAAGTATTGGAAGTTCTGGCTAGGGCCATCAGGCAAGAAAAGAAATAAAGAATAGGAAGAGAGGACATAAAATTGTCCATGTTTGCAGATGACATGATTGTATACTTAGAACACCCCATTGTCTCTGCCCCAAACCTCCTTAAGCTGATAAGCAACTTCAGCAAAGTCTCAGGATACAAAATCAATGTGCAAAACCCACAAGCATTCATATACAGCAATAATAGACGTGAGAGCCAAATCATGAGTGAACTCCCATTCACAATTGCTACAAAGAGAATAAAACAACACAGTATACAACTAACAAGGGATGTGAATGACCTCTTTAATGAGAACTACAAACCACTGCTCAAGGAAATAAGAGGGGACACACGCAGACGGAAAACATTCCAGGCTCACGGTTAGGAAGAATCAGCATTGTGAAAATGGCCATAATGCCCAAAGTAATTTATAGATTCAATGCTACCCCCATCAATCTACCAATGACTTTCTTCATAGAATTGGAAAAAACCACCTTAAACTTCATATAGGACTTAAAAAAAAAAGCCCCCATAGCCAAGACAATCCTAAGCACAAAAAACAAAAACAAAAACAAAAACAAAAACAAAAACAAAGCTGGACACATCATGCTACCTGGCTTCAAACAATATTACAAGGCTACAGTAATCAAAACAGCATGGTACTGGTACCAAAAAAGAGATATAGACCCATGGAACAGAACAGAGGCCTCAGAAATCACACCACACAACTACAACCATCTGATCTTTGACAAACCTGACAAAAACAAGCAACGGGGAAAGGATTTCCTATTTAATAAATGGTGTTGGGAAAACTGGCTAGCCATATGCAGAAAGCTGAAACTGGACCCCTTCCTTACACCTTATACAAAAATTAACTCCAGATGGATTAAAGATTTAAACATGGCTGGGCGTGGTGGCTCACGCCTGTAATCCCAGCACTTTCGGAGGCCGAGGTGGGTAGATCACGAGGTCAAGAGATCGAGACCATCTTGGTCAACATGGTCAAACCCCGTCTCTACTAAAAATACAAAAAATTAGCTGGGCATGGTGGCACGTGCCTGTAATCCCAGCTACTCAGGAGGCTGAGGCAGGAGAATTGCCTGAACCCAGGAGGCGGAGGTTGCGGTGAGCCGAGATCATGCCATTGCACTCCAGCCTGGGTAACAAGAGCAAAACTCCATCTCAAAAAAAAAAAGATTTAAACATTAGGCCTAGCTTCATAAAAACTCTAGAAGAAAACCTAGGCAATACCATTCAGGACATGGGCATAGGCAAGGACTTCATGACTAAAACACCGAAAGCATTGGCAACAAAAGCCAAAATAGACAAATGGGATCTAATGAAACATAAGAGCTTCTGCACAGCAAAATAAACTATCAACAGAGTGAATCAGCAACCAACAGAATGGGAAAAAGTTTTGTAATCTACCCATCTGACAAAGGGCTAATATCCAGAATCTATGGAGAACTTAAAGAAATTTGCCAGAAAATAACACACCATCAAAAAGTGGGCAAAGGACATGAACAGACATTTTTCAAAAGAAGACATTTTTATGCAGCCAACAAACATACAAAAAAAAGCTCCTCATCACTGGTCATTAGAGAAATGCAAATCGAAAACAAAATGAGACACCACCTCACACCAGTTCAATTAATAAATCAGGAGACAACAGATGCTGGAGAGGATGTGGAGAAATAGGAACACTTTTACACTGTTGGTGGGAGTGTAAATTAATTCAACCAGTGGAATACAGTGTGGCGATTCCTGAAGGATCTAGGAATAGAAATACCATTTGACCAAGCAATCATATTACTGTGATTATAAAGACCCATGCACATGTATGTTTATTGTGGCACTGTTCACAATAGCAAAGACTTGGAACCAACCCAAATGCCCATCAGTCACAGACTGGATAAAGAAAATGTGACACATATACACTACAGAACACTATGCAGCCATATAAAGGATGAGTTCATGTCCTTTGCTGGTACGTGGAAGAAACTGGAAACCATCATTCTCAGCAAACTGACATAAGAACAGAAAACCAAACACCGTATGTTCTCACTCATAAGTGGGTGCTGAACAATGAGAACACATGGACACAGGGAAGGGAATGACACCTACCAGGGCCTGGTTGGGGGTGGGGGACTAGAGGAAGAATAGCAGGGGGTGGGGCGATAGGGGAAGGATAGCATTAGGAAAAATACCTAATGTATATGATGGGGCAATTGATGCAGCAAACTATCACCATGACAGGTGTATACCTATGCAGCAAACCTACACGATCTGTACATGTACCCTAGAACTTAAAGTATAATAAAAAACAAAATATATTAGCTGGGCATATTGATGTGCACCTGTAATCTCAGCTCCTCAGGAGCCTGAGGCAGAAGAATTGCTTGAACCCAAGAGTCAGAGGTTGCAGTGAGGTGAGATGGTGCCATTGCACTCCAGCCTGGGTGAGAAGAGTGAAACTCCATCTCAAAAAAAAAAACAAAAAAAGAAAGAAAGAAAAGTAATTGCAATACAGGCCCTACACCCAAGTGATTATTTCTTGCCCTACCCAATGTCAACCCCTACAACATAAACAATCTATCTATTGTCCCCATTAATTAATAATCTCAATTTCACCATTGTTTTACTACTTCATGTAATTTAGTCTATTTTTAACCTCCTGATAACATTGACGAATATTTCTCTTTGAAAGTTAATACCATGCATTTTATATATATTCCTTCAAATACATTTTAATGTCTGCTAGGAATACTCTTCAAGTTTATTATTCTTTTTCAATATTCATTTATATTGTAATGCATTTGTTATTTTATACATAAATGAGCATAATTTTTGCTGAGTTCAAAGTAGCAAAAATAAGAATTTTGAGTCTGACTTGTTTACAACTCTAGCATTTAAAATTTTCCAAATATTTAACATTTTCATCTAAGAATATGGTATATATAACTATTATATTCTTTATGTCACTCAAAAATATTTATGTTTCATAGCATTCAATAAAATCTCCTTATCCCAACTTTTAATAAATGAAAAAAAATACATAGAAATCAACATTAAGGTAACAATCCTTCAAGGCCCAATAACTTTATTAAATCAAAGATTGGTCATCTAAGGAAATATATTATTAACATATATTTTTATATTATGTTTATAAAATAATATATATTTTATAAAATATTTATAAAATATTTTATATTAACATATTAAATATATCTCATGAATAAGCAAATAGAAAAATTTTATGGTCACCTCAATAGGTGGAGAATTTCTAAAAATAAAACAACCCTCATGAATAAAAATATTTATTTACATAAGTAATGCATGCTATTTATTCTATGAGGTAATTAAAAAATACATATAATATTAATATTTCCTCTCTATGGTGAATTAGTTCATAATAGCAATCTGTATAAAAATGCACCCACATAAAATCAGGCTTCAAGAGGACAGTGCTCCTAGTCATAATGCAATTATTAACTTAATAGAGAATCTTCAATGTTTTACAAATTAACACAGTTTTTACATTTAATTTATTAAAAATAGTGACTAGTAAACATAGAGTTAAAGAATATAGTAGGCTCCTTAATTATGAAGGGGTAAAACATAATTCTGAAGAGTAGTTAACATTTAAAAAAGAACAGAAATAAAACCAAAAAATGAGAATATTAATCATTTTTTTAAAAAGACCAAATATACCGTGATCTTAGTTAAAGAATTCTACCCAAGACAATAGTTGTTTATCTCTGTCCAACAGAACAGTATTTCCATCGTTCAAGAGGTGTTCATTACTTTTTATGGCAGTTCCTTTAGATACTGTTGAAAAATGGGAATAATTCATGCTTTTTTTCTGTCCATTGCAGCAGAAAAGCAGAGCTTATTTTTATAGTCCCAAAATTCCCATCTGTTGTTGGCACAGGATGCTTCTTTTCATGGTGATAGTCCTTGTATAGAGTGACTTGAAACTGGACATCTCCATCCCTTTAAATTTACCACTACTTAAAGTTCCCTGTAAAACGGAGACTACTATTTCCAGTAATGCTATATTTCTTATTTACTGATACTCATTCTAAAAAATAGTCTGTAATAAGTTCAAATGGAAAACAATAACTTCTTACCAGACATTTTCATATCATAATTGAGAGCTATTTATGAAAGTTATATTTTCAATTATTAGTATCACATGTCGAAAGAAAGAAAAAACTGAGTAAAAAAAAAGTATTACTTCCTAAAAAGGTCAAATGAATGAGAACACCAGTAATTTCTTAAATTTTTGTAAGTTACTGTCTCAAAGGACTCAAACATATAATGTCCTCTGATATCATCATAAGGTATATCTGAGTTTATGTCCATGCCGGGATGACTTTTTTACAAGGGGCTACAAGATATCTTAAATACAAATAAACAACTTAAATGTATTTATAGTAGATATATTATTCTTCAAACAATGTATGAATTATTATTACAGGAGGTTTATCACAGATGCTCCCTGTTGCTATCTGTAGTTACTGTATGAAAATAATCACACTTTCTTCAGAAGAGTTGAATATTTATTTCTATATAAAGAGAATAAGGTTTGAATTTATAAAAATAAATGTATGTTAAATTTGGCATACTTAGTTTGGTTTATGTCTGGTTTTATGAAACACACACACTTATACATACAAACACACAAATGCACACATACATACACATATATGTATGGCAAGTTCTGAATGAGCTGGAGAGTTTACAGAAAAAAAAGTAAAAAGCTCCCTGCTTTAAACTTTCAGATCAAAATATCTTCAGAGAACTAGCGATTCAGGAAGGCTCTAAAGAAATGTCTTGCCTTTTGTGGCCGGAGAAGACACAGCTAAAAATCTAAAAATCAGGCCCCAAATGTAATCTAGATTGCTAAGATATATACACATGTATGTATGTATGTATCTTAGCTTACTACCTGTCTACTGTTCAAGGAAGAAAAGTCCTGATTATTCTAATTATTTGACATGACAATATTTAAGCTTACCCTAAAAACATTTAGCTTGTTGATTACATATACGTCATTTCTATGGCAAGTCTTTTAAAAAGCACTTGTGTACTATATATGCTCCCTTTCCTGGATACATATATGCTCCACTCATTGGATGTGGGTAACAACAAATTACAGGTGATAACAGAGCTAGAGAAAGAAAATGCACAGTTCTCTTACTTTGTGTATGACGGAAAGCCCTCAACAACAAGCACACCGTAGGCTGTAACATGAATGAAAAATTAACTTCTACATATGAAGGCTCTCGACTTCGAAACTTTTATCTGTTATCTCAGCTTTTAGATATTTTAACTCTAACATATACACATATATATATCCATGTATATATATACATACACACACACACGTGTGTGCAAACATATACATGGCTATATATATGTGTAGCTACATATATATATATATATATTGCATGTTCTGTGTGTGTGTGTGTGTGTTTATACATACACCTTAATTGGAATAGACCCATAACAAAACACTAAAATAAGGGGCATTGACTTGGCAATCAGGGGACAGCTGATGTGTAATAGGAGGCTATGGAGAGATGAAAATCTATATTATACAATAGTAATAATTTTGGTAAAACGTTGATATACAGTAACTTGGAAGTCTGGTCAAGAGCTATGATTTCTTTGTGTTGGTTGCTACTTGGTACATTTAACCATATATTATTATTTCCAGAAACAGATGACTTCAGGCAATAATTAGCTGGGTTGAAAGCTGGAAGGAAAAGAAATAGGAAAATCTTTTTGGGTAGGCAGCGTGAAGCTCTCCAAAAGATATGAACACTGATTAAATGGTGTGTGTCACTGTTCTGAGTGACTTTCAACTCCACTCTCTTTGAGATCCATGACCATTTCCGATGTAGTTATTGGTGGCTAATCAACTCTGACAGCCTGTGTTATGCTCATCCATTTAAGGGGTTCAGGGACTATTTGAGCTTGATGGAGAAAACTGCATTATCAGATACATGAGGATGAATATGTATATTTTGTTAGTGAAGCGACAGACTGTTGCAGAGATGACCAAGTGTCTAGAAACATTTGGTCTTCCTTTTCTATGTGGCAGAGAATTATTTGTGGAAAGTGACTACTGAGCTAGGAACAATATTTAATAGAACCTCCCTCTATTTGTAGTTGTGTGGCCATATACTGTCATCATTGTTGGTGTGTAATAGGAAATGATATGTGACTCTTCAAATACGAGGTGACTAAGAAGGACACAGGTCTCTATTCTCTGAGCTGGATACAGATAACTACAAGGCTTTAAGAGATGTCTGCTTTACTGAAGGCAAGAAGTCCGGATCCCTGAATTATTGTATAAAGCGGAACTACCTGTCCACCAGGAATCCTGATTTGAATTCTTTGGGACATTTATTACACCCTTTACATTTTTCTCTAATTACGGCCTAGACAACTGGGTTGGTATAACCACAAACTCTTCAAATAAAAAACCAGTGGTACAGAAACAGAAATCAGATAAAATATAAAATTTCCAGACAAGTCAGCCTACAATTCCAAAGTACATGATAGACACAAATGCTTAGAAATATAGGCAACACACTAAAAAATCAGATTAATTGGATCCAAATCTATTAGAATGGGACTTTAAAATCTATAGAGAATAAAATAACATCCATAAAAGAGGAAGAGAATTATGGAATACGGTGGGCAGAAATGAAACAAAAAGAATGAAAAATAACAACTAAAACTAATGAAGATAAAGATACCTCAATAGATGAGACAAACTCTTACCTATGCTTAGTCAAAGCGAAAATTCTGGAAATTATTGCTGAGATTTAAGTATTGAAAAAATTAGTTCAGAGACAGAGAGAATAAATTGAAAGTTTCCAATAAACATATTTCATAAAAATTCTAGAAACACTGAATAAAAGAAAGCAATCTCTCTCTCTCTCTCTCTCTCTCTCTCTCTCTCTCTCTGTCTCTGTCTTTCTCTCTCTTTCTCAGGTTAAAACCACAAAATTAAAAGCAGGAAAAAAATAAATCCACACCCAGAAACATCAGATATATCCAATAATAAAAAATATAGAAGCTATACATAATCTCCCATAAAATGACAACAAAACCATTGGCAGATCATCAGCAATAATAGATTATCAAAAATGGGAAAATAATATTTTCAGAATGTTGAAGAAAAATCTTTGTCATCTTGTATTCTACATCCAAATCAACAATCATTGAAGAGGGAGAGAAAAATAAAGCTATTCTTAAATATCCATTAAATAAAAATCTTAACCGCTCATAGAACTTCATCAACAGAATCACCAAAATACACACTTTTTGAACCCAGAAGAAAGGAGATAATGACAGACAAAATGAAAAGTACAAAAACTGTTACTATATCTTGATGTATCCAAGTACTATCTATATGTGCATATTCATTTCATTTGATTAAAAGGTAGAACTAAAATTCTAGGGAGAATTCATATGAAAAGGAGCCATTTCAGTGGGTAACAGGGTAAGTTACATCTGGAAAGAGCATAGAGATAATGAATAAATTTATGCTCACATAGAAATATGTGTAAATTTATTTACATAAATTTAACTTTTTAATTAAGGACAGCCCTATAGGAATATGACTTATAGTCTTCAAGTCAACAGAATAAAATATGGGCTAAAGTTGATATTAAACATGTGTAAAATAATTTGATAAAATTATAATTTCAAGTAGGTTTGTACTTTAACCTACTTTATAAATCATGACAAAGAACAAACTATAATATATAGGCATGTCTTGTTTTATTGAACTTCATTGCACTTTGCAGATACTGCATTTTCTAAAAATTGAAGGTCTGCAGCAACCTTTCACCAAGCAAGGCTATTGGTGCCATTTTTCCAACAGTGTGTGCTCATTTTATGTCCCCATATCACACTTGGTAATTTTGTTAATTCTAGCAATATTTCAAACTTTTACATACTTGTTACATGTAATATAGATACTATATCATAGATTACCATAACAGATAGGCCGGGCGCGGTGGCTCAAGCCTGTAATCCCAGCACTTTGGGAGGCCGAGGCGGGTGGATCATAAGGTCAACAGATCGAGACCATCCTGGTCAACATGGTGAAACCCCTTCTCTACTAAAGATACAAAAAATTAGCTGGGCATGGTGGCACATGCCTGTAATCCCAGCTACTCGGGAGGCTGAGGCAGGAGAATTGCCTGAACCCAGGAGGCGGAGGTTGCGGTGAGCCGAGATTGGGCCATTGCACTCCAGCCTGGGTAACAAGAGCGAAACTCCATCTCAAAAAAAAAAAAGATTACCATATCAGATATTACCAATGATTTTTTATGTTATTTTTGTATACTCAGTGATTTTCAATGTCCCTACCTATTTTGGAGGTTAACCACAAACCATACCCACATAAGCCAGAAAACTTAATTGATAAATATTGTGTGTTCCAGCTGCTCCACTGACAGGCCATTCTCCCTTCTCTCCCTGTCTCCTTGGGTCTCTGAGACACAATTATATTGAAATTTGGCCAATAACCCTACAACGGCCTCTAAATGGTCAAGTGAAAAGAGATGCACTTTTCCTTCTTAAAATCAAAAGTTAAAAATGATTAAACTTAGTGAGGAAGGCCTCAAAAGCTGAGATAGGTAAAAACTAAGCTTCTCGCACCAAAGAGTTAGCCAAGTTGTTATTGCAAATAAAAATTTCTTTAAGGAATAAAAAGTGCTACTCTGGTAACACATGAATAACAAAGCAAATCAGCCTTATTGTTGATAAGCAAAGTTTTCGTGATCTGGACAGATGGTCAAAGCAGCCATAACATTCCCTTAAGACACAGCCTAATCCAGAGTAAGATCCCACCTCTCTTCAACTACATTAAGGCTGAGTGAGGGGAGGAAGCTGCAAAACAAAAACTGGATGCCAACAGCGGTTGCTTCACAAGCTTTAAGGACAAAAGCCATCGCTACAAGATAATATTACAAGGTGAAGCAGCAAGTGCTGCTGATGTTGAAGCTGCAGTAAGTTATCCAGAAGACCTAGCTAAAATCACTGATGAAGGTGGCCACACTTAGAGTTTCAATGTAGATGAAACAATCCTATATTGGAAGAAGATGCCATCTATTACTTTCATAACGAGAGAGGAGAAGTCACTGCCTGGCTTCAAAGCTTCAAAAGACAGGCTGAATCTCTTGCTAGGGCCTAATGCAGCTTGTGACTTTAAGTGGAAGCCAATGCCCATTTACATTTTGAAAATGCTAAATCCATTAAGAATTATGGTAAATCTACTCTGCCCATGCTCTATAAATGGAACAACAAAGGTTGATGGCAGTACATCTGCACACAGCATGGTTTATGGAGAATTTTAAGCCTGCTGTTGAGACCTACTGCTCAGAAAATAAGATTGTTTTCAAAATAGTACTGCTTACTGATGATGCACCTCATCACCCAAAAGCTCTGACGGAGATATACAGGGAAATTAATGTTTTATGTCTGCTAGCATGACATCCATTTTTCTGTCCATCATTCACAGAGAAATGTCAACTTCCAAGTCTTATGACTTAAAAGATATATTTTCTAAGGCCATAGCTGCCATAGTGATTCCTCCCATCGATCCAGGCAAAGTAAGCTGAAAATATTCTGGAAAGAGTTCAACATTCTAGATACCATTAAGAACATCCGCCATTCATGGAAGAAGGTAAAATCATCAACAATCACAGGAGCTTAGAGGAAATTGATACCTTCAAGGATGACATTGAGGGGTCCAAGACGTGCATGTAGAAAAAAATGGAGATGTTGTGGATATAGCAAGAGAAAAAGCAGAAGTAGAGAGAAGATACAATGAATTGCTGCAATGTCATGATAAAACTGGAAAACATCAGGAACTGTCCTTCATGGATGAGCAAAGAAAGTGATGGAATCTATTCCCAGTAAAAATGCTGCGAACATTACATTGCTGAAATGACAGCAAAATGCTTAGAATATTATTTCAACTTAGTTGATAAAGCAGCAGTAGGGGTTGAGAGGACTGACTTCGATTTTGAAAGTTCTACTCTGGGTACAATGATATTAAGCAGCCTACCATGCTACAGAGACATCTGTCATGAAAGAGTCACCTGATATGGCTGACTTCATTGCTGTGTTATCTTAAGAAATTGCCACAGGTACAAAAAACGTTAGCAACTGACACCCTAATCTGTCAGCAGCCATAAATATCGAGGCAAGATTCTCCACCAGCAAAACGATTATGACTTGCCGAAGGCTCAGATGATCATTAGCAATTTTTTAGCAATAATGTGTTTTTAAATTAAACACGTACATTGTTTTTAAAGCCAATATTATTGTAAACTTAATAGACAATAATAAAGTGTAAATATAACTTTTATATTCACTGGGAAATGAAAATATTCATGTGATTTGCTTTACTGGGATGTTTGCTTTATTGCTGTGGTCTGGAACTGAACCAGAAATATGTCCGAGGTATGCCTGTAATTATTCAACTTTACTCTTTCTCACTTGGAAATAACATCATTTATTTTTAGACTCTTCAGGCTTCTTGATTCCATATACTTCTCAAGATAGTGAAAGTTTGGAATTGCTTCATGAAAAAGCAGCTGTGTTTGGAATTGAAGGTTATAATATAAGAGTTTATACTTAGTGTGTGAGAACCTTTAGAAAGTGAAAATACTACCTGGGCCAATACATCTGCCCTTTTTTTCTGATCCCAATCTTGCCTTTCAGTTTTTAATCATATCTGCAAACCCCCTTATTTAATGCCAGCAAATCCTGGTATCTCAAATTTCTTTATGCTCTTTGCTTCCACAGTCATCTCTGATAACATGATTATACAGAAGCTCATAAACACACCGCATAAATGTTTCTGAACTGCAGCAGAGGACTGTGCCATGAAGCCTTAATAACAACACTCTTCAAGAGATCAAATCAATTCAATGTCACTAAAGGCCCGGTATATCCCATTCACCTCTATGAACAATAATGCAATGGTCTGAAAACTGCCACCCTCCTTTCATGCTGAATTTTAATGCACTACTAGAAAAAAAGTTTTAAAACATATTTCCAGACAGAAGAAAGGTTTTAAATATTCACAGTGTTTCAGAATTTTAATTTTCACAAATATTATTTTGTTAAATTATACTGTGTGATACCTACAGGCTTAAAGAAGGCATTATTGCAATATGTGTGTGTGTGTGTGTGTATATTGTTATACATGTGTGTGTATATATATGTATATATACAAATATATTGCAATATATATACATATATATATTTTCTCAGCAGGTCTAAAATTTTAAACACAAACTAATATCTCTAAGTACAAATACTAGTACCTTAATGCGATTTATCCTAAATTAATATGAGCTTATTAAGGATTCATGCCACTTCAGAACTCATATAACTAAGCAAAAATTGCATTCAATTTTGCATGTTGTTTCCAATTAATTTCTTCCAAAGTGCTAAAATAGTCTTAGACATATAAACTGAAAGAACATTTGATGTAAATTAGTATAATTCTTTGCAAATCAATGTTATTTTTAAATTCAAAACCTTAGAAAGACTGACATTAAGTAGAATAAATTAAAACAATGTTAAATCTGTAACATCAACATGCCCCATATGAGTTTTATGAACTATGAAATAAAATTAGAATAGTTATGAAATATCAGCTGAGATTTGAAACAAGAGTAAAATCTGATTATTATGTATAATAAAGCAAGCGAAATTATTTGTGTTTGATTTTAAATTTAATCAAACTTGCTTAATATCATCTATCTATTTAAGCCTAATTCACAGAGCAAGAATAAGAATCTACCTGTGTCTTTTGTGCTTCCAGAAATTGGATACAGGTATACCTTGACAATATTATGCAAAAGGGAATCACAAAGTCAAACATTCAGTAGTACAACTTTTAGGATAAAATATCGTAAGTTATTTAAATGCAAGTAAATATACATCATTCATTAGATATGGAGTATGACTAGATACAGATTTATTCTATTTTAAATCAGCTTACTGTGTCTTAGTTACATAGCCAAGAGTTCTCAAATTCATTCAAGCAAATTATGAAAATCCCCAAAGTCTCACTGTAATTTTTCCTGTTTATCATCTCTAAAAGTAAAGTTCCAGATAAATCCACATCTATATATCTTTTCATCATCCTCGGCAGCATGAATTTCAAAAGTGATGCTTAAATCCTGCCCCAGCAATGTCCACATGAGACTCATGAAGAGAAATACAAGGCAGAGTAGGCCTAATTAATAATGAGAAACAGGGCTCCTGTGCTTTGGCTCTGGCAGGAAGAAAACATTAAACATCAAAGTGAGGGCATGGATGTCTGGAATGAGGAAATGAGAGTGTGAGAAGGAATCGGTGATAGGTGGAAGGGAAACACAGAAAGGCCAGATGGAGACATCTGGACTTTAATTCTCAATATAACAGGAGTTACCACTGTGTGGCCCCCGGAAATTAAATTCTTGTCTCAGTAATTGTGTCCTGATTCATAAAACGATGGATAAAAATATTTTCTAAGGCCTTCCAGATCTAAAATGCCACAACACTCCCTCAAGAAAATTTACCTTTTATCACAGAAATGAGAAGAAACGGCCGGGCGCGGTGGCTCACGCCCGTAATCCCAGCACTTTGGGAGGCCAAGGCGGGTGGATCCCGCGGTCAAGAGATCGAGACCATCCTGGCCAACAAGGTGAAACCCGGTCTCTACTGAAAATACAAAAATTAGCTGGGCATGGTGGTGCATGCCTGTAGTCCAAGCTACTTGGGAGGCTGAGGCAGGAGAATTGCTTGAACCCAGGAGGTAGAGGTTGCAGTGAGCCGAGATCGTGCCATTGCACTCCAGTCTGGGTAACAAGAGCGAAACTCTGTGTCAAAAAAAAAAAAAAAAAGAAATGAGAAGAAACATAGGATTCCACAGAAGAACCAATAGGCTGTACCTTCAACTACTCAGTGCTTTGTGATGACTCACATCATGTGATTCTTCAGTGCACTTCTTTCATCTGACATCCCCAGTGAAACAGATACACAAATACTTAGCACAAATTGTAGCATGGAGGAGAATGTTATTAACTTTGTGAAGACCCAGAGGCATGACATTTGCATTAGACATTGAAGAATAAATGAAATGCCATCACAGAAAAAAAAAGGGTACAAAAGCAGCTAGGCAAAATATGAAAAAATGTAAGAGATACAAAAACACATGGATTATTCAAAAGTTATCAAAATAAATGAATAGTGAATGTAACTTGCTGAGGTGAGAAAAGAATAGGATAAGGCCAGTATATAAAATCGCTTGAATGCTAAGGTGAGTAACCCCTTGCAGTTGATATATCAGAAAGAAAAAAATAACTAGAATAATTTCCTGAAATAAAACATACTAAAATTGTTACCAGGATTTAGACAGTATACAGTGTTAGGGCCTCTAACATAAGAGACAAAGCATTATGCATGAGTGAAGCCATCAGAGATATGCAGCTCTGTTAAACCTCCAAATAACTGCAGTTGCATAAGTGACCTCAGATAAGGCAGAAAACGAATGACCCACTGCACCCAATCCAGATTTCCAGATTGTAGAAACTATAAGCAAATAATTTGTACAAGATATGGGTGTTGCCATAACCAAAAGTTAAAACCTGTGGCATTTGCTTTGGGACTGAACAGATGGCAGAGGCTGAAGAATAGCAAGGAGACTGAGTAGAGGCTGGAAGATGAGTAAAGATACTGACATTTGGAATGCTAAAAGGTCAACACATGTTATTTGTGGAGCAATTAGCAATAATGCTGCTGTGATAACTTGGAAGAGAGAAAAAGCGCTTCGTAATGTTGTTGATCAAATTAAAGAGGTATCCGAAAGCTGTTGAAACTAGCAACCAGCACGTGGGCATTTCTTAGAGTGGATGAGTAAGCGTGTAGGGGCGAGATACTAGTAAGACAGCCAAAAGACACGGAGAACCAATCACAGGGAGCAGAACTGTGCTCTGATAGAAAACATTCCCTATCCCTGTAGTCAGGAACCCTGAAAACACCAGCTGCACTTCACACTCAGTGGATCAGTGACTGTTGTGTTCCCTGCCTTTTGGAATGGGAGAATATTTTCCAATTATCCTGCCCCTGTTCCATGTGTGTTGTGGATATAGGGAACAATAACTTACTTATAGGTTCTTAGCTCTGCAGATCAACAGGGGTCTTAGCAATGAAACTTCATTTGAATCTGGAACAGATTTCAGCACGCTAACATGATGTATAATGGGATAAACCTTTGGGAGGGTGTGGGTTTTTGTGCATGATGAAGAGACATTAATCGGGAGAATCCAGAGTGGACTGTGAAATAATATATTGCCATGGTGGCAGTCCCCTATAAATATAATTTCAGGTATTCACTCTCTGTGCTGTCTCCTCAGATCCTCATTTTGCAGATGGTTATGTGAATAAACCAGCAACTACACTCCAGGAAAGCTTGGGATAGATACTCACTGATGAGAGGCCACACAGAGAAAGGCCCTGGAAGATGAGAGGCTATCTTGGACATTCCAACTCCAGTCAAGCTTCCAGTGGAATTCAGCTACATGAGTGACCTCTGTTTATTGCACTACGTTGTAATATGGCAGAACTACCTAGCTCAGCCCTGAAAAATAATAAATCATTGTGATTTTAAGCCTATATATTTTGGGCTGTTTTGTCTCATAGCAGTAGAGAATCGGAACATATGCCTTATTTATATTTATCTCTACCACTTAAGAAAGTGATTGAGAAATAGTAAATGCTCAAAATTATCAATAGTTTGGGGCTGGAAGCAGTGGCTCATCCCTGCAACCTCAGCATTTTGGGAGGTTAAGGCAGGAGAATTGCTTGAGCCTAGGAGTCCAAGGTTGTAATGAGCTATGGTCACACCATTCCACTCCAGCCTGGGAGGGTGACAGAATAAGACCATGTCTCTAAAAAAATAGTGTAGCTTAATAAATTGTTTTTATAATAGACCAGAAGAAAAATAGTGATATACTCATTTTTTCTTTTCCCGTTATATATGTGGTCACATTTCTATTTGTACTACAGTTTTTCCATATGTGTTTGCATTAGTTTGACCTTTGATTATATGTAATTCAGAGTTTTTTTGTGAGCTAAGTTATGAATAGATGGCAATAAAAGCAATGATAAAATTCTCATCAGAGGAAAGAAAGGGGCAACATGAAACATCAAGAACACAGAAAAAAGTGAGTGCTCTAAAATGAACACTGCTAGCACTGCAATATATATCTCTTTAGAAATAATTTAGTCACCACTTTCACTCTGACTTTCCTTTTGTTTGTAAATAACAATTCATTATATCCAGTTAGAGTCAGGCCTGTTTGCTTGATAATAGTTTTACATGTATTTTATCATCTGGTGATTATAACCACTACTTTATAAATTAAACACCTGATTTCAAGGTTTATAAGCCATAGATACTCAACTCAAACTTAATTCTTCCAATTTCAGCCATCTACAACAAGATAATGAACAATTGTTCTGTACTGACAACCTCAGGTTTCTGCACATAGAAGATAACAAAGATAACAAGCCATACAAGCAGACAAGTAGAAGCTCTAGAGAAACAGTCTGTTTATCATTTGTCCAAAACTATCTTTGCCAAATCACTGAAGAAATTTTTAAGACATATAAATAAAAATAAAATTTCATACAGCAAACATATTAAGTAAAAAAAAATCTAGCCATCATAGTTGGTTATTTTAATTCTGTAGTAAATGCCATAAAGAAAAACAAATATTTAATAATAGCAAATCATATAAATCCTTAGATTATTACATAATTCTTTAAATATTTTTAAAACTTTATTATTTTTAGCAAGAAATGGCTAACATCCGCCTCATTTAAAATGTGGTAAACTGATGTGATTATTAAACATACTGTATGTCTGTATCAAAAAAACACATGGTTACTATATGTAATACATTTTGTCCTTAGATCTTATTGTTTTCTCCACTTTACTGTTATTCATATGTATAAATTTTTCTTTAGTGCACTGATATGGTTTGGCTCTGTGTCCCCACCCAAATCTCATCTTGAAATTATAGGGTAGGGGCCTGGTGGGAAGTGACTGAATCATGAGGGTAGACTTCCTCTTTGCTGTTCTTGTGATAGTGAGTTCTCATGAGATCTGTTTGTTTGAAAGTGTATGGCACTTGCCCCCTTCTCTCTCTCTCTCTCTCCTCTGCTGCCAGGGTAAGATCTGCATGCCTTCCATTCACCTTCTGCCATGATTGTAAGTTTCCTGAGGCATTCCAGTAGTGCTCTCTGTTAAGCCTGTGGAACTGTGAGCCATATAAACCTCTTTCCTTCATAAATTACACAGTCTCAGGAAGTTCTTATGGCAGTATGAGAACAAACTAAAACATACACTTTCCAATGTAAAATATCTTTAGATCCCTCCAGGATCATTTATGACTTAATTTTTCTCCACTATAAATCCTTGTTATAAGTGAATAAAAATGTTGATAAACAATACTGACAAGCTATATTAATAAATTTGAATGAAGCATAGTTTCATGATTAAAAGCAGAGAAAAGCTGATTCATGCTTTGTAAAGTATATACTACAAACTTCTCATGCAAATATTAATATTCTCCAGTTATAAACATAATCATCCTTGGCAGCTCTAGTGAACTTTTCTTTTTTTCCCTAATTTTCTTACTTTATTTTTAATAAGTAAAAAATGACTCAGTGGAACTATACAAAAATCAAACCATTAATTTTTGCACCTGGTATTGCAGTCATCAACAGTGATCTCATGGTATAGAAATAAACAAACAACAGGAATTATCATTAAATTCACCCTGGCTTTCTAGCTTAGTAGAACTAAACAGAAGAAATTATGGCAATAACCATTAAGTACAGAAGAAAAATAATGAAAAAATGGTTACAGGTTTAATCACAAAATGAACTTAATTTTTGTTGATTTTGTTTCATCTGATAAAGCACTAATGTTTATTAATATGAACTGATAGCATCCTTCTAAATTTAATCCTAAGAGATGTCAAGACTTCAGTAAAATATAAGCAAGTTATTGGATCATATTTACGGATTGCTCAATGACTACCTGGAAAATATCAGTTACTATCAAAGAGCACAAAACAAAGTGAATGTGAAAATAAAGCCTTCTTTTCAAAAGTCCTTTTATTAGTCCTATCCTCTAAAATTCTAAGAAACAGAGCCTTGATATTCCTGGATTCAATTTTAAGTAACCTTAATTTTAAATATGACACTTGAAATATGCAGAATGGTAAGGAGTAGGACATGAACAAAATTAATTTCTTTTTTCCAAAGGTAGTCCTTTTCTTTAAATTCATCTTATTTTTGCCCAGTTCTCTATATACAGATTATCCTTTAATTATACAGATTCACTCTCTACTTCCACATATATTTTCTCCACTTGATGGTTCCTCGTGAACTTTTCAAGAGTAAAGAACCCAAGTGTTTTATAAAACAGACCTTTAAAACTTCACATATATTATCCATGACCCTTATATGCATAAAGGCATGTTTTTCTTATTCTCATCCTTTTTAATGAATGTGAATATAACAGCAACAAAGAAATCAATAAATTCAAGCAGGTGCTATAGAAAACACCCTCTAAAGAAGTTATCATTGAGCAGGAAATATCTCCAGCACATTACTATTTCCCAAGACTATTTACCAAGAAATAATTTTATTTCTATTTGTGTTTTGATTATGAGTCCTAAATCTAAACATAAGCAAATATATGCTCTTTACTGGGGGAATATAAACATTTTGAATGTATATACTTGTTAGGTAATAAGCCTTCATAAAATGAATTACATAAAAAGTAAATGTTTTACTTTGAAAATTATAGGTATCTCATTGCTATAAAAGTGTGAAAGGTATAGTTCTAAACTTAATTAGCATTGTGTAATGTTAATATTTCCTGACAATTAGATGTTACACATATACTAGTATTAAAATGAAAAGCTAATATGTTATATGGTGAAAAATTCTATGTAATAATAGCAAAGGATTTATTAACCTCTGATCAGGTCAATATTCAAGCACCAAACACATCACACATAACACCCATATAAACTAGCTTATATGTTTTTGAAATAATGTATGAATTCCTCATTTATTTAAATATAATTCGATTTAAGTATGATTCAAGTATTACTATTCAATAGAATTAATTATTACTGTCTTTAAATGTCATATTTCTATAAACCATAAAAATGTGACCACCAGGGAAATCACTATTTTGAATCTCAATACTTTTTGCTGCTGCTCTTGATGCTTCTTTCCTTTACAAAAATCAGTGAATAGAGCAATTCATATTGTTTAACTGCTTTACTGAAAGCATTCTGGTACACTTTCATACACCTTTCCCAGGAGAAAAACAGCAGCAATTTTCTTATAGTTACTATGAATCCATTTCTTTCACAATTAATTTTCAGGAATACCACTCAAAAATGTATTATCTGAAAATAAATGTACAACATTTGCTTTTAATAAATGATCATTTTGGAAAGATCAGTGTTGAGATGATGGATGTGTTAACTACCTCAATCTGACCAGCGTACACTGTAAGTATCAAAATGTTACTGTGCAACCGTAAAGATGTACAATTAGTATCCGTTATTTAAAAATTTTTAAATTTAAGTCATTTAAATGCAAGATGAAGTACTGAAATGTTTGTTTCTTACCATGGCAAGAACCCTCAATTTCTTCAAATCCTGTGCTGCAGATGCATCTTCCAAGAGGAACCAGCCAATCTCCATCAGCTCCACAATACAGTTTAGGTGTGTCACGCTCCTCAGCACTCTTCACACAAGAACCCCGTACTTCAACCAAAGAGGAGGAATCGACCCTTGGGATGGTATCAGGAAACACGGCCAAGTTACGAACAGTGAAGGGACACTTCTTGTAGAAAACTCGGACTGAAACGAGGGCAATGCACGCCCCAATGTCTTGAAAAGCCAGAAAAAATCCTTTCCTTTGTACAGGCCCCACCTCACGAATTTCAGTGTTGAGTTTCAGGATGCGATCACCCAAATCCATCTGGGTAAAACTCTCATCAGCAGCAATGGTGTCGATCTTTGTATACTGGTTTGGCTTGAATTTAATTCCATGGGACTCGTCTGATTCCATATAAAACAGGTTAAATGTTTCTTTGCAAGTCCCCAAGACCCACGGGATGCTGTTACAATCCCTCAGTGTGAATTTCATCTCCACATAAATTTTCTGAGCTGCATCACGGGAGATCCAGTTTGTGCGAAGCCAGTTGTTCTGGTTTGGTTCCATCACGTTACATACCTGGTATGTGTGAATGGGCCTATTATGTTCATCCATTTCAGTGATGGCATCCCACTGTAAAAAGGGAAAGAGTAATTAAGTGACTTTAAACCACAGTGATAAAACAGAAATGATTACTTACAATTTTTTTGTTGTTTAACCAAAATAAAAATGAATTAAAAAGATACAAATGAAGCTATTCAGAGCAACGATGGAGTGGCATTTTAACCCTGAGCCTGTGGTTGAACAGGTTCTAGAATCAGCTGTCCTATCTTGCCTTCCTACACAGTAATTGCATGACAGCTTTATTTACTCTCTAGTTTCTTCACTGTAAAGGAGCTGATAACAATACTTGTTTCACAGGGTTGTTGTAAGGCATAAATCAGATATATATATATATATGTACAGCACTTTACATAGTTCCTGGCATACTGTAAGCACATTAAATAGCATCCATTATCTTATCAAAACAACTAGAAACGTAAAAAATACACTTTGGTTTTCCCATGTTTCCTCATATACAATTTGCCACAAATTGTGGTATGTTTTCTTTGTCAATATTCAATTAAATATTTACATGACTATTTCAATAGAAAATAGACATCAATAAGGTCTTAGACTTATTCAATAAATATTTATCAGGCATTCCCATAGCCTGGACACTGTAAATACTGCAGTTAACTAGCTGAACAAAAACTCTCTGCCTTTATAAAGCTTACTTTAGAAGGAAGAAAGACAATTAAAAAGTAGAAACAAGTAAAACTAAATAATACAGTAGAAACTACAACGGGGAAAAGTAGGGTGCAGAGATTAAGAAGAGGTGGGGGGCTAGAAAAGGACTTACTGGGGTAGTAGTGACATTTAGGCATTGTCTTAGGTATGAGACAGTGAAACTTGCAAAGAGGAAGCAGAGGCAGGAGTGTACAGGTGCATTTGAGGAACAGCGTAAGTGGGCACCAAAAGCACCTTAGGTAATAAGAATAGAGCTGGGGAGCGGTCAAACCAAAAGTCTTTATTATAAGCATTTTAAGCATTTTGGCTTTTGCTCTGAGCTAGATCACTGGGTTATTTTCACTTCTTTATGTTTATGTACAAGCACTTTGCCACTTAACTGAATAGAAAGACCTTGTTTGTCCTTTAAGAGATTTAATAAAAATATTTAAGCACTATGAAATCAGTTTGTATTCATTCATTTAATATTACATACTTTATACTGCAAATTTAGATTATAACTCCACTTTACTTGAATACTTATAACTGATAATTTTCAGTACATGCAAAACATTCAGGTAACCTTATAGCATTTTTAGGAAAACATGCTAGTCATCATAGTTTATCATTTCTATTAGAGTATCCTGAAAATGACAAATGGTTTGCTACAGAGAATAAGGGTTTTATTGGCTGATAGCATACTTTAGTTATTTATACGATTATTTAACACGTTCTGTTTGCAGTTTCTCATTTTAACTGGCTATAGAGGGTTACTAAATCAAGGCCAGTTGCATTTCAAATAGTACAGCTTCTAACAGGATGCCTACTTTCCTCAGTATATAGGACTATTATGACACAAAGTACTTCTAATTATCTACTGTAAATTTCTAGAATAATTTATGTTATCTATCATTTAAACTTAAACACAATCTTTATCCAAAACTATATTTTGCAAGTTTCTCGCTTGAAATCCAGAGGGTATTTTCCAGATAAAACAATGAGTTCCTCTGAACTGTATATTTAATTTTACAGTATACACACATTGTTTATTGGGTGATTCAATAATCTCATGGGAACATACATGAAATTACTCATCTAAATGTCTTTCATCCTAATGTATAATGGGTTTACGTTTCTCTGAGGACACTTAAAAGAAAACCGGCACTATCACAGCTCATTGGAACCACAATATCATCATTCTGAATATAACTGTGAACCAAGATAATAGTAAAAACTATGTTTAATTTTAAACTGTCAAAATAAATGTTTAAAAATCTATGTATTTACTCATAGTAGAGCATCTAAAATACTCACCCAATGATTATTTTTATTTTGAATAAATTTACAATTAGAACTGATTTTGTTTGTCAGGCAATGCATATACATTATTTTTAATGTCTCTACTCCATCTTTTACTCTCCCATATAGGAGTAAAGAACTACATTCCCAGTAAATTCTGTTTTAATTCTTACATTTAATATCTTCAGACTACATCGCTTCATATTAGTAAAAAGCATTAACCATGTTCATAAAAAATCAGCTCTATAAAATATGAGATTAACTTTAACTGAAATATGAAAAACTATTTGAAAATATGATTTATGAAATAATACTTCCTTATCTACAAATAAATTCAAATGGGGAGATGTTCAAAAGGAGAGAAGGGTCTGAAGTGAAAAGAATATATGTATTCACTAAATCAGAACAGATATAAACCAAGAAATACAGAAGTACCAATATATACACAGATAATCGGAAGAGTGATTCTACTCCAATCCAGTGCATAAGGACACATAACAAAATGATGCATTGTTTTTACATTAAGTTTATAATGTTTGATGAAAAATAATATTTCTTCTTTTACTTCAAATAAAAGAAATTACAATTAGACTTAGGTACCAAAACAATCAAACAGATATAATTGGTAAATTTCTTTTCATTCAAGAATATAGAAATTAACACATATCAGATATACAAATTTGGAATTGATTCCCGAAAACAAGAATATAAATTCAAGATTGATATAGATGTAAAAGCCTATGAGATTTGCCAAAAAAATGTAACATTAGTAGATACAGAAATCATATCACATTTCAGGCATACTTTTCCTTTTGGAAATACTGGGTTTATATATAAAAATGAACCTTGAACACAAGTTTAAGCCAGGTAAGTTCATTTACAAGTGAATTTTCTTCAGCCTCTGCCACCTCTGAAACGGCCAGACCAACCCTTCCTTCTCTTCAGTCTACTCCACATAAAGACTCCAAGGATGAAGAACACTTTATGATAATCCACTTCCATTTAATGAATAGTAAACATATTTTCTCTTTCTTACGATTCTCGTTTCTCTTTTTGAGATGGGGTCTCACTCTGTTCCTCAGGTTGGAGCAAAGTGGCACAATTTCGGATCACTCCAACCTCCACATCCCAGGCTCAGGAAATCCTCCCCCCTCAGCCTCCCAAGTAGTTGGGACAACAGGCATGCACCACTACTCCTGGCTAATTTTTTGTATTTTGATAGAGATGGGATTTTCCCATGTTGCCCAGGCTGGTCTCAAACTCCTGAGCTTAGGGGATCCACCTGCCTTGGCCTCTCAAATTTCTGGGATTACAGGCATGAGCTAGCATGCCCTGCTATGATTTTCTTAATAACATTTCCTTTCTCCAGCTTACATTATTGTAATAATACAGTATGTGTAATATATAACATACAAACTACATGTTAATCAACTGTTTATGTTATCAAAGAGCCTTCTGATCAACAGTAGCCTATTAACAGTTAACTTTTATGGACAGTCAAATGTGATACATGGATTTTCAGTAACACAGAGGTCAATCTCCATGCTTTTCAAGGGGTCATTATAACCTTTTAGTTATAATTACAAGTATTAAAATAAATAGGGTCTCTATAATGTGGGGGTCCCAAGGTAAGAATGTGTGGCAGCTCATGTACCACATGTCTAAACATTTTTAAGTGATAAATTTTTTACTTGAATAAATGTATGTAATACAACAATAATTTTGTTACACTGATATATTGCATAGTGGTAATATCAGGGCCTTAGCGTATCCACCACTGGAATAATGCAGTTTGTATCATTAAGTAATTTATTATCATCCGCCCCCGTCCACTCTTCCCAGCCTCCATTTTCTATCATTCCACAGTTTACATCTACATGTACACATTATTTAGCTCCAACTTACAAATGAGAACATGCAGTATTTGTCTTTCTGTGTCTCAGTTGTTTCATTTAAGATAATGGCCTGCAGTTCCATTCTTTAAATAAGATCAATCTTAAAACACATAGTATTAGCCTACTTTGTAAAGATACTTCCATAAAAATCTGACAGTTCAGGTTCATATTTAAAACACCTGGACTCCTAAGAACCCCATGGCAGCATGTGGTGGCCATACAGAGCCAGCTTTTTACCTTAGCTAATCTCACTTTTCTGCCCTTACCTGACTCTAGCTCACTGCTTGTGTATGAGATGCTGCATATGTGACTGTGAGAAACTTCAAATATATGAACATATATGAGCATCTCATACACAAGCTGTATTTTTTCCATTTCAAAAAGCTTCCCACTTTAGTCTTTCAGTCAACTTAGGCTGAGCACACCAGTGTCACAATACGTCCATTGGAGGACGAATCCCAGCAACAATCTGTGAAGCTCCTAAAAGTAGACTTGGGGCCATTTGAGCAAGAAAGTCACAGGTCTTGACATGGCTATGGTATAAAAAGAAACCTTAAGATGTAAGTGCCATATTTTCTTATCGCTCAAGGCTATATCTTCATGAAGAAGCCTGTAGCCAGAAAAGACCATTTGAAGTTTTAGCACGGAGCAGAGGCTTCCCTTCCTGGGGTCTAAAGATGAAAATAATTCCTTTTAAAATTGAATTTGGACTGTAAGAATACTACAATTATTCTGTAATAGCAAAGACTTAACACCTATGTTTTACTTCATTATTACGTGGTTAGTGTAAACACTTACTTTAAAAGCCTTTTTTTTACTCCATAAAGTACTTTGTCAACTCCACACATCATGTGTTAATTAGCAATTATCAATATTTAGAGAATTTATAGTATATGTAAGTCCTATAAGGAAACTGAAGAAAGATGATAAAAAGTTTGCTTTCATTGGACTTGTTTATATTGTTTATAATACCTTTAAGGTAATAAATTAAGAAAACCTAATTGATAGTCCAGGTTTGAGTGTAACAATCTAATAGTTTATAAAGTAAATATAGTAAATGTTCAAAGATCAACACTCATGAACTGAAGTGGTTCAAAGGCTCAGTCAAGAAGCACGCACTGGACTTGAAACTTAAAGAATTAGAAAATTCAATAAGCAAGAGGGAGGAAAGCGAATAGAATTAATTTATAAAACTAAACTACAGGCATACACTTTTAGGCAACTTTAGCTGTATCCCACTTATAGCTCCTACCTCTATTTAAAACAAACTTATAATTTATTATCCAAATGTGACATTCCTGGATATACCTCAACCTTGTAAATGTACAAATTACAAGATAAAGTATATTATTAAACCTGCCATTAATTTTGCTATTAGTCACTTCTGTCAGCTGGTAGCTTTTATGTAATAGGTAATGAACCCAAATCATTACAACTCCTCAATCACATGTATGCTTTTTAAGAAAAAATTTAAGTAGGACTTACAAAAAACATAAATTTATAATGTAGAAAAGAGCTAAATAAAGAAAATCAAGTAATATGTACGTCTGCATGGGAGAAACTATTGCAAATTATTTCTGTTTTCATGATCTATATGAGTAAAACAAAGGGCTTCTGTCTATGGTCATTTTATGAGCTCGTTTTTGGATCAAGGAGTGGACAGATGGATTACAAAGAGATGGATGGAAAATTTTTAACTAAGTGTCCTGCTCAACGAGTTGTTTTGGTTAAACAAGAATCAGCTGTACTCTGAGGAGTCCTTTCTTTCATATACTACAAGGTTACCTTGGATGCAATAATCCTTACGGTCAAATTTATAATCATCAAAGCTTTTTCACAAATGTTAACTCATTTGGTCTTCATCAGTCCAATAAAGCAAGACAGATATTTTCATTTTCATGATAACCATAAGAAATCCAATACCCAGGAATAAAATTAATTATGAGTGTTTCATGGACTAGACTAGAACTAGGTCTTCTAACATCACTTTATATTTTCTATGATGTTTAGGCCTCTTACAAAGCTTGCTGGGAGGAGATGGTAAGGGTGGAGAGACTGCACCTCTCATTGCTAGCCAATTATTAGAGATAGCAAAGGGCTGGGCCTGGAGCACATGCTTCATATGCAAGCCTGCCCCTCCCAAGTTTACAGTCCCAAACTCTCCCTTATGATGTGTTACTCACACACATCAAGCCAGTATTTCCCCTGCCCTAGATCATCTTAAAGCAGGTACCAGGCACTTAGTGATCACCCCTGTATCCCACGTCCCACAGGAATTATTTATACTAAGCAAACACCAAGTGTTTATTTCACCCACCTTGTCTTTCTCTCAGAAACCCTAGTAAAGACTGGAGCCTAGATTTCCCCTCACATCTGTCTTCTACCACCTGACCAAAACCTAGTGCTTCCCCTGTGGACCTGAATGGCAGGTACTGACCTTCTGGGACTTATGAGGATAATAATCTTCTTTCTAAGCCCTGTTCTCATTTCCTCCTATGACCACATTGACTTTATCACACTATATTCAACACCTACATTTTACAATCAATAAATACAAAAATGAACTCCAGATGGATTAAAGATTTCAATATAAGAAGTAACACCATAAAAACCCTAGAAGAAAACCTAGGCAAAACCATTCAGGACACAGGCACAGGCAAAGACTTCATGACTAAAACACCAAAAGCAATGGTAACAAAAACCAAAATAGACAAACGGGATCTAATTAAACTCCACAGTTTCTGTACCACAAAAGAAACAATCATTAGAATGAACCAGCAATCAACAGAATGGGAAAAAATTTTTGCAATCTACCCATCTGACAAAGTGTTAATATCCAGAATCTAAAAAGAACTAAAAGATATTTACGAGAAAACAAACAAACAAACCCATTCAAAAGTGGGCGAAGGATATGAATGGACACTTTTCAAAAGAAGACATACATGAGGCCAACAAACATATGAAAAAAGTGCTCATCATCACTGGTCATTAGAGAAATGCAAATCAAAACCACATTGAGATACCATCTCATGCCAGTTAGAATGGTGATCATTAAAAAATCTGGAGACAACAGATGCTGGAGAAGGTGTGCAGAAATAGGAACACTTTTACACTGTTGGTGGGAGTGTAAATTAGTTCTATCATTGTGGAAGACAGTGTGGCAATTCATCAAGGACCTAGAAATAGAAATTCTCTATGACCCAGCAATTCCATTCTTGGGTATATACCCAAAGGATTATAAATTGATCTATTATAAAGACACATGCACATGTATGTTCATTACAGAACTGTTTACAATAGCAAAGTCCTGGAACCAACCCAAATGCCCATCAACGACAGACTGGACAAGGAAAATGTGGCACATATACACCATGGAATACTATGCAGCCACAAAAAATGATGAGTTCATCGTTTTTTGTATGGACATGAATGTATCTGGAAACCATCATTCTCAGCAAACTGACACAAAAACAGACACTGCATGCTGTCACAAGACAAACACTGCATGTTGTCAATCAGAGGTGGGTGTTGAACAGTGAGAGCACAGGGACACAGGGAGGGGAGCGTCACACACTGGGGCCTGTTGGGGTGGGATAGGGGAGGGACAGCAGGTGGTGGGGAGGTTGGGGAGGGATAACGTGGAGAAAGGCACATGGTTTGCCAGAGAGGCAGCAAATCACATTGCCACATGTGTACCTATGCAACAATCCTTCATGATCTGTACATGTACTGCAGAACCTAAATTACAGTAATAAAAAAAAAGGAAATGAATTCTTAAAGCAACTGGAAGTCACTGAGAAATCAGATTGCTTTCTTTTCTCAGAGAAAAAAATAAGGCAATCAAACAGCCTTTCTAAGCAAATAATATTCAGATAATATGCTGGCAAATGGACACATCCATCCAAAGTTCTAATATAAATCTCTCGAATTTATATGTCCTTCCCTCTGAAAATCTTTAGAAATCAAGAAAAATATAAGCTTTTATTTCAAAAATAAATTTTAAAGTTTTAAAATAGGAGCAGATAGTTTATTTCACAACACAGAATAGGCTACTGCAAAGCTAATATTTTCGAAAGGCAGTGAGAAGTCCTGATAACATACTAAAATCACATAGAAAAGAACAATTACCTTCAGACCAGTGTGTTCACCTCTGTATCCCAGAGAGAAAGGGGAGGGCAAAGTCACACGCACCCTTGATACATTAGGACCTTAAACAGCTGCAAGGTTGGTCTGATTCAAAGAAATGAAATATCACTAAAACCAATCTTAAATATGCTGAAAGTAGGAAACCAAAAAGGTAACAGCCAAAACCTAACGGTATGCTACATCCAGACCTATTTTATATTCAAAGATACACAAAGACTCAAAACAAAGGGTTGGAGAAAGATTTACCAACCAAATGGAGAGCAAAAATAAAGAAACAAAAAGCAGGAATTGCAATTCTTGCATTTTATAAAATAGATTTCGAAGCAACAAAGATACAGTGGTAAAAGGATCAATGCAACAATAAGAGCTAACGATCCTAACACCCAGATACATAAGACCCATAAAGAGATTTAGACTCAGCGAGACAGAAAATTAATAAGGATATCCAGGACTTGAATTCAGATCCGGAACAAGTAAACTTAATAAATATGTATAGCGCTCTCCACTTTAAATACACAAAATATTGATCAGCCATTATTAATACCCATTTTTGGAATAAAGCAATATTCCTGTTCTCTCTCCCTCTTTTTCTTCCTCTTTCTTCCTCTCCTTCTCTCCTTTTTTTCTTTGAAAAAAAAAAAGAAAAAGAAAAAAGGAAGAAAAGGAAGTATTCTAATAACACTAGAACAGCTGGAGAAAAGTACTTTCGTCTTTACCTATGTTTCTTGTGCTTCGTGTGTGTGTGTGTGTGTGTGTGTGTGTGTGTGTGTGTGTGTGTGTCTGAAACCTCTTACCAATCTTCCCTTTTTTATATTTTTTAATTACATGCTATAAGACCATGTCCTTTAATATTAAAACTATTAAGGCCTAAAATTATGTCTACCTCAATTTCTAACAGATCCCAGTTATAGACTAAAAGGGAGATAAATATGTGGAGATAACTTTTTATTTTTCTTCAAAATTTAATTATAATATACAAAAGGGGACTAGTCATGGAAAATAGAACATAACAAATGATAATTTGAAAGATACAGAATCCAAAAGACAAAATGCTGTCTTTTTAAAATTATTATACTTTAAGTTCTGGGGTACATGTGCAGAAGGTGCAGGTTTGTTACATGGATATACATGTGCCATGGTGGTTTGCTGCACCCATCACCCTGTCATGTACATTAGGTATTTCTCCTAATGCTATCCCTCCCCTATCCCCCAACCCCCCAACAGGCCCCAGTGTGTGATGTTCCCCTCCCTGTGTCCATGCATTCTCATTGTTTGACTCTCACCTATGTGTGAGAACATGAGGTGTTTGGTTTTCTGTTCTTGTGTCAGTTTGCTGAGAATAATGATTTCCAGATTCATCCATGTCCCTGCAAAGGGCATGAACTCATCCATTTTTAGGGGTGCATAGTATTCCATGGCATATATGTGCCACATTTTCTTTACCCAGTCTACCATTGGTGGGCATTTGGGTTCATTCCAAGTCTTTGCTATTGTGAACAGTGCCTCAATAAGCAAATGTGTGCATGTGTCTTTATAACAGAATGTTTTATAACCCTTTGGGTATACACCCAGTAATGGGATTGCTGGGTAAATGCTATTTCTAGTTCTAGATCCTTGAGGAATCGCCACACTGTCTTCCACAATGGTTGAACTTACACTCCCACCAACAGTGTAAAAGTGTTTCTATCTCTCCACACCCTCTCCAGCATCCGTTGCCTCCTGATTTTTAATGATTGTCATTCTAACTGGTGTGAGATGGTATCTCAATGTGGTTTTTGATTTACATTTCTCTAATGACCAGTGATAAGGAGCTTTTTTTCATATGTTTCGTGGCTGCATAAAAACGTCTTCTTTTGAAAAGTATCTGTTCATATCCTTTTCCCACTTTTTGATGAGGTTTTTTTTCCCTTGTAAATTTGTTTAAGTTGTTTGTAGATTCTGTATATTAGCCCTTTGTCAGATGGGTAGATCGCAAAAATTTTTCTACCACTTTTCAGGTTCCCTGTTCACTCTGATGATAGTTTCTTTTGCCATGCAGAAGCTCTTTGGTTGAATTAGATCCCATTTGTTTATTTTGGCTTTTCTTTTCTTGCCACTGCTTTTGGTGTTTCAGTCATGAAGTCCTTGCCTATGCCTATGTCCTGAATGGTTTTGCCTAGGTTTTCGTCTATGATTTTTATGGTATTAGGTTTTATGTTTAAGTCTTTAATCCATCTGGAGTTAGTTTTCTATAAGGTATAAGGAAGGGATCCAGTTTCAGCTTTCTCCATATGGCTAGCCAGTTTTCCCAACACCAGTTAAGAAATGGTGAATCCTTTCCCCATTGCTTGTTTTTGTCAGGTTTGTCAAAAATCAGATGGTTGTAGATGTGTGGCGTGATTTCTGAGGCCTCTGTTCTGTTCCATTGGTCTATATCTGTTTTGGTACCAGTAACATGTTGTTTTGATTACTGTAGCCTTATAGTATAGCTTGAAGTCAGGTAGCATGATGCCTTCAGCTTTATTTTATTTTTGCTTAGGATTGTCTTGGGTATGTGGGCTCTTCTGTGCTTCCATATGAAATTTAAGGTGGATTTTTTCCAGTTCTGTGAAGAAAGTTAATGGTAGCTTGATGGGAAAAGCATTGAATCTATAAATTACTTTGGGCAGTATGGCCATTTTCACAATCTCAATTATTCCTGACCATGCACATAGAATGTTTTTCCATCTGCTTGTGTCCTCTCCTACTGCCTTGAGCAGGGGTTTGTAGTTCTCCTTGAAGAGGTCCTTCACATCCCTTGTTAGTTGTATAGCTAGGTGTTTTATTTTCTTTTTAGCAATTGTGAATGTGAGTTCACTTATGAATTGGCTATTTGTTATTGTTGCACAGGAATACTTGTGATTTTTGCACATTGATTTTTAGCCTGACACTTTGCTAAAGTTGCTTATCAGCTTAAGGAGATTTTGAGCTGAGACGATGGGGTCTACTAAATATACAATCATGCCATCTGCAAATAGAGACAATTTGACTTCCTCTTTTCATAATGGAATACCCTTTTTTTCTTTTACTTGTCTGGTTGTCCTGGCCAGAACTTCAAATACCGTGTTGAATGGTTGTGATGAGAGAGGGCATCCTTGTCTTGTGCTGGTTTTCAAAGGGAATGCTTCCAGTTTTTGCCCATTCAGCATGATATTGACTGTGGGTTTGTCATAAAAAGATCTTATTGAGATACAGTCTGTTGATATCTAGTTTATTGAGAGTTTTTAGCATAAAAGTTATTGGAATTATTCAAAGGCCTTCTCTGCATCTATTGAGAGAATCGTGCTTTTTGTCATTGGTTCTGTTTATGTGATAGATGTTTATGGATCTGCATATGTTGAATCAGCCTTGCATCCCAGGGATGAAGGTGACTTGATCATGATGGACAGGGTTTTTGATGTGCTGTTGGATTCTTTTGCCAGTATTTTATTGACGATATTTGCATCAACGTTCATCATGGATATTGGCCTGAAATTTTCTTTTTTAGTTGTGTCTCTGCCAGGTTTTGGTATCAGGATGATGTTCGTCTCATAAAATGAGTTAGGGATGATTCACTCTTCTTCTATTGTTTGGAATAGTTTCAGAAGGAATGGTACTAGCCCCTCTGTACCTCTGGTAGAATTTGTCTGTGAACCTGTCTGGTCCTGGAATTTTTTCGGTTGGTATGCTATTAATTGCTGCCTGAATTTCAGATGTTGTTATTGGTCTGTTCAGGGATTCGATTTCTTCCTGCTTTAGTCTTGGGAGGGTGTAAGTGTCCAGGAATTTATCCATTTATTCTAGATTTACTGGTTTATTTCCATAGAGGTATTTATAGTATTCTCAGATGGTAGTTGGTATTTCTGTGGGATCAGTAATGACATCCCTCTTGTCATCTTTTACTGCATCCATTTGATTCTTCTCTCTTCTTTATTAGTCTGTTTAGCGACACCAAATGTTTTTTTAAATTAGCTAGCATTATGTTGGTAGATGATTAGTTAATACAGCAATTATATAACAAATTCTTCAGATTTTTTTCCCTCAAAGGTAAAAGATAATTTAAAGATAGATTAAAACAAATATATAACAATAAAATCATAATAAATTTGTAATTTCTAGCCAGGTTTTTTATATAACATGTTTTCTAACGTTATGTAGTATATGACAATAACTAATTATTCCTCCAAATCAACTAAATTTAAATGGGGAAGAGAGCCAAAAAGGGAAATAAAATCTTCAACTTCATTCTAAGATTAAGAATGCAGAATGGCTGAGAAATGAGAAGCTGCGAAATGGCACATATCTGATGTGCTCCAAACATTCTTCATCTTACCTTGTATGAGCCAAATAAACTAAAGTTGCTGAATGTACAGGGGCATCTCATTATGTAATTCTGCAATGGCTTAATTTTTAAACCATATGTATCTAGTATTCTGTATCAAAGTAAAGTTTGTTAAGGAGGTCTTCTTATTCTAGTATTATATTTTCCTCAGAACTATTTAAATATTCACTTTGTATCAATATACTGACATAAACTTAGAAAATTAGTGCCCTGAATTCTGCTGCTAGGCATGTAGTTAATAACATAAATCTGTTGTTGCAGCAGAAAAGTGAAGGGTCTGCATTTAAATGATAACTAGTTTTGGAGAATAAAACAAGAAGCCAAATGCATTATGTGCAGATACATTTCTATTTCACTTTGGGCAAATGGAAAACTTCTTTATTAGCACTACAAAGATATTTAATAAAAAAGGTAAGAATTCGCTGGTGTATCTGGAAGTCAACTGCTGAGTAAAAGTAAGTTTTACAATTAAATTTTTTACCTTCGGTGGATTTTCCCTATTAACAGGAACAATATATATAGCAATAAAGACATTCTAAGAAGGAATAGATCATCCCGTAAAACTGTCACATATTCTGATAATTAAAATTATTAAAAAGTTTATCTTCTCTATTTCCAAGGGCCTTAAATGGCTTAAAATATTGAGAATCTTACTTAAACAATGAGTAAAATACTGCAAATATTATCTTTGAAGATGTATAGGATTTCTAAATAAAGGGATTGCAAATATGCACCTTAATTACATCATCTTATGTTCGACAATATATGAATACCATGCTAGGTTACATAGGACTTACAAACATAGCAAGCACAGAAGAAAATAATCTCACAAACCACATTTAATTTTATTCTTGTATGTTATAGAGAATGAAGCATATTATCCTGATTGATGGATAAGGAAGCTGATTTAAAAGATGGAATTGACTCATCTGAGTTTACAAAGAAAAAGACGAATCAACACCAAAAGAATGTGAAACGTTATGTTGCAGCACACAAAGGCTTTGAATTAAGATAAATTTAAGTAGAATGCTAGCTCTACTAGGGCAAGGATGTTGTCTTTTTCATCACAGACCTTCCCACAGAAGCGTCCCATAGGATGGTCCCACACCAGGGATGGCAGTCAGTTAATATTTGCTAAATATACAAGTTAATAGTAAGAAAGCTTAAATTAAAACTGAAATAATTCTGAATGCTTCCACTAATGGGAGAGCTACTCCTGCTCAAGTCATGATTCTATATCTCGCATAAGATGGAAAATACATACACTTTAAGCAATTTCCTAACCTGGCCATCACATTTTAGAGGTATCAAGATGACTCAGACGAACACAGACTTACCAGATTACTTAGCTAAAGCTTGCAAGCATCACGTGACTCACTGGGCATTATGCAGTGCACACAATTTTAAGTTAGGATGAAAACTCAGGTTTACAACTAAGAAGTACTTCATGTCTCACTCTTTGTTTCTCTCTCTCTCTCTCTCTCTCTCTCTCTCTCTCTCTGTGTGTGTGTGTGTGTGTGTGTGTGTGCGCGCGCGCGCGTGCGCAGGGGAAGAGACAGAAGAGGCAAATGACATTCAGGGTATATGTCTGTGTCACAGAGAGAGTGAACTGAACAGGTGAAGTAATATCCAGGCTGCTTAGAAAACATCCTTTAATAGAAAAACACTTTAATAAAGAGACTATTTACAGATCGAACAAAATCATTTATCTCTGCTGCAGTTAGTAATAAGGTCTATAGCCCTTATTAACTCTGACTTATATGACTTATATGACTCTGATTAACATTCTACTTTAAGTGAAAGGTGTAATATTTAAGTGTATTATATTATGAATTCCTACTATAAACATCAAGTAGGAAATAAATGAATATTCAAATGTACATGTTACTGTACATTAGTAGACAAAACTCCTGAGAGTGTGATGTCCTGTACACATTACAGAAGGAAATTTTAATGAAGGAGTAAGTCTTTAGCATATCAAATGATGCTGAAAGATCCACTAAAATAAAGACAACTTGACGTATACTAGATTTTTAATAGAAAATTTATCAGTGGTCACGACAAGAAAATATTTGGTGGCATGTTGGTTTGTGCAGAAGCACAATCTTCATGCAGAAATCTGGAGAAGAGTTATTTCTTATTAAAGATGTGCAATATGGATATAAAATTTGCAGAGAACATTTTAAGACCATGATTCTGTACATACCTAATTAGGTTATATTTTGAACCATTAATGTTGCTTTAACACTTCACGATGACATATGTTTTGACTTGGTTTTTCAAAATATATTAGCCCTTAATATTTTAATTAAAAATTATACCTCTATTTAGGATTTCAGTTCTATGAAAATGGTTCGTGGAAGGTCAAAGCTTGCTGGACATCAGAATCCTACATGCGAAATTATATCCATGATCATTGGCCATTCCTACAGCTTAATAGTGAGGTTTATTTGCATTAATTGACTTAAAGATAGAAATTATAAGTGCCAGATACAAAATCTGACTTGAATAAAATTGCAATAAGTTACACTATTCAGTTTTGTGTGGCATACTTCTATTTAGTGATTCTTAAACACAACATGTAAGTGGATCTGTAATGGGAAAATTATAAAAGCAGAGGCATTATTCTTTTACAACAATTCCATGGTGCTGATTTCAAACTGTTTAGAATATCAAATTAGTAGAAATTAGAAGAGATGTTTTAAACTGCTGACCCAGGTTGGGAATTTCCCCTACACTCTATTTTTTAATCTCACAAATTATTAATTACCCAGATTGTAACTCAGATGTACTATATTCTTCCTGCAAAACTGCTTATAAAGAAGTATATGCATTTATGTAGAATCTGGTACAATCACTACTCTGCAATATGTCAAAGACAGTATAATAAACTTACCCTGTTATTTCAAACAACCTTTAGAAAAAGTTTCATTAATCCTTTCTTAAGGAAAATAAAGGAAAAGAATATTTGGAGTTAATTAAACAACAATGCTTAATAATCATTCACTTAGCAAATCTCAAGGACAAAAGTTATCCCTGAATATTGTACAGTATATTCCACAAATTAATAAACTAAAATTGCTGTTAGCAAAGCAAAAAGGAATCCTTTGATGTGTCACATAGAATTTTAGGGTCACATTAGTCCATAAATCTTTCAGCTCTAAAATAAATTATATGGAACCCATGTACTTAAGTTAGGTACTTTTGTACTTAGGTTCTTTGTAAATACAAAAGTACCTAAGTACTTGACAAAAATATTTAAATGTTAATTCTCATATATACTTCTGATTAATCCAATATTCTTAAGAGACAGAAATGAGAGTTTTATCAATAAATATTCATGAAACAAAATACACAAAAGTGTGTGTGTGTGCTTTTACCATTTTCTCAATGGAAGTTTATGATTTAAATCCAATTTTAAGTACACAGGTAAATCCAATAAGCAAAGCAATGCACATTTCCTAAGTGGTCAAACATTAAAAGGATACAAAATTAAGCTAAAAACTACACAAAATTAGATATGGTTCCCACAGGCAAGAATTTTACATTCCAAGTCAGTAAACTTAAATGATCTAACATATGCCTAACACAGTGAATATCAGAACAAAAATTAAAGTAAATGTAATAGTTTATAAGTTAATAGAAAAATAATTATGTACACCTGGGAAAGTAGAAAAACTGCATTGTATACTATAGAAAAAATTACAGAATTTAGTCTGTAAGTCATAAAGAGAAAAATAGTAAACAAGCATATAAATAGAATATATACAACGGCTCATTACAGAAGACAAAAGATACATGCCAATTATCAAACAACTGCTGAATAGTGGCTTTTAAAAGATAAAGACTCCCAGATCTTATAATAAGCAAAATCCAGCTGTAATCTACATGTTAGCAGCAGATCCATTCTCTTTCCAAAGTTCCTTCAAGAACATCAAGTTCATCTTTACTAATCGGAGTATTCAGCAGCACTCAGTCTCCTATGTCCAAACGTGAACACAAAAATCCATCAAAGTTCTTGAGAAACAAAGGATCTTCTAGTGATTAACACACACACACACACACACACACACACACACACACACACACACAGTTGTTACTCAATTATATGTTGTTAAAAAGATAACAACTAAAACAAAATAATCCAAAACAGTTAAAAGGAATATCTAGAAAAAAATATTGATATATGATAATCATGAAAAACTTGGCAACATATATAAACATTCTAAGAAGTTATTTAAAACACTGATCTAGTAATTCTACTTCTAGAGTTTATCATGAGATCATAAATTTTGAAAAATAATTGTGGAAAAATGAAATGACAGAATGTCATACAGTCAGTAAAATTCAGTGTGAAAAAGACCTTCAATGATGAAACAAGTATTCATAACATACTAGTAAATGAAAAAATTAATTATAAAACAATATGTACAGTATAAAAATTTTGAAAACAGTCATATAATACATTAAGTCATCTATACTATGTATCACCTAAAATTATGCATCACATAATTTATATTATGTAACCTATGTTACATAATGTGCATGTATATGTGTGTATTCACAGTATAGAAGCACACACACAAAGCACAAAGAGAGAAAAGTTCTCTTCAAAACCTGAAATAACAGTGATTATTTTTCAAAGAGAGGATTATCAGTGAATTTTGTTTCTTCTTCATGACGTAGGAATGTTCAGATTTTTCACAATGTTTATGCTTACACAAAGAAAATGTTATTTTCCTAAGTTATTACAAATTAAAAGGACACAGAATTAAGCTAACCCCTAGACATAATTAAATCTGGTTCCCACAGACAAGAAGCTTACATTCAAAGTCAGTATACTTAAAGAATCCAACATACACTTAACACAGAAAATATTAGAACAAAAGGTAAATGCAATAGTTTATAAATTAAAAGAAAAATAAATATGTATATATATCTGAGAAAGTTTTCTACTTGAACACAAAAAGAAAAGGGAATGTTATTTTCTTTGTGGGACCATAAAAATATGTCATTTTCCTGTATAAGCATAAATCTCATCAGAAACGCAGTTTCCCAGCATAGAAAACTAAAGTAGCCTTAACTGATCATGGAAAATTCATTTAAATGTGATAATAAATATATAATAAAATATATAATAACCTTTTGTACTACAAAAAAAATCCACAAGTCTCCTCCCTATAAAAAGTCATAAGAATAACAATAAAACTTTTGTTTAAACTAATTTGGGAGCAGATACATATATACGCCAAATCTCTAGGCAGGTGAACTTAAATAAATTCAACCAAATTTTTAATGAGCAGTAAATTCTTATCTGAGTAATCATTAAGTCATCGTGTCTCAGCTTCAGAGGCATTTTTCTTTTTTTTTTTTTTTAAATTTTTATTGCATTTTAGGTTTTGGGGTACATGTGCAGAATATGCAACATAGTTGCATAGGTACAGACGTGGCAGTGTGTTTTGCTGCCTTCTGCCCCCTCACCCAAATTTGGCATTTCTCCCCATGCCATCCCTCCCCTGCTCCCCCCCGCTGTCCCTCCCCTATTTCCCCCAATAGACCTCAGTGTGTGGTGCTCCCTTCCCTATGTCCATGTGTTCTCATTGTTCATCACCCGCCTATGAGTGAGTATATACGGTGTTTCCTTTTCTGTTCTTGTGTCAATTTGCTGAGAATGATGTTCTATGCCTCTACTCTATGGCACTAGGACTGAGTCCTTTCAACCCACATGTCTGCTTTGCCAGCTGGCTCCCTAAAAGGGTCTCACAAGACCTTCTGAATAAAGGAAAGCACATCTGATGCCCTTGGATGGGTTACTGTAATCCATATTACTGAGGGGATGTTTTAATGTTATAAGTAACGGTTTCCCTGAGTTTTATCTCTAAATTCAATTCTAACCAAAATACCACTTTAATATTTTTTAAAAACTCAGTACACTTAATCTAAAATTTACAGAAAAGGATGACATTTCAAGAATACCTAACTCATTCAATAAAAAAGCTCCTAGAATAACCTGTCTTACTGAAATATAATAAACGATAATTCCAAAATAATAAAATTTGGTGCACTAACACAATAACAGAGAGACAGATCATGAAATAGAATACAGAGCTCAAACAGGATCATGTTTATATAAGAAGTAAGTATCACGTAAAGTATACGTACAAAATCACAGTGCAACTATTTTGGCTGTTCAGTAGAAAACTGGCTTACTACATGAAGAAAGATATAACTGCCTCTCTACATAAACCCTTATAAGAAGATTGATCCTCAAAGAATACGGATTTAAATATGAAGTGTAAAATTGTACATTAATATAGTATAAACAAATGTCTCTGAACGGGTGTAGGAACTAGCCCTACATCACCCGTGGGTACCCCATGTTCGGTGGTGACAAAGGAAAGACAAAAAGACAGATTAAGAGAGAAAGTGGGACCAGGGGGCCAGCACTCATGACTTTGGAGGGGACAGTGACGGCCGTAAACTCTGATCATCCACCCTATTTTTTGGTTACAATCACTTTGATCTACAGGATAGGGGTGGAGTGACGGTGGGGAGAGGATGGCATGATGGTGGAGTGAATCGGTGAGCCGGAACTGGTGTGTCAGCCTAAGGACTGATAACAGTGGCGGTTCTGGAGTTTCACAAAACAAGAGCATGTGGTTATCTTTAGCTTATTATCTACATGCAGCTGATGGAACGTGGGCCTTACAAGGAGCCTACAAGTCTGGCTACATCATGGTGCTATGAAGGGTTTTACATCCTTGAACACAGTGTTTATGGTAAAGAGCCGAGGTCACCCGCGCTGGAATGTGAGGCTTGGGCAGGTCTGACCCTCAGCGGCCTCCTGCAGCTTTCCTCAGTTTGTTGTTCTTTGCTTTGTGTTACTCATAACCAATTTTCGCAGGCACTCGGTAAGACCTTTGTCCTTTGCTGCTGTTCCCAACAAATGAGAGCTGGATAAACACCTTAAGTAAAAATCTGAAGTATAAAATATAAAGAGAAAAATTGGTAAATTTGATTACACCCACAGTTGACCCAGTTACAAAGTCCTTAACATTGGAAAGGTGAAAAGAAGAGGGTTTTGAGGATAAGTCCCAGAAATAGTTGAATGTGGCTAAAAATCTGCAGGCGATTAAACCTGTGCATGACAGGCTGGAAATCTGAGTTAGCCTAGTTAGTCTTGGTTTATTGGTGTTGTACGTGAAAATAACAAGTAAATGCACTATTACTAGATTAGTGCTGAGCAAATGAAAACATTTTCTTGGCTTCGTTTCTGCCCTTTTAAGTTGGTGTGAGATTATTCTGAAAAGTGCTCTTTTTCTTCTTTTGAGACGGATCTCTCTCTGCCTGCCAGGCTGGAGTGCAATGGCACTATCACAGCTCACTGCAACCTCTGCGTCCTGAGCTCAAGCAATCCTCCTATCCTCCTGTCTCAGCCTCCCAAGTAGCTGGGACTACAGGCACGTGCCATCATGCCCAGCTACTTTTTGTAGTTTTTTGTACAGACAGGGTTTTATCACGTTCCCATGCTGGTTTTCAACACCTGGGTCCAAGCGATCCACCAGTCTCCAGCTCCCAAGGTGCTGAGATCACAGGTGTGAGCCACCGTGCCTGGCATGCTCCCCCCTTTTCATTTGTTTTTCTCTTACTCATCTCATTTCTATTCCTGTGTCTTTAGTAAACCTCTATAGAGAATGATGAATTACTAAATGAGATTCAAAGGACACCTGGCGGTGAATAAACAAGGCAGTAAATTAGCAAGTGCAGGCAAGGACAATGTTGGTTCTCAATATAAGGCTGTTTCTGACCAAATGAGGCTAATTTGTTTTAGCTAAAAAAATATTTAAGTTTAAAGGGAACAGTGCAAATTTTCTCTGACTAAATTCTCAATTCTTTTGAAAATGGAATCTTTTTATCTGAAATTCTCTTGCTGGAGTAGGCTCAGAATGCTATCTGGTGAAGCCATCTAAAAGTGGGTTTAGTACAAGAACTGGGAGCAATTCCCAGTGAAAACTGAAAACAGGATGAAGATCATCCTTATTATCCCTCCTCCACGACACTCTGGACTCCAGCTTCTGTTCTCCAATCCATTCTACACACTAGTTTGGTGTAACTATCCTAAAGCACAATTCATATCACGCTACATTTCTGCTTTAGAGAATATCAGGTCTAAATACTTCCTTGAATGGCATTCAATGCTGTGTATGGTCTGACATCAATTAACATTAATTTCCCTTTTCTGTGGGAGATGCCATCGGAGCTCTGCTCATTTCCTTAGACCTTTCAGGTGCTCTAACACCAGCTCTGTCTGTGAATACTGGGTTTTTTCTCCATTGAAACTGCATAAGGCTTCTCTGTGTACACATCAGGTCAGAAAGTGCTGAGAAATCAACATCCCTAGAGGAAAAGCCCATAGCAAATAATTCATGGAATTTAGTACATGAGACATGTTTTATGCGATTTCCTCAAATGTCTTGGTAGGATTAGGCTGCACTTATTCATGGTGTTAAGGAGCTTAATAAAGCACCCTTTACTGCAGCTCTCCGTTTTCTGTATCACTTCCCCTTCCCAACCCATGCTCCCTGAATCTCCCAAATAAACTACTTACACTTAAAATTCTTATCTCAGCATCAGCGATGGGGAAACTGCAAGTAAAACAATGGGTATGAGAATTATTCTGGGAAGCAGGTATCCTAGTGCTTGTATTACTCACTGGCCAAAGGGTAACAAGGACTCCACTGCTGGTGGTAAGTGGGATGGTGAATACAGCTAACCTCCTGAAGTATCTCAATTGCTAACACTCTTACCTGTGGTAAACCAAAGTATCACACAGGTAGAAAGACTGTACCAGCTTATGCAGTGTATCTAGGATTGGAGTTACTCTTCTGTAGCAAAGGAAATTATAAAGACAGTGGTCATTGTTAAGTGCCATCAATGTACTAGGCAAAGTAGAAAATGACACATTCAATTTAGGCTACCTCCAAGTCAGAGTATGGTGTGAAATACAAGGCTGTTATAATAGCATTTATGAAGACATGTTTCTCTGCACCCAAAAGGCAAATAGGAATGCAATCGACATCATGATCTGACTGTGCAATGAAGCAAACTACAAAGAATAATGAATCTGCAGTCTTACTGTACCTCCCAAGTGACAGATAAGGTTCTAAGTTATACAACAGAAATGAATAGATACATTTGACAACTTGAGTCCCAGATTTCCCTAAAACCTGTGGGTCTGCAAAGGTGGCTCAATCACTCTTGCTAGAGGAAGTAGCCTCTCTTTACCTGGGGGACATTCAGAGGCCTTACCTCAGATGTCTGACAAGATGAAACCTGCCCTCTTCATTCTCTCCCTTCCCTCTTTCCTTAAGACTTCTAGGCCAACCACTAGCATCAATTCTCAATTTAATCCAGCTATAAATGTTTTCTCCCTTCATTGTGAGGGAAGAAATTATTCATCAAAAGAACTGCAGGGCCTGGCTAATATGAACAGGCAAGAACTGGGAAACATGCTTGGGAATGGGTCTCAAGACGAGTGGAAAGGGAGAGAAGGATAGGAGGCCAGGAGGTAAGACAGAGTTGACTGATAGGAGATTATTCACGTATGACTCAGAATTTAATAGCAACTGAAGTCAGCTATTAGTATGCTTCTCGGAAGTGTGTAGATAAAATGACGACCTAGAATAAAAGAGATAAGAAAATACTTGCATACAGTTTTGATGAAGGAATCAAAAGATTCCAAGATACAGTAGCATGGATTTATTAAATAACACTAGAGAATCCACCAGCTGGCTATGTTTCTGTGACGGTCCTAAAGACAATCTCTTCGTTAAAGCAAAAGATAAATGTGCTAATGAGAACACTCCATCATGAAAACTCATTTTTGTACTTTGTAGACTATATTTGAAGATTGGGGTAGGATCTGCTTATGAAATGGTTCCCTAGTTTCAGTAGAAATGATGAGGTTTAAGAATAGCAGAGGCCAGATGGCAACACTTAACTATAAGAGGGAAGGTTGATGCAATTGCCAAAAGTGGGAAAATAGGCAGACACGCTTGGGTCACAGCCAGGGAGTACTGAGGCACAGAGATCTCTGATGTGCCCAGAAATAAGCTTAGGCAAGAAGGTGAGGATACTCACTACAAACCCATAAATGGCTCTCACCTCCAATTAAAAAGTCGTTATCCAAGGCCACTTTCCACTCTGTATCGGGTCTCAGATGCCAAGCACATCAACTAAACACAGGCCACATACCTCAAAATAGTCCTTAACAAAAGTACTGTAAAGAACAAATGTTTAGCTGGGCACGGTGGCGCGTGCCTGTAATCCCAGCTACTCAGGAGGCTGAGGCAGGAGAATTGCCTGAACCCAGGAGTCGGAGGTTGCCGTGAGCCGAGATCGCGCCATTGCACTCCAGTCTGGGTAACGAAACTCTGTCTCAAAAAAAAAAAAAAAAAAAAAAAGAACAAATGTACCAGCTCACTTGCCTCCAGGGTAAAATAATTCTGAGACATTTCCCAAAGACATTCCTTGAACTTGTATCACTTTCTCAGGGTGTGTTTTAGGTTCCAGGTTCTCTGCATACTATTGCCAAAATGAA
>CM052665.1:1171527-1201968 GCA_028533165.1 Leontopithecus rosalia
GTAAAATAATTCTGAGACATTTCCCAAAGACATTCCTTGAACTTGTATCACTTTCTCAGGGTGTGTTTTAGGTTCCAGGTTCTCTGCATACTATTGCCAAAATGAAATCGTTATTTTAACTTTTGGTACTTTCTCTCTTCCAGGTATGCCTATAATTCTCTTGCTCTAATATTTTTCTCTACTTATCCAAATTCTATTCACACTTTGGGAAACTACCAAATACTACATATTAAGTATGCTTTCCCTAATCTCTCCAAGCAGAAGTGGTTCTCTCTTTCATCTTTTTGTTTGGTTTTGATTTTTTTTCTATCTCATGAGCAATGTATTTATTATTGAAAAAAATCAGGACAACTGGATACCACACGCAGAAAAATGAGTCAGACCCCTTTCTTACACCATACACAAAAATTATGGTTCACAGACTTAAATATAAAAGCTAAACTATAAAAGTCTTAAAAAAATTTATAGGACTAAATCTTTGTCACTTGGGATTAGTCAATGATTTCTTAGATATGACATCAATAGGAAAACACCATAATAAAAAGAGAATAATTATACTTTAAAACTTAAAATATCTGTGCTTCAAATTAAACCATAAAGAATGTAACAACCCACAGAAGAGAGAAAAATACTTGTTATTCATATATCTGATAAAGGACTTGTATCCAGAATATGCAAGTATTTTGCCAACTAAACAACAGAAAGAAAACACTTAATTTTAAAATGGGAAAATAATTTGAATAGCTATTTCTCTAAAGAAAATAGACAAATGGCTAGTAAGCATATGAAAAGCTACCAATGCCATTAGCCATTAGGGAAACACAAATCAAAACCAAAATATAAAACCACTTCACACTCACTATGATGCCTACCAACAAACACTAGACAATAACGAGGCTCGGTGAAAATGTGGAGCAGTTGGATCACTCAAGCATTTCTGGTGGGAATGTAAACTGGCACTTTCGAAAGCAGTGGAAATTTTTCAAAATGTTGAACACCGCATTACCAAATGACCCAGCATTCCATTCTTAGGCATATACTCAAGAGAATTTAAAACATGCTCACAGCAGGATTACTCATACTAGACAAAAGTGAAAACACCTCAATGTCATCAACTCATGAATGCATAAATAAAATGTGATACAGTCATATAATTGAATAGTATTTGGTAATAAAAAATACCAAACAAGTAAAAAGAATCACACAACCTGGGTGAATCCCGAAATAATTAAGCTAAGTCTTCTGAAGAAGCCAGCCTCGAAAGACCACATATATTGTATTATTCTATTTATATACAATGACAAAAATAGGCAAATCTACAAAAAAAGAAAGTGGACTACTATTTACTGAGGTGTTGAGGTTGGAGCAATGAAGAACTGTTAATGCGTAGAGAGCGTCTGTGGGGTGACAAAAGCTCTAACAATAAGAATACCATGCAAATAACTCGTGCAAGAAAATGAAAATCATGAAATAAATATTACTGTAATCAATACTAACAGTATTTACTGAATGAATAAAACCACTGTTCTAGAGACTTTACATCGTAAACTTTAGTTCTCACAGAAATCTAAAGAGGCAGGCAATATTATTATTCACATTTTACATATAAGGTGACTGGGTTTTACGAAAGTTGAGTCTAAGATCCCAAAGTCAGAGAGATTCAGCAAATGGCCGAACTGAAAGTCAAGTTCTTAAAGAAGATGCAATACTAGAGCATGGAAAGAGAATCTAATATTCAATGAGTAGTTGAGTCACAGTTTTGGAAAATATAAAATACAGCCCAATCAACTCCCACTGCTGAGACCTCTATGGGAGTTCCCACTTCAGGAACTCTGTTAAGCTAGTTGCTATGAGGCACAACTCTACCACATTTTCTCTGTGTCTTTTGGTCAAATATTTCAATTTGGTGGTATCTCCACATGTAGTGAAAACAACCCAATGTCATCAACTGATGAATGCACAAATAAAACATGATATAGTCACACAATTCAGTAGTATTTGGCAATAAAAAGGAAAGCCAAATAAGTAAAAAGAAACATATAACAATATGTTTTCAATACATGTGGGTCATGGGTCATTAGGATACCTCTCTTAATTTGGTTAAAAATGGACAGAATTATTAATTTTTCTATTCCCCTTGTTTTCTTAACTTCTAAGAACTCCAATATGACTTGATTATTTACTCTCAAGGATTCCATTATTTTCAAATGCCAATCAGAGCTAAGTTGACAGAAATTAACAGCTGACTGAAATTTAATAACTTCTAATATACTTGTCAGATACAAGATTCTCTGAGCCTCTGATATATTCCCAGCTACAAATTATCTTCATTGTGAAGTAGACAAGTTTTATCAAAACTAAGTAAAGCTTGCTTTTGTGTTTCTAAAAAGGTTTTCAGATATAAGAAGTCTCATTTTTAAATTTTGTCCAAATTTTAAAAATTAAATTGAGAACCTCTGTCTAGCATAGTTTAACCACCCAATATTGTCAACACTTATTTTTCTCTTTTTTATCTTCAAATCCTCAGCAACCTTGTAGATATCACTCCTCTTTGGATCTCATATTTTGATTCACTAATGCCATTATATTACTGTTCACCAAATTTTCTTCAATGATTCCTTGTAAATACTTACTTCATTTTAAAAGTCTCCAAATCACTTAGCACATTCCTGCTTTGTTCACTATAATTTCAGTTAAGTCTGTAAGTATTTTTTTTTTAACTTAAAACATATTTGGAAAGGTAACACTTCCAAATCTGCAATTTGCTTTTGAGTAGCTCTGGAGCTATTCTGGCAAATGGTGAATTTGTTCATTTTATTGGTACTCTCAATAAATACCATAAGTATTTTGCTTCATTCAATTTTAATTTTTTTCATTAATTGGTTCAGATTTTTTATATATTTTATTTTTCACTTTTATCACAGTTTTTGTGTATTGGGGCAACTTTTTCTTTCCTTTTATTAAATTTGTTTTAATGTCTTTCTGATCAAATTATCTTGCCAAATAAATGCTTCCAGATCTTTGTAAAATGTCTTTCCTAGCTTGACAGCAGCCTCTCTTTAAGGAATTTGAAGCTCTGTAGCATGCTGTTCACTTCACATGTCATCTTTTTGTTTCAAAGTCATAACCTTTAATTAGAAGGAATGAAAATGCCAGCTGAGTCCATCAGTTCTCCTCCCAGAACCTCAAAAACCTGACAGTTGCATTCCAGCTTTGGGGTAACTGTGTTATTGTTTCCACTTGAAGTCTGCTGGGCTAACAGTATCTTAGTCAATTCAATGGATCATAGCTACCTGGACACATTTAAACTTTCTAATTCATTTACAAGGATTAGTAAATATGACCTATGTGTCCCTTATGAGTGCTTTTCTCAACAACTTACTGGAAGAGGGGAGAATATGGAGGGATAATTTTCTTGTAATTACCAATCCGTAAAACACTTCTCTATGCCTATGGACTGTTACTTTTTCAGAAGGCTTAGGAATATACTTGTGAAGAGATTCATACTTATTAAATTGATGCTTTAAAATTTCATCTCATGTTCTTTTACACTATGGAACATTTTTCAATTAAGCAACCTTTTGACACTGATCTGCTGAAATATTTACTCAGGAATTCAGAGGGCATGTTTATTCCATTTCAAACTGAACACAAATTCATATAACTATAAAAAAGGATGTGTTCTAAATATTTTTTATCCCTCAGAGCTACCAAATGATTTCTCAGTTGATTTCTTCAAAGCATTTTTCATATCACAAAAACCACAGTTTGTGTTTGTTCCTACTTGTGAGTAATGCTTTTCAACTGACAAGTGTCTTTAATTAAAATGCATTCATCTGAAAAGGTATTAGCATAATGTGTTAGAAGGTAGGAAACATTAGACTTACTGACATGGATAATGAGTTTTTGTTCATTATATATATTTTCAAGTCATTGAATTCCATCCGTGAAGGTTAAAATAATGATTATTCAATAAAAAGTACCAACCCCAACCTTTATTTTTAAATTTCTGTTTACTTCTGCAAACGCATCAGCACAGTATCTTTTTTTTTAATATCATACATTTATTTTTGCCATTAGTCTTGAAATTTACCAAAAATGAATTAAGAAAACACTAGGAGTACAAATATTAAACAGAAACAAACCTAATTTCTGTAACTTTAGTGGAAATTCTTCACACACCAAAAACTGTTTCCCTCTGCTTCCTTGGAAGATATGCTTTAATGAAAACCATAAATATCCCTTGCATATTTACTGAAAAGCTGTATTATGAATAAGTATCAAATCTATGCACATATACTAATAAAATTCATATGATTAAACTATATGGAAATCCAAATAAATGTTAAGATATATAGCATGTCCGTGGATAAAAAACAGTAATGTAAAGACACAAATGATATGTCTTTTTAGAGGGTACCATGTCAGCACATATCAAATTTAAAATTTTCATATGCTTTGATACAGCATTTCTACTGTTAGAAGCAGGTTCTACATAAACACATCACAAGACTGTTCACTGAGCAGTGTTCTAACTCAGTATAATATTAGAGACAAAGATGTCCAATAGGTGAAGAGACAAATTATGTTTTATCTATACTTTGAAATATATTATAGATATTAATGTAGCTCATTAATCAGTCAAATCACTCAGTAATTCACTTAATATAAATTAAGAACCTGTTATGTGCCAGATAGCATTCTAGATGTAGACTGCACATCAGTAAAAATTTAAGACTACTTTCTGCTTTCACAAAACCTTTATTTGGTGATAGCCTGTTTGGAAAGAAAATAATTTTAAACACTTTAAAAATATCATTGGCGAAAACTGCTCTAAAGAAATATAACGTAAGGTTAGGTAAGCAGCTGTGAGTGAATGAGGAAGGTATTCTTTTACGTGGGATAGTAAGGGAGCACTTCATCCCGTGCACTGATATTTGAGACCTGACTGAGGTGCAAGCCACGAAGAAATCTGGGGTAAGAGCATTAAAGGAAGAGGAAAGAGTAAGATCAAAAACACAAGTTGGGAGCAAGCACGGCTTATATGACAAACAGCAATGGGCCAGTGTGACAAGGGCTCAGCGTGCAAGAGAAGTGGAAAGAACTGAGTTCAAAGAGAGTTGGGGAAGGAAAATCACCAAGGCTGTGGCGGGCTTTACAGAAGACTTTGGCTTTGATTCTTAATAAGACATGGAACCACTCTGGAGTTTCCGCCATGAGGAGTGGCAAGATCTGGCTTGTGATTCAGGTGGGTCATTCTGCTGGCTGTCTTGAGGCAAGTGAGGAAGGGACACCAGTTAAGAGGGTATTATTGAAGGCCGGGTGTAGGGGATCATGCCTGTAATCCAAGCACTTTGAGAGGCAGAGGGAGGTGGATTACCTGAGCCCAGGAGTTTGAGACCAGCCTAGGCAACACAGCAAGACTTCATCTCTACAAAAAATAAAAAAATAAGCCAGGAGTGCTGGCATGTGCCTGTAGTCCCAGCGACACATGAAGCTGAGGTGGGAGGATCCCTTAAGCACGGGAGGCAGCAGTTGCAGTGATCTGAGATTGTGCCACTGCACTCCAGCCTGAGTGACAGAGCCAGAACATGTCTCAAAAACAAAAATGAAAGTGTTATTGATACAGACCAGGGGAAAGGAGACAGAGGCTGGATCGGGACAGCAGCGGTACAGAGGACAATTCTAAGATTCACTAGACAGGACTTGGTAATGGTTTGAAATGCAGTATAAGAGAAAGAAGGAATGTCAAACGTGGATAGGTCAGCATACGCTGATGCAGATGGCTGCCTCTCAGGTGAGATAAAAGGAATAGGCAGAAAAATGTGTAGAACTAGCCCATTTTTGTTTTCTGAAAAGGGCCTAAAAGACAGGTACCAAACTTTTAACACCAGAAAACAGTATAGAACTGGCTTACTTTTGTGTAAAAAGAAGACTTGGGAAGAGAAAAGTCAAGTTTCTTCTATAAATGTATGCAGGAGCCATACGTTTTCATACTTTACTTCGTAGATTTTGGTATTATTTGAGCATTTTTCTGCTACTACGTACTATTTGTGTATTTTTAAGGCAATTTTAAAAGCCTATCTCACTGGAAAGAGGAAAGTTGATAATATGAATATTGGATTTTTAAACCAGAAACAAATACAATTCTGGCAATTGAGCTGCCACTTTCAATAATACAAATGCTAAGTGAATTTCCAAATAAAACATCTCAATCAACAATGATCTCATAATTAGAAATGTAAATTTCAATCTTTATTTTTTAACAATATAAATACTTAATGGAATTAACAAATTAGCTTCTCAGTTTAAAAAAAATAAACTCATTGATTGGCATGCTATACAGGATGGAAAACCCAACTTAGCATCATGATATGCTAGAAAAACATGGGCTATGAAAAATCCAGGAAATTTTGAATTCAGATATTATTGCTTTTTGTTTATTTCTTTATGTTAAATGTATTCATTATTTAATTTTTTTATTTTAAGTTTAGGGGAATTTGTGGTTTGTTACATAGGTAAACTCGTGTCACGGGGGTTTGCTGTACAGATTATTTTGTCACACAGGTATTAAGCGTAGTACCCATTAGTTATTTTTCTTATCCTCTCCCTCCTCCCACCCTGCACAGACAGACACTGTGGCATACCACAATGTCATTCCCCTCTATGTGTCCCTGTATTCTCAACATTTAGCTCCCAATTATATGTGATAGCATGAAGTATTTGATTTTCTGTCAAAAGAAACAATAAACTGAGTAAAAAGACAACTTACAAAATGAGAGAAAACTTTTGTAAACTATGCATTTGACAAAGGACAAATATTATTAACTCTGAGCAGTAGAAAGTCCATTTTCAGTTGCTATAACAGCCCAAAATACAACTAAAAAAGGAAAAAGAAAAGAACTTTATTTTGCTCACAATTTTGGAGCATGAGAGCAACTTCTGGTGAAGGCTTTCATACTGAGTTTTAACATGGCAGAAGGGTAAGAAGCACATGCAAAAGAGAAACACAGAGAGAAACAGAGAGAACAGAGAGAAACAGAGAGAACAGAGAGAAACAGAGAAAAACAGAGAGAACAGAGAAACATGGATAACAGAGAAACAGGGAGAACAGAGAAACAGGGAGAACAGAGAAACAGAGAGAACAGAGAGAACAGAGAAACAGAGAGAACAAAGAAAAACAGAGAGAACAGAGAGAAACAGAGAACAGAGAGAGAGAACAGAGAGAAACAGAGAGAACAGAGAAACAGAGAGAACAGAGAGAAACAGGGAGAACAGAGAAACCAGAGAGAACAGAGAGAACAGAGAAACAGAGAGAACAGAGAAAAACAGAGAGAACAGAGAGAAACAGGGAGAACAGAAACAGGGAGAACAGAGAAACAGAGAACAGAGACAAACAGAGAGAACAGAGACAAACAGAGAGAACAGAGAGAAACAGGGAGAAGAGAGAAACAGGGAGAACAGAGAGAACAGAGAAACAGAGAGAACAGAGAAAAACAGAGAGAACAGAGAAAAACAGAGGGAACAGAGAAAAGAGAGAGAACAGAGAGAACAGAGAGAAACAGAAAAACAGAACAGAGAAACAGAGAGTAGAGAGAAACAGAGAACAGAGAAACAGAGAACAGAGAGAAACAGAGAGAACAGAGAAACAGAGAGAACAGAGAGAAACAGGGAGAACAGAGAAACAGGGAGAACAGAGAGAAACAGAGAGGGCGAAACCCCTTTATAACAACCTACTCTTAGAAGAACTAACTCAGTATCACAAGAACCAACCAAGTCCTGCGAGAACTGCACTAATCCCTTCATGAGAGTAGAGCCCTTATGATCCAAACATCTCTTAAAGGCCCTGCCCCCTCACAATACCATTACATGGGCAACTGCATTTCAACACGTTTTACTGGGAACAAGCCACATCCAAACTATAGCAGAAAGTAAGTTTAGAAAACAGTTATTCAGTGCTAGGCACAGTACTAGGTAGTGCTTATCAAGCTATTCCTAGTGTCAGACCACAGCTAGTTCACCTTCCTACCTGGATGGGCGTAGTGAGGATTGCTTAATAATGATGGTCTCTTCCTAGTACAGTGGAGAACAAGGGGACAAGCACTCAGTCTGAGTGATGAGAAATGATTAAATTTTCCAAGAACCGTGACTGTCAAGATTAAGTCTACCCACGCTGTCTGCCCTTAGCTCAAACCACGTACACCACAGCTTCCTAGATTGCTGAGAACTAGTAAGTCAACTCCTTGACTCCTATCGTTCTTCCTTCCTGGAGACCATGCCACTTTTCATGACTACTGCATGCCATAGACATAGCTTCTTTCTCTCAACTACTACAATGTGTGATCTACGATACGCAGTTTGCATCTATAATATACTCTATAATGTACTGTCCTCTGGTTTTATAAATAAAGGAGAAACTGAATAAATAACTTGGAAATTTCAATCAAAAGATATGATTTAACCCACAGCCTTGATGCTCTGATTTGAATAAAAATCAAATTGGTTGCTTAAATTTATCTGACCTTCAGGTCTATATCTATATCGTAAAGGTCATAATATGGGATCCTCAGGTTATTATGAAGATGTTATGACCTATATCCACAGTGAAGACATTTAGTAAACTATAAAATAAGATATTACGTCAACTAGAATTATGATGAAATGATTTATAAAGTTTATATTCTTAATAGAATATATACCATAAGCATCTTGATGTCAGGGATTGTCTCTCAAATACTTGAATTCTCTCAGCAAAGAAGTATGTGCCTTTTTACCAGGAGGCATTAATAACTGAGTTGGTAGTAATTTACTAGGAGGCAGTAGTAACTGAGTTTGTACATGCTATTGATTAATCAAATAACTTTATCTTCAATTAATACAAAAATAAAAAACAACAAAGGCATATGTCACTAACATAGTAAAAAGTATGTTAGAACAAGAATTAAATCAAGTAATAGGTAAAAGGTAATACAGTTTTAAAAAGTATAGTCTATAGGCTAGTATCTGCTTGGCAGAGTATTACTGGCCATGCTGGAGAAAACCTGCCTTCTGCAGAGAGTTTCTCAATTATTCTTTTCTTGAAAATATAATCTATAACAGTGAAGAAACTAAGGAATAAGAAATATTTTTCATTGCCATAATCCACTGTCAACACTGAATATCAATTTTAACTAAGTAAAAAGAAAAGCAAAGAAGTCAACACTAGAATATAATTCATAAACAATAAACAGAAAAAGAAGAAAAGATACGGCTGGGTTAAATTAGAAGAAAATTATGATTAGCCACCACTAATTCTCTTAAATAACAAATTCCAATAAAATATTTCAGAGTTTAGTAATGAAGATATAGATAGACCTAACAGACACTAGTAGAAAACTACTATATCAACATGGACAAGGCAATTATGATGTGAATATAGCAATATAAATATACACAGCAATGAAAAGTGGATGAAGTTGAATATGGACAAAGACACAAAACAGCAATACTCAAAAGTAATTTCATAAAATCAGGAGGCTCAAGAGTTGACAAATAATTAGTTATCAAGCATAAAGGTATCTTTGGAAGATACCTTTGAATGTATACCATGAATAATGGTTTATTTCTCTTCACCTTTCATTGTTTCATTGGTTCAGCCTTAAAAATTCAATACTCACAGTGACTTTTCCAAGAGCTAATATATTACAACTGAGAAAAAGAGTTCCTGACTTCACAAAGTTGCAACATCATGAGAGAGAGAAATGCAACTCAGTATCATTCACAACATCAAGGACAATGAGGGTTACAGGCTCCCAGAGTCTCTGCGTAAGAGGTCCTAGACTAGGCCTGACGCGGTGGCTCACATCTGTAATCCCAGCACTTTGGGAGGCCGAGGCGGGTGGATCACGAGGTCAAGAGATCAAGACCATCCTGGTCAACAGGGTGAAACCCCATCTCTACTAAAAATACAAAAAATTAGCTGGGCATGGTGGTGCGTGCCTGTAATCCCAGCTACTCAGGAGGCTGAGGCAGGAGAATTGCCTGAACCCAGGAGGCAGAGGCTGCAGTGAGCCGAGATCGCGCCGCTGCACTCCAGCCTGGGTAACAAGAGCGAAACTCTGTCTCAAAAAAAAAGAGGTCCTAGACTTTATAGGTGAGGGCGTGGCATTAGTATTTGAACTTGGGCATGAGTAGTTTTGGCCAAACCAAGGACTAGAAAATGAGCTAACCTCGAATAGGAATACAGAAGCACACGGGGAATTATGCTCACGAGATGCTAATATGAACATTGTGGCTGGAACTTTAGGCTAATGAGGAAAGATGCAATAGGAAGCTGAGAAAGTGACACACACCAGGTTTTCAAGATTCTTTAATGTCTGCTAAACACAGTAACTTGACATAATGACAAGTTAATTAAGTTTTAAAAGTGAGGTCTCCCTGAATAGAACTGTGTTAGAAGACACTGCGCAGAAAGGATAAATTTTAAGAAGGACACAAAGACCTCAAAGCTATGAACGTTGAATTTCTGATCATGAAAGGGTTAATGTTAAGACTAATTTTCAGTAGTGAATTAGGAAAATGGTGCCGAACCTCGGGAAAAATGACTGGGCTATAGAAAATATTTTGATAAGTATTTGACGTTCTAAGGTCATGGTAGCCATAAATGAGATGTTTAAGAGAGAATAAGTTTAAACAGTAGAAGAAAAGCAGAGAAGAAAATAGTGAAAATACTGACATTTAAAGAGAAGTAGAGAAATATAATTGTTTTTGCATTTAGTCAACTATTTAAGGAATAAAATAAATTCTCCACATATATTTCCAACCTTTTAAGATTACTTAGTCATTGAAATTATTACCCATTTTATCCCTATATCATCTGCTTACAATCCTTATTATTTATAGAGAGTTAATTTCATGTGCTAATAGATAACTTTACACAGCAATGTTATATACACTTTTTATAAAAATCTCATATTATTTTCAGTAAGTCCCATCATGTCATAATTATTATTAACCTAACTTTACAAATAAAGAAACTGAAGCATACACTGGTTAGGTAATATGCCCCAAATTACACTGCTTATAATGAATAATACAAAATTTTGAATTCACAGCCCATCTTTCAACAGCTACATTTATACTGTCTTTACATATGCTACACACCTTTTGCTACTCAGAGCTATTTCTGTTTTATGTAATAATATTTTTTATAATTTAAGTTAAATTTTGTATTAGAATTAAATTCAAAACACGTGAAAAAATGTACATTTTTTTTCTCTATCTATCAATCAGTCACTGGGACAGATTCTCGTTTACTTTGGATCTGTTATGCACTTATAAAACTGGAACAGTGTTCTTGGGTTTAATTTAGCAATCAAGGGCAGCAGACAACAGGATCCACCTAATATCAGTTTTGCTGAGCATTATGCAAAGGGATAGCACCGTACATGGCGATGGTCGACAGCATGGTGGGACTCCACGCATAACCTCCCAGTGTCCCGGTCACTCAGAACTTAGGGTGCACACAGTCAAAAGAAACAGCACAGGGGGAGTAAAGACAATCTCAGTTCAAGCAATCCATCTTTTCTGGGGCCTCTCAGTCTTCTGTACCTTACTCCAATTCTCTGGTATATCAGTATGGATTAAATTTTACTTAGCAAACAGTCTTGAGAATTAGGTATAGGTGTTTCGTTTGATAAATAGAACTGTGACCAGATTTTCATTTATTTTAGACCTGCTATATAAGTAGAAATTTCTTGAGTCTTGAGTCTGTGGTGAAAGGAGGCATATCTGAAGATAGAAAGATCACTAATCAAATATAAAGAATTTCCTTTTACTACGAATCTATACAATAATATGAAATAAAATTTTATGTATTTATTTTTATCAGAGTGTATTTAAGTTTTAAATACTTATATTTTTTTTCATAAAGCTGGCCGATTCAAGATAATATCTAATATTTCTTCTCCTGATCTTCAGGGGAAGAAAAAGTAACATCAATAAGAATTACTAAGACATTTCCTATAGCTTAAACAATCCACTGATTCCTAACTTTTAAAATAGCCAAAATTACACCAAGGTTACACATGAACTGTAAAAGAATATAGGTAGAGGAATCATAATCAACTTAATGTGGTAGTTGACAAGCAACGATAGAAATTTTCCTCAATGAAATATAAGACATACAGAAGCAAATAAAGTATATATGAAAACAACTGATCTATAAGACAGTCCAAGTTTTAGATGAGTATGTCCATTTTAAGAGTCATGCAAAGATAAACTTTGCCAAATAAAAAACAGTTTTACCTTTATACGTATTTAAAAATAGTTGGGGAAAATATTCAAAATAGGTACAGGATCCCATTTTCAAAAATCTCATGTACATCCACAATGGAACATTATTCAGCACTACAAAGAAATAAGCCATCACATAGGGAAAAGACATGGAAGAAACTTAGGCACATAACTAAATTAAAGAAGTTTATCTTAAGAGGCTACACATTGTATAAATAAAACTACACGATGTTCTAGAAAATGAAAACACTGGTACAGAAAAAGGTTACTGGCTGCCAAGGGTTAGGCAGGAATGAGGAATGAACAAGCAGAGCATGAGAATATTTAGGGCAAGGAAAATATTCTGTATGAGACTATAATGCTAGACATATGGTATTTGAAATTTATCTAAATCCATAAAATGTACAACAAAACGTGTGAATCCTAATGTAAATGAACTGTGCTTGATAATAATGTATCAATGTGGGGTCATCAATTGTAACAAGATCATATATTTACTCTTTTTAACTTTTCTGTAGCATTTATATAAATTTCTCAAGTTAAATCTACTAATTGTGTTGGTATTTACAGATACATATTTTTTCATCAATTAATTATAATATAAATCTGTAATTAATGTGCTCCACTAAATGCTTTAAATTTATCATTCTACTTAACCCTCCAAAAATACCTAGAAAGGTAGGTAGTATCAAGTTATTTTACAGATGAGAAAGCTACATATGGAATTGTTAACTGACCTGACCAAAGTAACATAGGTCTGTGTTTTTATTTTGTAGGGTTTTATAGGCTTGTATACATACAAAATATCTTTCTACTTAAAAAAATATAGGTAAGACATGCTACGTATTTGAGTAAACTGCCAATCTGTTACAACTCGAATGCATGGCTTACACAAACTACATTAACCTAGATCATGTATGAGTCAGCTGATGACTGAATTTGCCTCGCTTTGCAATTCAGACAATACACAGTGAGTGACAACTACTTCATTTCAAGGACTCCATCAGCTCTGGAGTTCCATATTGAACAGCAAAGTTCTATACAGGAACAGCAAAATTCTATATAGGAAAGCTCTATACACTATTGGGCATGGAGGTGAGTATGGAATCAGCAAATCCACTTATATTATGATTATGTGATTCTAGGGGAAAGATGGTGGTATCATGAACCAGACTGCTTCCAATAATGGTGGTAAACGTCAATCAAATTCTGGATATATTTTTAAGGTAAAATCACAGATATCCGTTGATCAATTGAAAATATAGTTTGAGAAAAAGTAAAATTAAGTAGAATCCAAATTTTATCTAGAGTAACTGAAATGCTGAAATTATAAAACAATGAAAACTGCAGAAGGAACAGACTGAAGTAGGGAGATAATGTTTTGATACATGTATACATTGTGAAAAGTCAAATCAGAGTATTTAGCATATACATTACATCACACATCATACATTTATCAATTTCTTTGTAGTGAGAACATTCATAGTCCTCTCTTCTAGCTATTTTGAAATACAGAATACAATAGGTAACAGATGAATGGATAAAGAAAAAATATACATACACATAAAGGAATATTATTCAGACATAAAAAGAATGAAATCCTGTCATTTGCTGCAACGCAGATGAACCTGGAGGAAATGAAGTAAGTGAGGCACTGAAAGACAAATACTGCATGAACTCACACATATGTGGAATCTAAAAGAGCTGATCTTACAGTAGAGAACGGAACAGTGGTTACCAGAGGCTGGGGATGGATAGTGAGAGAGTCGTCAATGGATACTAAGTTACAGTTACATAGGAGGATTAAATCTTGGTGTGCTATTGCACAGTAAATTGACTATAAAACTTAGGTATTGAAATCAGTTTTCGCCTAAAAAATGCCCTCTCAAGGTCATTTTGGAATTCCCTGTAACGTATCTCCAGAGTTCTCCTAAGCTTAGGAAATGAACATATGAATACTTATCACTTTTAAACTTGAACTTAAAACCGAGAGCAGTATTATGCATTTCCTTGACCTTGAAGTACAGAAAAAAAAAAGAATTACAGAAATTACCCATTGCCAGTTATATAATATACACAAGGGAGCTTGAAATTTTTGACATAAATTTTATAATTTAACTTCATACTCTATCATTATAATGGATTCATAACAGCTTGATATTCTATTTTTAGGCTTATGTAAAGCAGACACATGACTTTTTTAATTAGCTAATTTTGCATGCTTTAAAACCATCACATTTCAAACATATTTTTGAAAAGCCAAATTTTTTTATTGATATTTTAAAAAAACATTGAAGAAATAAATGTTAAGTTGAAACTAAAACGTGAACTTTTTAACGTACTCAATTCTGGGGCCTAAAATGACAAATTCCCATACGAAAATATCTTTCTACTTAAAAAATACATGTTATAAATGAATATGTTGTTTTCCTAGAAACTTTTCCAACCTGGCTCCTATGGAGCTGCAGCATGTACATCCAGAGGAGAAGAAACATCAGGTTCTGGTGAGGTGGTCTCTTCAATGCCTTCTTGAATTTTCCCCCCTTTTAGCAGTGTTGAAAATAGGTCTGGAAAAGCATAGGAAAGCTATATCAAATTTTCCTTAGGAGGTTTGTTCCATACTGTTTTAGCAACTCTGCACAGTGAAGGTGATATATGGTATGACACTACATATTCATTTTCACTAATGAGTCCTCCCATGTCAAATTAATAATATTCTCAATATAAATACATTGAATTAACTCAAATCAGGATATATTTGAAAATATGCATGTGTGAATTAGATCAGAAATATCCTTAGCACTACACATACATACATATAATTTTTAAGGAAAGCTGAACTACTATAAATATATATAATTTTTAGATTGCTATCCTTTATATAAAATGAAATATGATGCTTCACAACAATCTAGAATTTTTAATATGCTATATTTATATACTATATTTTCAAAAATATTTAAATATAATATACTCTTTTAAAAATCTAGAATGTATTAAATGAATTATGTAATAGGAAGTATTTCCATGAAGAATACCTATAATAGTTTTATATGTCATATACATATATTTATATAATAGTTAAAATATGTGTAAATGTTTAATCAAAATTAAAATATCACAAATTATATTTTTAACCTTGAATGGAAAAGATAATATTATATCCTGGAATTATTAATCATTCTTAATTTGTTCAAATAATCAGTCATTCATTGGAAGATAAAAATATATTTTTATTTTACTTTTCCACAGTATTGGCTATATTTCCAGTAGTTAACCTACTGATAATTTAGTTATAGTTTATTTCTAAAATATATTAACATGTTGTTAGAGCACTGTCTTCAGGTTTAGTGAAAATGAACATGGTAGCAAGTATTCAGAGAAGAGAGGTTGCTAAAACAGTAATTCATCTCAATGCTCTTAGTGCTACTGGATCATTTAAACTCGTACAAGGCTTGGGTAGACATTAGAGAACCAGTATTTGAATCATTATATTATGATTGAAAGTTAATATAAAAAATAAATATCATATCCCCATTTCTTTATAATGTTTGTATATTAAAAACAAGTAATGGAGAAGATAACTTTATAATGTTAGGAGCAAAGGTAATATTTAAAGCTATCACACTTAAAGGATGTTTTTTCTAACTCTGTTTTCATATTTAGGATTGATAGTCTTTCAGGAAAAGGACATTTGAATTATGTGATTATTTTATGGTACTTAATTTGTGAATGTTTATTTAAATTTCATTGGACTTTCTAATTATCCCCTCTTAATTTATAATTTTATATAAACCACTAATATGAGAAAATATTGTAAATAATGTAAATTATATAATTTTTACAAATATTCCTGTAGCCCCTTATCATATTACTATGACATAGTTATACATAGGGTAAACTTATACCCAATAGGTAGTTTCCTTAACAAAACACAAAACCAATAAAAACAATTATTTCTGCTTAGTATATTTTGATAATTCTAGAAATTTGTATTTGATAATTTTAAAACCATGGTTAATAAGATATGTTAGAAAAAATAGTTCTGAAAACAAATTATCACTTATAAAAGTGGTAATTTACAACTAAAATAAAAATACCAAATGTGCTAATACAATTTATTTAATAATAATAATGGTATAAGGTAAAATAAAAATGGATCAAAAAGAATAAACTCTAAAAACAGAAATAAAGATTAAATCTCCAAGGAATAAAAATCTGATAGAAACTGATACGACCTCCCTGGACATTTAAGTTAAAATAAAAATGGTCTACCCAGTCAAAGAGAAGTAGTCTATTTATGAACAGCCTTCTTTGTGGCTTAAATATGTGCACATTTACTCGTCCCTGTGAATAAAACCCATTAGAACAATGTATTTCATATTTTTAAAATGAAACTCTCTTGATATTTAAGCATGAAAAAAATATGATAATGTAGGGAAAAGTCTATTATTTAATGACAGAAACTTCTAATGTGAAGGTGTTCAGCAACATAATATTGCAGATATTTAAAGAAAATAATTTAACATTGAATAATCAGAAAACATGCTCAATTGAAAGTGTGGTTAGAGACAGCTGTCTATGATAAAAACCTATGAACATACAGAACTCAGCCCTTGAGTAACTACTAGCAGTGATGTATATCTAAAGCTTTATAATCAGTGGATTATTTGGATGTAAGTAACATTTATGTCTTCAGCTTGTTGAAGAAAATATTTCAAATTGTTATTGATCCTTATAAAGTTCATATAACTGACTTAAGACTCATTTTGCAAAAGTTCTTTCCTTGAAAAAAATTACTTGCATAAATTCAGCTGTTTCAAAAAAATCAAACTCCCTGAAAAGGCTCTGTGTGTGTGTGTGTGTGTGTGTATGTGTGTGTGTGTGTGTGTGTGTGTGCGCCGCGCGTTTGAGAGAGAGAGTATGGTGTGGCGTGAGTGTGTGTGTCTGTGTAAGAGAGGTAGAATGTGTAAAAAACAAAAATGCCATCAGTTTCAGACATTTGTGAAACTATCAGTAAATAACATAATTTTGGTTGTAATAAATCTCAAATTTATTTATTTGGTACATTAAATAACTGCATCACCTTAAATCACTCCAGAGCCTTTTTCATCAATTGTTACAAAAATTGAGTCATAAAATACCAAAGCCATTTCTTCCAAATAATGACAACTATCCCTTGGTCATTTCTTGTTACATAACGGGATAATCATGGTGTTCTTTATGTTACCCAAAACACATTAAATACTCATACTCTCTTCTCTTATTCCTCAGTTCACAACTACTTGTGTCACATATAAAAATTTCCTATTTCACTTGAAAATTTATAATAATACACCTACTCTGTGTCCTTAAAGTTTAAAACTAAATTATTCTTCTAAGAGACTCTAATATTCTCATCTGTCTTGTACTTTCATGGTGATTTGCAATTTGATCATGAATCTTTCTTACTTTCCCACTTATTATATGGTGATAATGAAACTACAATTACAAGAGAAATCTGTTATAACTAATTTCACTTGTAAAACTTTGGAAATCAAAGTAGAGTTAGGAAAATTCTAAGAAAAGTTATTATTTGCTGTTCAGTTATTTGCCTGTGTCCAACTCTGCATTCTAAAATCATAAAAATGTTTAAAGTTTTTATAAACATATTTAGCTAAAAAATAATTAGGTACATAACAAAGGCCTGCAATTTGAGAAACTTGGAAATACAACAGTGTATTATAAGTAAAAGGAATATAACTGCAACCTCATTTTTAAAAGTGTATTTTAATCACCTACTTTCTTTTTCTTCTTTCCCTCCCCTTTCACCCCTTCTTCATCCTTTGTCCCTCTCCAGACACTTCCCTCTGTCAGTATGTACTTATCAGTTATATCCTTACTTAGGAAATTCCAGAGGCTACTCTCAAAACCAACCAGGAATGGAGCCTTGATTGAGGAAACCTCCTTCTTAAGGGGAGTTGCAAAAGATTAGTCTACCACTATGGGGCTGAAGTCCAAATAATGCCATACTTACATCCAGATGGATGATTACCCAAGAAGTACCCAAGATAAGCCTTTGGAACAAAGACACACAGACTCTGCACCCTATACCACTCCTGTATGTCTCCTATACCGAGTTTCCCTTTAAAACACCTATAGTAAATTAAAATGATTTTCAGATCATACATAGAGAAGCATATAGCTAAATAATTTTGCATGTTTTTATTATGACATTAATATTTTTGAAATACATATATTTTACAATATTTGTAAAACTTTAAAATATCCAAAAAATAAACACACACCACTTTTTACAATCATGCATTTTAGAGTTGGTGGTGAACTAATTTGTGATTACAGTCCACCATCTGCTCAGTTTGCCAACTCTCCAGCTTTCCAAACAAACCTGGTTTCCTTCCCACTAACCCTTGTGTTTCCTGTCTGGCTTTCAAGCAGTGGGCAGCTGAACCTGGGTTTGATTACAGCAGAAAACATACTAAGACTATTTAATGCCTTCTAGATCCTATAGATAAATATTACTGAATATTCATAATTATTTTTCATTATGTGTAATGTGTATGGTTTAGGTAATGTGAATATATGTTAAATAATAGAAAACCAGTTCTCTCTTTTTAAAGAATGTTGGTAAAGTAAATGTAAAAGGGAGGCTGAATAACTGCAATACATTCTGTATTTTTAAAATATTTATTTTGATATTTTTCTCACCAAGGAGTAAAGGATAAACAAAGGATATAAAGTTGTTTGAATTACATGACGGGGTAAAGGTGGCCAATTAGAACCAGCTGCAGTCCACAGCACTCACACAGAGAAATGAAAGGGGTGAATGAATACAGCACCTTCACCTGTAATATCCAGATTCTCACATTGGGACTGATCAGGCAAATAACTGGATCCACAGAGAATCAAAGAAAGAAGGGAAGGGCACTGACCCACCCTGGAACAACACAGAGCCACCCCGACCCCCAACCAAGGGAGGCAGTGAATGACTGTGTGACCCTCCTGGGGAAACCCATCTCCTCCCATGGATCTTTGCAACCCGTAGATCAGAAGATCCCCTCATGAGCCCACGCCACCTGGGCATAGGGTCCAACACACAGAACTGTGTGGAGTCCCAGCAGAGCGGCTGCTCAGGCACACACACAAACCCAGGAGCTTCACATACTCACGCTCGAGGATCCCTAACGAGGGTGTGTGCAACTCTGATAAGGCAGGTCCATGCACACCCCTAGGAAGGGGGCTGAATCTAGGGAGCCCAGCAGCAGTGTTCTGAGGGCCCTGCCTCCATGGCACCTCACAAGATAAGACTCACTGGCTGGAAATTCCAGCCAAACTGTGACAGGGTGTAGCCTGTCTGAGGGGGAAAGGAGCTCCCCAGGGGAAAAGGCAGCTACCATCTCTAAAGTTCGGTTGACTCAGCCATTCCAGCCTGCTGTCTTTGGAGAGTGCAAACAGTCTGGATGAAAAGGTCCCCTTAGTGAGGCACAGCTGCTTTGCCACATCATGGCCAGACTGCTTCTTTAGGTGGGACCCTGATCCATTCCTCCTCACTAAGTGGAAGCTCCCGGCCAGGCTTCAGCCAGCCCAGCCAGTCTTCTGCAGACAGAGCTCTGATCTCTACCTAAAATGGAGCACCTGGTGAGGTGTGGCCAACATCTCGTGGTTACGTGGACTCAGCCACTTCAGCCAGCTGGATTTTGAGAGTCCAAACAGTCCAGACAAGAAAGGGTTCCCCAGTGAAGCACAGCTGGTTTGCCAGATGGCAGCTGACTGCTTCTTAAAGCGGGACCCTGATCCATTCCTCCTCACTGGGTGGGACCTCCCAGCCAGGGCTTCAGCTGGGACTCAGCCAGTTTTCTACGGACAGAGCTCCAATTTCTACCTAAGACAAAGCAGCTGGGAGGTGAGGCAGGCCACCACCTTGGTTGTTCCGGCTTCACAGTCATTCCAGCCTTTGGGCCCTGTAGAGCCCATGACAATCAGGGCTGATGGGAACTCAAAAACAGCACACTTTCTCTACCAAAAAGCAGCTAGAAGGCTTTTTTTGTTGTTGTTATTTTTGCTTTTTGAGACAGTCTCACGCTGTCACCCAGGCTGAGTGCAGTGGCATAATCTCGGCTCACTGCAACCTCCACCCTCGTAGGTTCAAGTGATTCTCCTGTCTCAATCCCTCAAGTAGCTGAGATTACAGGTGCTTGCCACAACACCCAGCTAATTTTTGCATTTTTACTAGAGATGGGGTTTCACCATGTTGGCCAGGCTGGTCTAAAACTCCTGACCTCAGGTGATCTGCACGCCTCAGCCTCCCAAAGTGCTGGATTACAGGTGTGAGCCACCATGCCTGGCCAGACAGCTTCTTTTAAGCAGATAACTGATCCCATTCCTCTTGAATGGGTGAGACCTCCCAATAGGGGTCTCCAGCCACCTCCTAAAGGAATGTTCAAGCTGGAAACAAATCAGTAATCCCCCAGGATGGAGCTTCCAGAGGGAGGAGGCTGCCATGTTTGCTGTTTCACAGCTTTCAATGATGACACCTGCAGGTACTGGAAAAGCTAAGGTGACTTAGGCACAGAGTGGACCCTCAGCAAACTGCAGCAGACCTACAGAAGAGTGGTATATTAAATGAAAAATAAACAAGCAGGAAACAACAACAATACAAAAGACCCCACCAAAATCCCATTCAAATGTCAGCAATCCTAAAGACTGAAGGTAAACCCAAAAAGATGAGAAAAAATCAACACAAAAATGCTGAAAACTCAAAAATACAGAATGCCTCTTCTCCAAATGACTGCAACACCTCTCCAGTAAGAGCTCAGAACTGAGCTGAGGCTTAGATGGCTGAAATGATACAAACAGGCCTCAAAAGGTAGGTAATAAAACAAACTTTGTTGATCTAAAGGAACATATTGTGACCCAGTGCAAAGCAGCTAAGAATTATGCTAAAACAATATACGAGCTGACAGCCAGAATAGCCAGTTTAGAGAGAATAATAATTAGCCTGCTGGACGTGTAAAACACAGTAAAAGAATTTCACAACACAATCACAAGTATTAAAAGTAGAGTAGGCTAAGCTGGGGAAAGAATCTCAGCCTGAGAATATCTTTCTAAAATAAGAAAAGCAGCCAAGAACAGAGAAAAAAGAATGAATAAACAAAACCTCTGAGACATATGGGATGGTGTAAAGGATTGAACCTGTGACTGCTTGAGGTACCAAAAGAGACAAGGAGAATGGAACCAACTTGGAAAACACTTCAGAATATCATCCAGGGAAACGTTCCCAACCTAACAAGCGGGGCCAACATTCAAATTTGGGAAATGAAAAAAACCCCAGTAAAATACTCCACAAGAAGATCAACCTCAAGCCACATAATCATCAGAGGTTAAAATGAAAGCAAAAATGTTAAGGGCAGCCAGAAAGAAAGGCCAGGTCACCTAGGAAGGGAAGCCCAAAAGACTAACAGCAGACATCTCAGCAGAAACCCTACAAGCCAGAAGAGAGTGGGGGCCAATATTTAAAAACGAAAATTGCCGGCCGGGCACGGTGGCTCACGCCTGTAATCCCAGCATTTTGGGAGGCCGAGGCGGGTGGATCACGAGGTCAAGAGATCGAGACCATCCCAGTTGAAATGGTGAAACCCCGTCTCTACTAAAGATACAAAAAATTAGCTGGGCATGGTGGCGCATGCCTGTAATCCCAGCTACTCAGGAGGCTGAGGCAGGAGAATTCCCTGAACCCAGGAGGCGGAGGTTGTGGTGACTGGAGATCGCGCCATTGCACTCCAGCCTGGGTAACAAGAGCAAAACTCCGTCTCAAAAAAAAAAAAAGAAAATTGCCAGCTCAGAATTTCGTATCTGTCCAAACCAAGCTTCATAAGTGAAGCAAAAATACAGTCCTTTTCAGATAAGCAAATGCTGAGGGAATTCATCATAACGAGACCTGCCTTGCAAGAGCTCCTGAAGTAAGCACTAAATATGGAAGGAAAACCCATTAGCAGCAATAAATTTATAGCAATAAATGGTCATATAAAAAGGCTAGAAAGATCTTAAGCTAACAACCTAACATCACAACTAGAAGGACCAGAGAACTGATATATAGTCTGGCTCTGTGTCCCCTGCAAATCTCATCTGAATTATAATCTACGTAATCTCTACATGCCCATGGAATGACCCTGGGGGAGGTGACTGGGTCATGGGGGTGATTTCCCCAATGCTGTTCTCCTGATGGTGACTGAGTTATCCTGGGGTCTGATAGTTCTGTGTTTGATGTTCCTTCTACACATATTTGCTCTCTTGCCTGCTGCCATGTAAGATGTATCTGTTTCCCCTTCTGCCACGATTGAAAGTTTTCTGAGGTCTGTCCAGCCAAGTAGAACTGTGAGTCAAGTAAACTTCCTTTGTTTATAAATTACCAAGTCTCAGGTAGTATCTCTATAGCAGTATGAAAATGGACAAATACAGGAAATTGGTACCAGGAGTGGGACATTGCTATAAAGATAACCTGAAAATGTGGAAGTGACGTTGGAACAGGGTAACAGGGAGAAGAGGGAAAGTTTGGAACTTCCTAGAGATGTACTGAATAGTTTTCACCAAAATCTGATAATGATTTGGACAATGAAGTCCAGGCTGAGGTGGTCAGATTGAGATGAGAAAATAATTGGGAACTGGAGCAAAGGTCACTCTTACTATCCTTTAGCAAAGAGACTAGCAGTATTTTGCCTCCACCCTAGAGATCTGTGGAACTTTGAACTAGAGAGAGATTATCTGAAACTGGAACTTATGTTTAAAAGGAAAGAATAAAAAAGTTTAGAAAATTTGCAGCCTGACAATGTGGTAGAAAAGTAAAACCCAGTTTCCACAGAAATTTTCATAAGTCAAATACTTCTTGAGAAGAGGTAACTGTTTTGCAATCTGTCTATGTGACAAAGGTCTAACATCCAGCATCTACAAGATACTTAAAAAAATAAAGAAAGAAAGACATTAAAAAATGGGCAAAGGCCATGAACAGACACTTCTCAAAAGAAGACATGCATGCTGCCAACAATTATATGGAAAAAACCTTTCAACATCACTGATCATTAGAGAAATGCAAATCAAAACCACAGTGACACACCACTCATGCCTGTCAGAATGCTAATTATTTAAAAAGTGAAAAAATATCAGATGCTGGCTAGGCTCTAGCAAAAAAGAAATGTTTTTTTCATTGTTGGTGGGAGTGTAAATTAGTTCAACCAATGTGGAATACAGTGTGGCAATTCCTCAAAGATCTAGAGGCAGAAATACCATTTGATCCAGCAATCCCATAAATGGGTATATACCCAAAGGAATATAAGTCATTCTGTTATAAAGATACATGTATGTGTTTGTTCACTGCAGCACTATTCACAAGAGCAAAGATATGGAATCAAACTAAGTGCTCATCAATGATAGACTAGATAAAGAATATGTGGTACATATTCACCACAGAATACTATGTGGCCATAGAAATGAATGAGATCATGTCCTTTGCAGGACATGAATGGAACTGGACACCATTATCCTTAGCAAACTAACACACAAACAGAAAACCAAATTCTCCATGTTCTCACTTAAAAGTCAGAGATAAATGATGGGAAAACATGGTCACATGTGGAGAAACAACACATACTGGGGCCTGAGAAGTGGGACTTGGGGAGACAGCGAGCATCCAGAAGAATAGCTAATGGATGCTGGGCTTAACATATAGGTGATGGGATGATCTGTGCAGCAAACCACCATGGCACATGTTTACCTATGTAACAAACCTGCACATCCTGCACATGTACCCCTGAACTTGTTGGAAAAAAAGTTGAATGAATTGTATTGCTTTGATTTAATAATCACAAATATTATACATTTTTATCATTTGTTAGATTTTAGATATCATAACATTTTAATTCTAAATACTTTAGTCAGACTCTTTGAAAAATACAGTTTCTTATATAACCATAGTACATTTTTACATGTGATAAAACTGATATGGATTCTTCAATGTTATCTGAAAACTGTATTTTCAAATTTACCTATGCAATCAAGGTCTGCATCTTGCATTTGGTTGTTTCTTCCTTTCTAATCTGAACAGTTCTTTTCCTCAAACATTTCACTTAGTGATTTTACCATTCTTTGACAATCTTTGCTGAATTAATTATTCTGTTAGGTTTTGAAAAATGGTGGTTTCTAATTCTATCATCACTTCTTTATTTAGCAGGAGGCATTTTCTGTATTGAATACTGTCTCTCATCAACTGGAACCATCTGGTTAACCAGAAATAAAGTTTCTACTAGAAAATGAACATAGATGTTTTTAATTATTTGCTTAATTACAAATTTTCAGGGTAAAGATTTCGTATAATACCTAATATTTTTCTTAAAAAGCCTTTTTGTTTTAGCATTATCTTTTTCTTTCTCTCTCTAGATATTATGGTAGACTTGTGAATTTTAATATAATTAATGTGTTTCAATCAACTTCAGTTGATTCACATTATCCTTCTAGATATTTAAATTGTCACATCAGCCCCATCAAGCTGGTTTCTATGTTATCACAAATACACCCATAAAAGTTATCAAAAGTTAAATCTTTTAGGTTGGGTGCAGTGGCTCATGCTTGTCACAGCATTTTGGAAGGCCAAGGTGGGCTGACCACCTGAGGTTAAGAGTTTGAGACCAGCCTGGCCAACATGGTGAAAGCCCATCTCTATTAAAAATACAAATATGGGCCTGGCATGGTGGCATGTGCCTGTAGTCCCAGCTAGCTGGGAGGCTGAGGTGTGAAGATTGCTTGAACTCAGAGGCAGAGGTTGCAATGAGCTGGAATCACAGGACTGCACTCCAGCCTGGATGAGAGTCAGATTCTGTCATGAAAAAAAAAGGTTATTTAAAAAAAAATCAAAACTATCTCTGAAAATTAATTATGTCATATTCTTTACTTATTTATGCTGAAGGAAACTTTATGAAGGCACTGAGAGATTGTGCCAATTCATAACCATGACTATTTTAACAACATATTTTAGAAGAAAAGCAATAATCATTAAAATGCATGACTTAAATGCTTATGTTTAAGTTTTCTGGATACTTTTTAAGTTTTAAAAAATGTTTTATCAAACATATATATTTGAAAAGTATTAATATAATGAATAAAACTGTCAAATGATTTGTGTAGCTAATTAATATGCTCCATGTATGACCTGAAAAAGAAAAATATGCATTTACTGATTTTCATTTAGTGACTTTCAGAAAGTAATACTATACTGCCAATAATGAATGAAAATTAAAATCACATATACCACTACTGCAATTACCATAATTGAGTTTTTGCTATATATATTTTTCTAGTTTTTGAGATGTAGTTATATGTATAGTCCTCAGTTATACCGTATAACATAATTTGTCTAAACAAAGAGTATTTTTAGATATCTGCAAGAGAATTAACTCGTTTCTTACACAGGTAAACAGTCTTAAAGAATTCTGGGCAAAGATAACCTGTAGCATCCTTTGATAATCTAAACAATGTTGGATTAAATACAATTTTCTTCTTCTTGAAGGCTACATAAACTAGTGTTTCAAATTCTAGTCAAAACTAGAACAAATTATTTCAATTCTATGATGTGTATGAATTCCAATTATTTAAATCTTCATTGCAGAGAACAAGAAATTTTATTTAAGTTCAAATCCATTTAATGCAGTTATTTAAATAAGTGAGAGGATTCCCTGAAACACACAAATATACAGATTTACATATTCACATCCTAAAGTGTATATACATATTAAAATATGAGTTAAAGGTTTACACACACACAGTCCTTTCAGGTTTCTGTAATACAGATAATTAAATGACAAAAGAAAGACTTACATATCAATAAAAGGATCTACATACAAATATGTTTACTGGTTGGTTTTTGTAAACAGAACTTAATTGACCAAGATAATTCTGACATCACCTTTTAAGAACCCCTGAAAAGCAGGTCTTTGGCACTAAACATTCAGTAAATACATTGTGCACTGAATAAACGAACACAGGTTTTCATTTTGCTCAAGATTTGTTGCCACTTTCCCTACACTGTATTATAATAAAAAGGCATTTTTTTTAATAAGCAGGTGAATGTTATGTCCTTAAATCTGCTGCACCTTCTCTTTTTCTATAATTAGTCTCGTTTTCTATGAATTGATTTCATCTTACTTTAAGTTTAAATTCAAAAATCTTTGGTTTTAGGAAGAGATGTCACAAAAAAATTCACAGAAGCACAAAATGGCTTCACTAAAGGTTATTAATGTTTTCCTTTAACAACCACTTATAATTAAAAGCAAAATATAAAATTGACTTCTCTCGCCCTTTTTCTCATTTCACTAACTTGACTTGTAATGCAAGTATTCTGAGTAGTTCTTAAGAAGTCTCTGCCTACTTCGAAGTCATTTACTTTCCTGTTTGTTCTAGAAGCACATGGTTTTAAGTTTTATTCTAATACTCAAAATTGTTTTTAATTCATTAGTTGAATAAAATAACTGGGTAATAGCAAAGGAGGACTTCAAACTTTTGAGATATGCTCTAAAAAATGTACTATGATTTTTATGCACTCCTTTTCTCCTCCTGTAAAGTTAAATAATTCTTGGACCTAACAGAATAAAAAATAAAGAAAAAAATCCAGCTGTACTTAATAGCACAAAAAGCTTGCAGCAAAGTGATTTGTCAAATAAAGAAATATTAAGAAAAGTATTATTAGAGATGGACATATATTTCTACTTTGGCTAAAGGCATCTATTTCTATAGCTAAACTTTAAATAGTATCCAATATCTAAAAGTTATTACATTCAATTATAACCTCTGCCTCAGTAGACTGAAAAAAAAAGATGGTTTCTCTTATTGAAATACATATAAATATAAAAAATATTCCCTAAAGCTAAATTAAATGAAGTAACTAAATGAGTCATTTTTAAGCTAGAGACAATATTCCTTTGTAAGTAATATCAATGTACTTTTATGAATTTCTATGGAATCTATTATCCTGTCACAAACTTTACTTGATTTCTTTCTAAAACTTTTTATTTTACATTTTATGCACACGTGTACCTTTAACCCATGTTCCCAAACTTAAATCTATGTCCTTTTGTCATTCTTGATAAGTTTTTCTAATTTTGAAGTTCGTGATATGTCATATTTTCCTGGTTTTCACTGTAGTATACTAACATGATCTATTTATTACTGCTGATATTCACATTTAAAATACAACATATCATGAAACATAGCAAAGAGACTTTCTTCCATTACACATTTATTAAAAGTGGCTATGTTCCATGGTTGCCCACATTTTATTTATGAATAATAGAGTCAATAAAGAGTAAAATTTGATTTTATGTTAACTACAAAATTTGGTTTTGTAGTTAATTTTGAAGATATTCAAGAAATCATGACAACTTACGTTTAACTATAAAATACTCAATTATAATTTAAGATTTCAAAATAATTTCTCTGCTGTAGATTGTATAAAATATTACAGTCTCAGTGATATAAGCAAATTAAGTTTTATAGCTATAAAATATTTTTTCAAATAGGTTAGAACTAAAATGAAATTGTATAAGTTTTCTGCTCATTTACTCATTTACTTTTAAGCTCAAACATTAACTTTCTTTATGAGAGCTTGTACAAAATGCTCTGTATCAAAATCCCTTTGCAAAGAGTTTGTAGCACATATCTCAAACATCTATTTTAAAAAATACAATGATATCTTCCTATATGTTTTGTACATACTTAAAGCCCAAGTTTTAAATGCATATTTTTCCCATAAAATAATATTAAAACCAACTATAGATTACTTTTAATAAAACAGTATTAAAACTCAATTTAAAACAGCCTTATAAAAGGTCTCACAGTGTAAAATTGCAGTGTATATGATTTCAAATGCAGTCCCTACTCCTATCTCTTTGCTGCCTTACACACTGCTTCCAGCACTGAGTGGTTAAGGAATTCTATAATATAAAGACATTTTACCCAAAAACTAACTCCTTTATATATTAACTCTCACTGACAGTACAACTTCTCTTAATATAACACAACTATTTAAATCATAAAGCAAAGGATTTGAAAGTATATATTTTCATGTTTAATAACATCAGACCATCAAAGTTTAATGTGTCAACTTAGAATATAATATTATGCAGTTGGAAACTATGCCATTGGTTTCTTTTTCCCTTTAAAAATCTATTTTAACCTCTAGCATATGAGCAAATCTCTAGCATATACATACGTTTTACTGTCTATAAATTATAATCCTTTTTTGTGTTCTAATGTCTCTGCACTGAAAATCTCAGTCATGATCAGGTTACTAAAATAATTGAGTGTGTCATGATTGTCAAGGTGGGATGGGGTAGAGGGAGGATACTAAAAATATATAAAAGTATAGTATATACTTTTATATATTTTATATAGCCCTTAGTAGTAAGGGTTAGTAATGTTTCATGATTTTTTAGACATAAGTTTTGTTGCTGGTTTTCAACTTACTCTTGGATTTTACTGAGCTACCTTACAGTCCATCTTTTGAATTCCTTATCTGCACTTCCAAATTTGTGTTTTGGTTAGGATCCATTGCTATGAAGCCTGTGTTATCCTTTGGGGGTGTCATAATAACATTTTTTCATGAAGGCAGAGTTCTTACACTGGTTCCTTCTCACCTGGGGAGGCTGTCACTTCTTACTTAATATTTTCGAATTTACTTTTGTTTGATGAGACATTTGTTCCCCTTTCAAGGTGTGAATGTAATGAATGTTGGGTAGGATTGTTTGGCTCTGCTTCTGGGTGCTTTTAGGGTCCACGTTTCTGTATGAATTCTTTGGTTATAAATAGCCTTAGTGCAGTAGTTTTTCTCAAATGGCAGTTGTTTGTAGGTTGTAGCAGTGCTATACTGTGCACAGGAGCAGGCTCACTGCGGCTCACTGCTTCCTGCACAGATGGGAAGGTGGAGACCTCAGGAAGCTTAGCTTTTTCAACAGTGTTTTACATTTCTATTGTGTTGGGGAGAAAAATAAAAACTAGAATGAAAAAAAAGAAAAGGGTTTCCTTTTTTTTTTTTCTTTGAGACAGAGTCTCACTCTGTCACCCAGGCTGGAGTACAGTGATGCCATCTTTGCTCAATGCAACCTCCACATCCCAGGTTGAAGCAATTCCTGTCTCAGTCTCCTGAGTAGCTGGAACTACAGGTGCCTGCCACCATGCTTGGATCATTTTTGTATTTTTTAGTAGAGATGGGGTTTCACCTTGTTGGTCAGGCTGGTCTTGAACTCCGGACCTCAGGTGATCCACCTGCCTCGGCCTTCCAAAGTGCTAGTATTACAGTCATCAGCCACCAAGCCCAGTCAAAAAATGTGTATTTGTGGGTGTGTTCACTGGGTTGCAAATATGAACAATATTCTGGCTATAGAAAAAAACTGTTAAAAGATACTATTTAGGAAAATTAATGGAGATTTGTAGAAAAGCAAATTATTTAGCTGCGATTATAAAAATTACAGTCTATTGAAAGCATAGCAGTGATTCACAAACACTAAATCTTTCATACTTTGGAGATTACCAGGCATTAGACTATATAAGTCAATGAATAAAATATTTGATTTCTCATTCTGCAAATTTTATTGTTATTCGAATTAGGTCTTTGCCATTTGCTTGGGCTTCTTATATTTTCTGACGGATTAGTATTTTGAACTCACAGCACTTTGTTCTGAAGACATATAATAATGATATTCTCAAGTACTAATAAATCTTTTTAATCAAAAGAATAACCTGCAATCCCATTACTAGGTATATATCCAAAGGACTATAAATCGTTCTACTATAAGGACACATGCACACGAATGTTCATTGCAGTACTGTTTACAATAGCAAAGACCTGGAATCAACCCAAATGTCCATTGATGATAGACTGCACTGGGAAAATGTGGCACATATATACCATGGAATATTATGTAGCAATCAAAAATGATGAGTTTGTGTCCTTTGTAGGGACATGGATGAATCTGGAGAACATCATTCTCAGCAAATTGACACAAGAACAGAAAAGGAAACACTGTATATTCTCACTCATAGGCAGGTGATGAACAATGAGAACACATGGACACAGGGAAGGGAGTACCACACACTGGGGTCTATTGGGGGAAATAGGGGAGGGACAGC
>CM052665.1:1202068-1238904 GCA_028533165.1 Leontopithecus rosalia
ACATTTATTGGTAACAATAGTACTATATTAACAAACGTAGTAAAAATGCTACCAAACCAAAAGGAGATGCCCACTCCCTGCATTTATAATTATGAGAATTGTCAATTATGCTATTACTCCATTCTGTTTTACATAGATCAGTATCAGGAAGTCCCTCTATTTCCAGTTAGACATGCATTTAGAACGTTGAACACCTTCCAAAGGCCCTGTCCCAAGATCCTAAATCAAAAGGTAAATTTAATTACTCCTTTTACATGTCCCCAGAACCAAGAGGCTCAAGTATTTCCACAACATTCTTTAATCATCCATAAATATGGATTGGTCTATTCTGCGTCTTCTCTTTCTTTAGGACTTGAATACTTAATAATCTTTTTGAACAGCATTATTAATAATCTCAATGAACAGCATTTTAAATAATAAATTATTAAAAGGATGATATACATTTAAAACCATATTGAAACGGAAAGCATCTTTAACATTTTAGTTTATTAAAGACCTGTATTTTATGACTTTGCATCTCTAGAATCACATAAATCTATATGACACATTGAATGATGGTTACTCCTATTTCCCAGATTTTTTTCTCATGTATAAAACTGGCACAAAACGGTACCTATTTCATAGGGTTATTTTTCAAACTAAATAGAATTACTTTATACAAAGTGCCAGGAACTATGCCTGGAACATAATGAGCACAGTAAGGTGTGCTCTCTCTGTAATTATTACAGCCTCATAGGAGAGGTCTATGGCTTAAAGGGAAAGGCATGTATTAGAATGAGGCATATTTTTATTTAAACCCTGACTCACTGAAAGAGAGATACGATGTCATGGAAGATACTGCCTTACACTTTGTAAGCTTCAGGTTCCCTATCTATAAAAAGAGAATAACAATAAATAACTCACAGAGTTTTTGTGAGAATTAAATTTGAAAGTGTAGGTAAAATAGTAGGTAAACAACATGTGTTCCTTGATTTTATTCTGCTCATCATCTCCCATTCAAGCCAAATAATAGCAATCTGTAATCATTTCTGTGCACTATTCCAGTAATTCCATAATTTTCACTAGGGAACAATGGCTTACTTTAAGTATAGAAAAATAGCCTAAATTACTTTATGTACCACTTACAGAAATGAACCCTCATTTTAACATTAAAATACAAATAGTTAATACATATAAAGAAATGTACAACTTAAGAGTAAAGAAGCAGACATTTGAATATTTGTGAAATTTTCCTTACATTAAATTTTTAATGTTATTTGCCATGTACTTTAACTATCTTTTCCTATGTTTTCCTTTAACATGACATATCCTGTTTTCATCACCATTTTAGCTTTTAAAAAATTCATCCCTTAATATGCCCATAATTTGGAATAAGCTAGTAGATTCAATTATGGTACCTATATTAAATATTTAAATACTAGTGACGAAAGATTTAATTAACTTACTTGTATAAAGATTTATTCTTTTTGTCACTAACATTTCCTCCACATTTTAATAACTAATCTGAATATGTAATTTTCGTAAAGTAAGTTTTGATTTTATTACCTCAAAACTTTCTCCTTTTCTCACAAAATAATGTAGATAATTTTCTTAAACACATTTTTAATTTCTGTCTCAGTAACAGAAACAGTATGAAAATAAAAATATACTTTATTCTAGATTATGTTTATATTTTCATAATTTGCTAGCAAAGAAGAAGATTCTCAGATTTTTCTTCTTTCTTAATAATACCTCCTTTAATAGGATTTTCTCTACTAAACTCTGCCACGTTGTCACTGGCCTTTGCCAAAGATCACGAAGTGGTACCCTCAAACTGTATATGAAATTTAACTATCTTGGGCTCTGTGGAACTCTTGATCTCTATTAAGTTCAAACCATAACTTCAAGAGCCAAAATTAATTTTGTCCTTTGGAAAACCAAAATACTAAGTAGATTCTACTTGAATGCAGACACTTTATAAGTACATTTGTGGGTGCTATCATCATGGAATAGTATTTTTAACAACAATAATATTTACTAATGGTTGTCTAAAACTGTATTATATACCTAAAAATATTTTTACATGACTTAAAACTTTACCAAATAAACATTCACTTGTCATTAATCAAGTCAATTAAGTAGATATTTAAGAAAAGGAAAAAGGTAGGTATCTACAATTCAGGAAGGAAAGAATGAGAAAGAAAAGAGGTTAAATCAATAGCAATTTTTGTTTTCTTTAGCTAAATTATTAATCTTGATAACTGCCTTATTCATGGTGCTTACATGGCTACAGATTACTCCTTCATTACATGCTTACTGAGTACTACTACATAAAACACATGGAGAGTACAGCAATAAACCAGACACTTTGATCTTACTATCTTATGATGTGGGTGGTAGAATCAGACACTGAGCATCTCAGCTCATAATTTATTGTTTCATTATAATTATAAAATGTGGTACGTAGGTTACATCAAAGTGCTAGGAAAACCATATATGGGGCATATGACCAAGTTTAGAAAATCAGACAGCTCCTCCATGAAAAAAAAATTAAAGTACATAATACAAAGTAAGATGAAGCAGCATTTGCAGCCCCAGGGATCTTTCTTAAATGTGACTGGATTATGTCATTCTCCTATAATTAAATACACATTTTTTTTTGAGACAGGGTCACTCTTTCACACAGGCTGGAGTACAGTGGCACAGTCAGTCTGCTACAACCTTGACCTCCCAAGCTCAAGCAATCCTTCCACCTTAGCCTCCTGAGTAGCTAGTTAGGACTACAGGCATGTGTCACCGTGTGTGTGTGTGTGTGTGTACTACAGGCATGTGTCACCGTGTGTGTGTGTGTGTGTGTGTGTGTGTGTGTGTGTGTGTGTGTACTACAGGCATGTGTCACCATGTTTGGTGTGTGTGTGTGTGTGTGTGTGTGTGTGTGTGTGTGTGTGTACAGGGTCTCGCTATGTGATCCAGCAAGATCTTGAACTCCTGGCCTCAAGTGATCCTCATGCCTTGGCCTCCTAGAGTACTGTGATTACAGGTATTGAGTCATCACGCCCACCTTAAAATCCATTACTCTTCTAATTGTACCTTACACTGCTTCTCCCTCAAAAACCATGCAACTAGCATATTAAACAATATTTCAATTTTTTATGTTACTATGTTCTCTCTCTTATAGACTTGTGAATATGTCTACAGAAGGCCAGGTACAGTGGCTCATACCTGGAATCTCAACATTTTGAAAGGCCAAGGCAGGAGGATAACTTGAGGTCAGAAGTTGAAAACCAGCCTGTGCAACATAGTGAAACCTCATCACTATAAATTAAAAAAAAATTAGCTGGGCATGGTGGCACACACCTGCAGTCCTAGCTCCTTAAAAGGCTGAGGCAAGAAGACCGCTTAAACACAAGAGTTCAAGATTAGCGTGATCTGCGATTGTGACACTCAATTCTAGCCTGGACGACAGTGAGACCCTTTCTCAAAACAAACAAAATAAAACATCTGTGGCTTTCCACTTTTTGCCTAAATCCCACCCTTCCTTCAGGTCCCCAAATTAGATGCTAATTCTCCTAAGAAAGCTTTTTTAACCTCTAAGTTTGAGATAGGTGCCTCCTCTCTTATTTCACAGTATCAGTACTTTTCACATGACTGCATTTCTGTCACAATACTGAAATCTCCTATTTTCTTTCAATATCTCCTGCTAAGGTACAAATTTCATGATGGCATACCTGTTGTTTTACTACTGATCGGCAATTAGTTCCTGACTTACTCAGAATGTTTACTGAGTCATTTTATTCACTTCAACATGACAGGCCTCTCTATGGTGGCTACTGAAATTCAGACCACACTTACAGCAATATAAAAGGGATATATATATTTACTGACCGACTCAATAGGATTAGAAATAGAGTTTAATCAAGAAAGAGAGAGAAGATTAAGGCAACTGACAGTAAGGGCAAGTTTAAAAACCAGAAACTTTGAAAAGAGAATCTTGTCTTTTTTCTCTTTAAGTGTATTTCACTTATTCATGCCCCATCCCAATCCAAAGCATCTGAATTTATTTAAGATGGGTACTTTCTGTTTCAGATTTCATGCTTTTTTTTCTAGTTCTTAGGTACTTAAAGTGCTGCATTCTGTCAGTTGTGATAAGGTAATAGAAGGTAAAAAATAAAACAATTTTAGAAAAATAGTATCAACAAGGTGTGAAAAGTACTTAAATACATATACTGAAATAGGTAGATTAAAATATATTTAAAGTTTTTTAAAAATGCAGTATCTTTAAGAGAAAGCTTATTCGAGTTATACACAGAGCCAACCATTACTAGGCTACAGATTCATTTAAATGATAAAGTATTACCAATTTTCTTATTTTAAAACATTCCATTTTATTAAAAATATTTAAAACATGTCAAAAGTTATAAGTAATGATATGAGACAGACAAGAATTTGCCCAGCACAATGTATAAACAAATGTTAAACTTTGATTTTATTAATTTCATATATTTTTGCTTTAAAAAATAAATTTTTACAAATACCACTAAAGGTCACATTCCCTGCTGTATTCCATGGGCATGCTCAAATGTAACTGCTATGTTAAAGCTTGTCTGTATTTTTCATATTTTACTATATCTACCTAAACTTTTTCTATTAAAATAGTGTTCTTAAGAAGTTAAACCTTTCCACATTAAAAACAACCATATTCTTTTATTAAAGTGAGATTAACTTCATAAAGATTAATATGGGACATTATACCGTTTCTGAATATTAAAAAATTAATTTGAATGAATAGAAATAGAATCAACTTTCTGACCTATACTCACAAAATATGAGTTTTTGATAAAATATTTAATTTATTCCTGATGTCTTAATTTTTCTGATAATATATGTTCATCAGATTAAACAGAAAAGTTATAAAATAGTAGCTAAATAATTATTAATTCCAACTATGTGTGTTGAACACTTATAAGCCTAATATTTTAATATAATAGCCATTAGCATTTTCCCCCTAAATACAGCTTGATTTTAATACAAAAGTCAAACTGTCACCAATATATTTCAAGCAAAATATCAAAGTAAACAATTTCCTAAGGCATTCAGAAGCACAAAATATAAATGCAACAGGAATAATATATCTATAGAAAAGACAATGATCTTGCCAATAGTTATTCTACTCCTATGGGACAAAATTATACACACAGTGTTAAACAAGGTAGACTTCATGGAGCCTACCCTGATATGAGAACACAGATAACTACTAATGCCAGTAAGAAAAGAAGTGAGGTTAAGGGATATAAAACAATGAATTGGGAAGATTATTTTGGACAGGTTGAATAAAGCCTCTTCCCATTCCATTCAATCCTTTCCTCACTATTCAATCCTTTGCTCAAATGGCATTTGAGAACAAAAAAGAGAACAAAGAGAAGAACAAGTTTAGAGGCCAAGTTCAAGGAATAGGAGTCAAGTGAAAAACAGAGGGTTTCACTGATGACTGGGTCAGAGAGGTAGGCTGGACTTAGTCAATTGGATCATTCCAAGAAATAGTAAGTCCCTTGAATTTTGCTCCAAGAGATAAAGCTATTGTAGGTTTTAAACAAAAGAGTAACATATTTCATTTTAAAGCATCATTATGGCTACTACATGGAATATTGGGTAAAAAACAGAAGATAGATCAATTATCAGGCAACTGCCAGGCAAGGACTAAGATAGCTGTGGTTAGATTGTTAGGAAGTGGTCAAATGGAAGCAAAATTTGACGGTAGAAAGGAATCAAGACTGAATTCTACATTTGCTGCCTCAGCAATTAGATGGATTATTTTTGGTGTTGCTGTTAAATAATTTAACCATAACACAATGCCCTGTGTTGTCTTATATATGATTTCCATCAATAATTTCTATGAATACATTGAAGGCACACCTAGTACATTTGTGAACAACATACAACTCAGACAGAATTTTAGTTCAATATAAGAAAGACTACACTGGCATTCAGAGTCTTCCAGAAACTGGGCATCCTCAGTAATTAACAAGCTATTTATGCAACTGTGTAAGCACATATGGCCAGTCACACCACCAAACAGAAAAGTGGAAGTTTAGATTACATGTAGGCCAACTCCCACATTTCATAATTGAAGAAATATATGCTCAGAGACACACAGAACCTTGCTAAAGGTCAAGCACAAAGTCAGAAGCAGAGACAATATTTATAATTCTGGTCCAGAATTGCTGGTTAAGAAAGCTGAAGTTTTAGACCAAGATGTTCTACTTGCTCACTTAGTATGTCTTCTGGCTTCATTCACTCATTTATATAACAAATATATATTCAACACTGAAGGCACTATAAGGCTTCCTCATAAGATGTACTATTTTGAATATCTATTCTATATTTTGTTTCAAAGTTATGAATATATTTACACAGCAAACACAGTGTAATGATCAGTTGATTCATATCCTTTTGGAAAAAGGCATAATATAAATAAATTCAGGAAGTAAACCCCAGATGTGTACTCCCATTTTTATTACAATTACACATACATTTTACAGTTGGTCTAAAATCTCATACATGGACATGGTCATCTGCAAATGCCAATAATAAGGAGTTACTAGAAAATAAAAAAATCAAACTAGTATTAGAAGAATTTTATGAAAGGTAACTCACATGTTGTTATTTATGCCAGAATTTTTTGTTGGTATTTAGTTTTAAAAACTATTTCAAAGATTATGAATCTTCTGGACTAGTTTAAGAAATTAAAATACCATTGTTGTTTTCTTACTTATCTAAGAGGTGTGCCCAAATAATCTTCATCTACACTAATTAGTATATTAGTTAAAAAACAAATTCTCTAAGAAGTTAATATGACTCTTTGCTCATCTTTAAAAATCTTTCTGAACATTATCTTTAATTTAAGAGAAAGCCAAAATAACCAGTTAAAATAACATGAAAAATATCATATGAATTTATTTGTCTACATCTCTATGTATCTATTGTTAAAATGCTAAAGATTATATTTCTCATTAATTGAATCCATATAAAGCAAAATAAGCCTTTGGTTCCTGTTCTCTAACTTTATTAACTGCTTCAACTACTCTACATATCTCTGAAAACTCAGTATCTGGCCCATAGGAGATTAACTCCAACGAAGCTATTCCATTAAAACCAGATGAGGATGATCCCTTCATCTCACAGTGCCTCCAAATAAGTCCAAATAGCTTTGACTTTCAAACTCATCAACAGTTTACACAAATAGGAACACAGAGAAAATCGCTGTTATTATTATTATTAAAACAGTTTAAGAGGAATGTAAATACCTACTTCCCCTTCTTTAAAAAAAATCCTCTCATCCCAAAACTCCCCACTCAGTTGTCCCTAAATTCCACTGCAATTAATTGACCCCCTAAATTAACAATGGCTGGATAGTGCTCAGCACAAAGAGCATATGCATATCCTGGAATATAAAATGAAAACCAGTAAAATGAGCATGGTAACATATGAAAACATGTAATTTTACCCTACTGACCTCAAATGAGAACTAATAATAAGCCATCCAAGTACAAAAAAAGATGAGACGTATATGATGCTAAATTCAAGCTTATAAAGAAGCTACAGATCAGTACTTTATTTTGTCATACACTATCACTGGTGAGAAGGCATGGAAAATCCCTGGTAAATTATGTGAAACATTTTGCAAAGCTTTATTGTTATTCAGTTTTATTCTTGTAATACAGGAAAAATCAGTCATTAAATTACTAAGTCTAAATGGACCTTTGGAATTAAATCACTGTCCTGCTCCACGTAATGATTTTCAGTCAGTGACTGACTGCATATGTAGTGGTGGTCCTACACTATTATAATGGAGCTTCCTGTACAGTGTACCATTTTTATTTGTGCATATTACATGGTTTAGTGTACCCTGTCTATGTTTAGATATACAAATACTTACCATTGTGTTACAACTGCCTATAATATTCCATTCATAACATGCCACACAGGTTTCCAGCCTACAAGCAAAAGCTGTATCATATAGCCCAGATGTGTACCAGCCATACCATGTAGGTTTGTGTAAGTACACTCTATGGCGTTCATACAACAACAAAATTGCTAATGATCAATTTCTCAGAACATATCCCATCACTAAGCAATGCATGAATGTATATTACAAACATATATATGAACTCATAGAGAAAGAACAGAAAAGCTGATCTTAATCTATTTATTTGAAGGGTACTATGAACTTCTGACAATTTCCTAAGGTTGTATAACTCAAGATCCATTGTAAATTATTTTGTCAAATTACACAAAATATATATATGAGTTTGGGGAGACACTACTAAATAGCTTAACGTCAATAATAAAATAATCATTAAGTACTAAAAGTTGAATTAAAAACATGAAATACACCTATGTCTTTTCTAAAACTTGACTTTTTTACTAAATATTAAATGTGTTTAAAATTAAGAGTACCAATGCAAACATAAGGTGCATACAAAAGATGCAGTATCAATGCGAATAAAAATAAAACGAAGGCAATAAAAATAATGAGAGAAATAGCAAAATGTTTTTTCCTAGTAATTAACAATAACAAAAGGTCTAGAAATAGTTGCAAGCCACAAGAAATCAATAAATCCAAGTTTTTAAGTTTTCTATATTCATAATGAACAGATAATCAGAATAATCAAAAGAAATAAAAGTGAGCATCCTTTTCAGTGGAGTATATAATAAATAACACTTGTAACAGCCCCTTGAACATAATACATGATAAATATTAACAACTAAGAGAAATAGCTAATCTTAAAATACTTTGATTCAAGGAAACCATCAACTTGTGTTTAAGTAAAATCTTCAAGAAAGTGCTAAACACATCTTAAAAATTATATAAATCAAAAACACGCCTGTTGAATACGTTTTTTAATTTATGCATATCCTTTCATTATGATGTTCCATGAACATCATATTATGTTCCATAATAGTTCATCAGGAGAGCAGGGCAAGTGGTAGAAGTCCTCTTTTATAAATGTCAATTTAGGGGACCTACTTTTGTCCATTAATATCCTTTAGAACCCAAGTCCATTCTCCTTCATTATTCTCCGCTCTCACCAAAATTCCAGAGATCATTTATCTGGAAATCAGTGTTTTGCAAACCTAAATCCAATCCTTACAGAAACCTGTGTCCTCTCTTATCTCCATCCTTCCCCTCTACCCTTGGTCTTTCTCCTTTACCTCTAGTGACTAATTTCTGTACTACCTTCCCAAACTCTAGGCTTAACTTTCCAGAGAAAAGGTGATCTTAAAGATCTACATCTTTACCCAATGGCTGTTCTAAGCCACCTACTATTGGATTCTGCTGCTGCTATGTAGTCTCATTGACCACAGTGAGTGACACAGAAAAATATGACAAAGGACAAATGATATGGTTGAAAATTGTGAACAAAGGTGCAGAAACATAAAGATATTCTAAATAAGATACAATAGAGCACAGGGACACATGATATGTCAAGATGTCTGAATGTGCCATATCTGTAATACAACGAGTTCACTTGTTGGAAGAGTGTTCAAGATGCCCAATTGGTAAATAAGTGACACAAGAGGAGCTTGATACATTGTGGAGTAGGTGCTACAGTATGAAGAATAGGGTTCCAAGAGCAAAGAAACTGAGAACCAGGGAAGACAAAAGCCTGAACTTAAGTGAACTTACCAAAGATGGCTGACACTTGACGCACTGCACATACAATGTTAGTCTCAGAATAGACAGGAAATCTGAGACTGCAGGATCTGCAGAAAGAAAAGTAAAAACAGAAAGACACACATACACACACACACAGACACACACACACACACACATAGAGACGGTAGGGGGAATGGAAGTTACCTTGTCTTCTTCTCTCTCTTGCAATCTGCTTAGCAATTTCTTGATAAAAGAATATGGACAGTGCTCGCTTTGGCAGCACATAAACTAAAATTGGAATGATACAGAGAAGATTAGCATGGCCCCTGCACAAGAATGACATGCAAATTCGTGAAGCGTTCCATATTTTTATGGAACAGAACTGAGGCCCCAGAAGCAACACCACACATCTACAACCATCTGATCTTTGGCAAACCCAGAAAAAACAAGCAATGGGGAAAGGACTCAATGTTTAATAAATGGTGTTGGGAAAATTGGCTGGATATGTGCAGAAAGCAGAAACTGGACCCCTACCTGTCACTTTACACTAAAATTCACTCCAGATGGATTAAAGATTTAAACATAAAACCTAACACCATAAAAACACTAGAAGAAAACGTAGGCAAAACCATCCAAGACAAAGGCATAGGCAAAGACTTCATGACCAAAACATAAAAAGCAATGGCAATAAAAACCAAGATATATAAATGGGATCTAATTAAGCTCCAGAGCTTCTGTACAGCAAAAGAAACCATCATTAGAGTGAATTGGCAACCAACAGATTGGGAAAATATTTTTGCAATCTACCCATCTGACAAAGGGAGAATATCCAGAGTCTACAAAGAACTAAAACAGATATACAAGAAAAAAGCAACCAACTCCATTCAAAAGTGGGTGAAGGATATGAACAGACACTTTTCAAAAGAACACATATATGAGGCCAACAAACGTATGAAAAAATGCTCATCATCACTGGTCATTAGAGAAATGCAAATCAAAACAACACTGAAATACCACCTCATGCCAGTTAGAATGGCGATCATTAAAAAATCTGGAGACAACAGATGCTGGAGAGGATGTGGAGAAATAGGAACATTCTTACACTGTTGGTGGGAGTGTAAATTAGTTCAACCATTGTGGAAGACAGTGTGGCGATTCCTCAAGGACCTAGAAATAGAAATTCCATTTGACCCAGCAATCCCATTACTAGGTATATATCCAAAGGACTATAAATCGTTCTACTATAAGGACACATGCACATGTATGTTCACTGTGGCCCTGTGTACAACAGCAAAGACCTGGAACCAACCCAAATGCCCATCAATGATAGACTGGACAAAGAAAATGTGGTACATATACACCATGGAATACTAGGCAGCCATAGAAAAACAATGAGTTTGTGTCCTTTGTAGGGACTTAGATGAACCTGAAAACCATCATTTTCAGCAAACTGACATAAGAACAGAAAACCAAACACCACATGTTCTCACTCATAGGTGGGTGTTGAACAATGAGAACACATGGACACAGGGAGAGGAACATGACACACTGGAGTCAGTTGGTGGGGGTAGGGAAGAGACAGCAGGGGCTGGGGAGGGAGGGAAGGGTAGGGAGGGATAACATGGGGAGAACTGCCAGATACAGTGTGCACCTAAAGTAAAATAAATAAATTATATATATATATATATATATATATATATATATATATATATTTAAAAAGAATATGGATAATTCAGTTTCTTAAACAGGAAAAGAAAAATAACATTTTTAGTAATTTACTGGTCTTCTCAATGATTTCTCAATGTTATCTGTACTCAGCAGACCTATCATATGCAGATTTACACAATATTTGGAGAAAAAGTTGTTGCCATAGTTTTGAGTTTTGACATACAATTCTATATACATGAATATACATGAGCACATGCACATACATGTACTTGCATTGTTTACTATGTACTTAGAATGTTATTTCAATTTCAAAACCTTAAATTATGAGATTCTGCACAGTATAGGTAATCTATGATAAAATTCATTATTCATAGCCTATAAGTTTACTATAGTTAAAGATCTACAAATGATCTATTAACATCAATTTCTTTTGCATCTGCAGAGGTTGTCACTCTTGGTGGTTCTAGTAAGAAAAACCTAACGAGAATAATTAATAGTCTCCATAAGTTTCAATCTTTTTTAAGTTACAAGCTTTACAGGACATAGTTCAGTTCAGGCACATTTACTATTCTAAAACCCAGTGCTGCAGAATTGTGAGATACTAAGTTTGGTTTAGATAAGATTTATAACTTTTAGCTTAATTTCATATTGATTGTCTTTGCGTAAAGACATAATATTCCATATGATTTTTTAAAATCTGTATTTTCATAGATAATTAGAGGAATTCAGAATGTTAGATGATTAAGCCAAGTGCCATGGAAAGAAAAATTTCCATAAGACTAATAATTCTGAATATTAAAATTACAAGAAAAAGCCCCCCAAAAGTGACATGTTATATTCTATTAAAAAGAATTTTAAAACAAAGTATTTTCATAAAATTAAACCTTTTTTAGAGAGGAGAAAAGATCTTAAGAACCTGCTTTTTAATAGACCCAAGTCATCACAAAACATCTACAATTTGATGAAATTCTAAATTTGCAGTGTAAGTATATTCGCTGAAGAATGTACTTTGAATTCTAAAGCCATTTTTCTTTGTTCTCTTAGAAATCTTAAATGACTAGGCAATTAACATTTAAAGCACATGTCTATGTGCTCTTTTTGCATTCCTTTGCCAAGAGTGTCATAAATAGTAATGCCAGGAAAGAATACACGGCTGCTGTTACTGCTTCTATGGTTTCTGGAATGTATTTGCTTTTCAATGTATACAACAGCTATCAGCATAAACACGGATACCAGCATCAAGGCCCTTTATCAGTGTTGTCTGCTTACAATTTTAATTTGACAAGTGAAATACAGTTGTAATTTGTCTGACAGGTAACTTTCTTATTTACCAGAAGCTTATGCATATCACCATCCTGTACATCAAATTTAGAAATATTACCAATGCTAAAACTGTGACAAATATCTGTACGTATCTGCTGTACCTTTTGAACAATATTTTTCAAAGAGGAGTCCATGGAACACCTAAATAGAAAGGGCTACTTGTTATTAACGCAGTCTCCTTGGGAATCTTCAATAAAATGAACTTCAACAAAAACATTTATTGCAAATAGTTTTCTTATTTCACTAAAATTGTTCTAAAAATTATTATCACACTATGAAGTCATGACGATAATTTGGTGTAAAAACTTTTTAATGAGCATTTTTAAAGTCTGTAAGTAACAAAAACTCAATGGTCCCATTAAAAATAAGAATAGTCTTCTGACATTTCAATCAACATCAACTATCCCATTCCCCATTTTGTTTATTAACATAAAAATTACACAGTGTAAGGGTAGTTTTACAGGAAAATATAACATATAAACCCTGAGTCGTAGACAAAAATCACACATAAGAGGTTCACACTGCTTCCCAGAGCAGGTGAAGGAGAACGACACCTCTTTGTCCTCAACCACTATCACACTTGCCTTTGCCTCTGCACCAGCCATGCTGGCTTCCATGCTTTAGTCTCGGACTTGCCAATCATCCGAGCTTGAAGGGCTTGGTATTAGGTTACACCTTTCCAAAGAATACTCTTCTGCTGATGCCTAGATGGCTCAGAATCCATTTTCTTTAGAAGTTTGCTCAAATACTACTTTATCAGGAAGACTCCCTCAACTCTGGCACCACTTCACCGACATGTCTATAACTTTTATAGGAGTATTTATTTATTTATTTCTTCTTAGTCCTTATCTTTACATTATAGTAATTTATATATGTAATTACATTATAGTAATTTATATATGTAATTGTTTTCTTGCTCACTCTGCTAAAGAGTGAGTACCACAGAGGCAGACTTTTGTCTCGTCTATTCGCTTTGGAGTCTCCAATGCTTAAAAATAATTCTGACACACCGTAAATACTCAATATATGCTTACTGAATAAAGTAAAACAATGTGTAGCTGCAGTTCTGCAGAACCCAATGCTATGTGACTCCAGTAGGTCCTGTCAATGAGAGATCCTGGTAGGAAATTAAAAGCAAGAGGAGAAAAGGCATTTCCCCCGCTTCTGCTTCTGGCTCTGGTAGCAGCAGCAGAGCTAGTTCAGCAGACTCAGCAACGCAGTGCTTACTGGCTTCAGCGACAGGCAATGCGGTAGTAGCAACGGAAATGTGGATCCCATCAGCAGCCTAGAAGAGTCCAGGGGCTTCAGTTAGCCTGTGGGCTCCACGGTTCCTGTAGCATCAGGAGGTGTGTGACTCTAGCGTTGCTGGAAAATGGAAAGCCAGTAATTTGAACAGCAGAAGTGGCCATGGCAGCATGCCATTATAGGGCTCTGGGTCATTGCCTTTTGCCCCTCCAGCCAAAGAGGTAATAGTAGTTTCCAGCAGTAAGTGATAATTATGTATATTCCCTTCCCCTTTTACTCCTCCATCATTCTAATACTTTGGGGAAAAAAATCATGTTTTAAATTCCTTCTCTTTGAATTAACTAGGATGTTTCTGTTGTCCTGACTAGATAAGACTGATGATACATTGCTTTAAAATTAATTTTCTGCCAAATATCTGCCATTTTTAACAAGTATACCTACTCTTCACGTGCAGAAATTTCATAAGATTTTAAATAATGCCAAGCAGTCTCCATCATCTTCGTCCTTTCCACGGCCTTGTCTTACCTTTTCTTTGTCTTTCTTATCAGCAACATAACAGGCTGACACTGTACACCAGTAATAAGTTTTGTGAAAATGGCGTAATTACCCCATCTTCTGTAGTAAGCCAGAATGATATCTCTAAGTCCCTGTAAAGCACAATATTTGTAAGCACAAACATGAAAAAGTACCTTCCAGGATCATATTTAATCTTTCTATCGGTACTACATGTCTCCCCTCTTAATAGATGCTTGGCAGAATTGACACTTGAATGCATAACATCAATCATTTCCAGATGGGTGACAACACCACCATTTCTGTGACTTGTTTGAAGGTGAGGAGTGGTGACCTAAAAAGTCTTAAGAAACATAATTATACTTGCAGGATCTTACCTAGAAAATGAAGCTAGGATCCTTTTTGTTCTTACTGGCAACCATAATTTTGTTAAATATCCCTCTTTCCCTTTTTTACCTAAGGGCCAATACACCATTCTCAGCCTTTTGGCAACGAAGAAGGCTGTTGTTCCTTCAATGTGAATGTTATAAATCATGTGACTTTATTTTTTATCCTATCTGTTACAACAAGGAAGATTTTAATAATTCTGTCCCTTTCTAGAAGTTCTCAAACAATTTCTACAGAATATTAAGTTAAAAAAAAATAAAAGTCTTCTTTTCCCAAAGTACTCTCAATCCAATCCTGAATCCAGTAAGTCATGGATTACCACAGTATAACCAGTTGGAAGGCACTGCCAAAATACATTTCTATGACTGTATGTGTATTATACATACATGTAGAGTCCCCAGCATTTGGTAGGTATTGTTGTTATAAAAGTAAGGTTATATTGTACATATAGTACAAAGTAGATTTTTTTTCATTTATCCATGTTAATTCAACATACCCATGGCACAGAGCTTCAAAATGTCTTGGCTAATGAAAGTCTCAAAAACTGACAAAAACTACTATGTATTACTGAAGGTCTCATTCTCCATGAGTTTTAGTCTCCATTAACAGGTTGCATCTGATGACCAAATTTTATAATGTATGCAACAGAAATGATATTGGCTCATTTCTACTCCCAGTGAAATGTGTAGCTAGAAACAACACTCAGCACCACTTCTTATGTGGCCATGAAACCAAGTTTATTTTCCATATGTGGTTTGTCACGTTAACATATTTTAGGTCAAAGATTCAGAATGAGGAAACCCACGGATATTCCAGTTGTTTCCATTTTTCTCGCACAAACACTGTACGTTTTAATAGCTACGAGACTGAGTAACAATGCCATTAATCATTTGTTCTTTCAAATGTTTCCTCCTGTCCTCCTCCTCATAACAAGCAATTCTTTGAGATCAGTCTTTGAAGGGCCACGACTGACAAAGATGAATAGGGTACTTAATCACATTGGCACGTGCCAGAACCTATTTCTGTGGCAAACACACTCTAGGTAAACCTGCTTATTCAGTAACACCCTATAGATAATAAGGGATTTCCAAAATCAAATGTCTCTTTCCATGCTTTTTGTCACAGCCACATTCTCCGTTCCTCAAAAGCCTCCTCTGTTTCCTTCAGTATTTCCTATACAGTTGACCCTCCCTATCCATGGGTTTTAGAGTATTTTTAATGATATTCTGATGATTTTCAGTACCATTTAATTTCATTTTCAGTAATCCATGCAATTGGGAAAAAAGATATATATGCAAGAATAGATTTAATTCATTACACATGAAGTTTAAATTAAACAGACAGTAGCTTTTACATTTTCTTCCAAATTACAAATGTAGTTTCTTCCCTCCGTGGGATTTCACAAAACAGGTAACACCATTTTGCACAGTCATGCCACTGCATTAGTACCTTTCTTCTCATTAGTTCAATGACTATGACACATTAACCATGATTAATAGAAGTCATGTCTGATCATTACTCTCTTCTATGATGAGGTATGTGAGAGTAACAATTATTCAAATTAGCAATAAAAAGATCGGTTGGTTTATAAATAGGCAGCAGGCTCAAGTGTCCTCTTTACACCTATTGTCCCGGGGTAATTATTAATAGTTCCCATTTCATCTTAAAAGGAAACAGCCTGGAAAATACTCCTCCATTTTCCCGTGATTCATAGTACAGAATAAATCAAAGCCTCCCAGTAGGGAGCACCTGTAAGATCACCAAAAATTCACAGAAAATCATTACATGTTTTCATCACTTCCCAAATCCTCCAAGATACATATAAGTGCTGTTGCAGGTTACATCTAAAGTATGAATTAAGATTATTTCCTGAAATTGGAAAAAGAAAAAAGTGCAGATTTCCAAAATCCCTATGTTTCTATTCTTCTCTGTGTTGTATTTAACAGCACTTCTTCAGATTTCACTACAGACAGCATCATCCTACGGAACAGGCCTACCACTTATCAGTGAAATACCAAAAAACAAAAGACAAAGCAGTTAATTGTTTTACTAATCTATAACTATTACATATTTTTAATAATGCTTTGCATTTAACTCTCCTTAGCTTTCCAAGTATTTCTTGATGAAAATGAGTTTACTCAGATGTCAGATGTTAACTTTGAAGAAAGAAGCACACACTGGTCAAAATAATTGACTTCACATTGAATTAGCCTACATATTTGATTGCCACATGGCTCTACTTTAAATCATAAGTAGAAATTTTATATCACAAAAGTTAACATGCTGGCCTGTACTTTTTCCCACAACGTCACGTTCCCCCTAACACTGGCAAATATATATGAATATGACCTTATTTTGAAAAAAAGACTTTGCACATGTAGTTAAGATAATATCATAATGAATTAGATACTCCTCAAATCCAATGACTGCTGTCCTTACAAGGCTGTGTGAAGACACAGATATACAGAGGGGGAAGGTGAACATGTAAAGACAGGCAGGTGGGTTCCATGGGGTAATGGTTAGCACTCTGGACTCTGAATTCAGTAAAGACAGAGGCAGAAAGTCGAGCAACACACCTAAAAACCAAGGGATTCCAAGGATAAGAGGCAAACACTAGAAGCTTAAGAAGGGCAAGAAAAAATTTCTTCCTCAGCCTTCAAAGGGAGCTTGGTCTTGCCAGTTCCTTGGTTTTAGACTCTTGGTCTCTAGAACTGTGAGGCAGTAAATTCCTGTTATTCAAGCCAATCAGTTCTGTGATTATTTCTCACAGCAGCCCTAGGATACTAATACATAACAATATATATATATTATATATAATAATTCCTGAGGTCATACTTTTAGCTAGTCATGATGGGTTGCTGAAATTATCTAAAAATTATATTTCATACATATTATTTAAGTAGTTTATGAATGAAAAAGCACTAAGAGTGAGAGTCTTTAAAATTTGAATTAGAATTTTGACTCTCAGATCAGACAAGTCATAGTTGGAACGAGGGAATGAAGGCAGGAAGGTATTGCTGAGGTTGTAAAACTATCCTCCTCCATTGTCTATGCTAAGACATACTTACGTTTTCCCATTTCAATGAAAATCTATTTCTGATCCTTAGCATGGTTCCTCATAACAATATTTAAGTCACACTACACATACTAAAAAGTAATCATATAGGCTGAGTTCACTGCTTTAATATTTTTCGTATAGTCTGGATAATGAGACAATAGATGTAAATGTTGCCTTTCATTTCTAGACATTGTCTCAGTTAAGGGTTAACTTTCAACTACGGTGTTTTCCTTGCTCAGTACTATCTGTAACAAAATAGGTAACTGCAACAACATTGATTTCTTAGAACCGAAGCAAATATTACAAAATCAACTATTTTCTGTTTTTCATTTTTAGGTTTTAAAACCTTTAACGTTTTAAGATTTAAAATTCTGCAATGAGGATAAAATATTTTGCCCTAATAACCGTCTGGCACTAAATAACAGCATTAGCTAGTTCACCAGTGAGGACAACTTCATTCCATAATCAAAGGAAGGAATCGCCACATTCATATATCCTGAAAGGCCAAGATGTGCTGAAAATGTATGTTACATCCCTCACATTGTCAATCAACATAATCACAAATATTTATGAATTTTGCAATGCATCAAGAAAAAATTTTACATAAAGAAAGTCACTAAATTGCCCTTTAATTTCAGTTAGCACCTCTCCCTCTTTATTTTGCTGTTCTCTCTATATATATGTCGCTGCATTTGACTTTCTGTTTATATTCGTTAACATCTGCTGAGGGACAAATGACACATTTAGTTTTATACAGAAGGAACAGGCTGCAGAAGAGCATATTTTGAGGACATTCGATGCAGTCTGCATTTCTAAACAGAGAGTGAGTCTCTGAAAAGATGACTCAGCCTAGGAATGAGAATACATAAAGACACATCTCTGATTCAATGACATCCTCTCTTCTTCCTAAATGTAAACCTGAAAAGCCAGAAGAAAAGGATAGCTTGCTTTGCATCTTTTCCCAGTACGATCAGGTGCTAGCACCTACTAAGATCTGCTTTCAAAGAAATAAGAAAATGGATTATACTTCCTATAGGAAGAAATTTGGTTTGCTAATAGACACAGGACAAGATTACCATAAAGCATGAAAAATCCTGACAAACAGTATGTGTGTGTGTGCATGTGTATGCATACGTGTGTTTACCAGAAGATTAGTATCAAACACATAAAGAAAAAGATAACTGGCATAGAATTCCAATTGATTCTGTACAAACACTTTGCTAAAACTTTGCTAATACTTTGCATTAGTATTTATAGAGGCCTTAACAGGGAATTATAACAAAATGTATCTCTAAAAACCATACTATCTTTATTATAATACCGTCAAACCATATTTTCATATTCTTCCTAAAATACTATAATAATATTTGGAAAAATAGCTGTTTTAATTTTGTGATAACTTTTTTCAAGGACTAAGGGCAGAAGTTTCTAAAAATTTAAAAAGATGGCTTATACTATTCAACTTGAATGGATAAATGAAAAGCTTGCAGAACCAAACAGGCATCTAAAAGGCCCTCTATCCAATAGGTAAGTGAAGAGTCTTGCTTGTGTTAAGTTGAATTTCCCATTAAGGTGATGAAATAATTCCTTGCTTGGATGGCCCCTCTTTCCCAAGATAGGAAAATGATAAAACGTAAAACTCAAAAATCAAAATTATTTAGCCAGAATAAAGACAACATAAGAGCTCCTTAGAGAAAAGCAACACCATGCAATGTGAGGGAAACCTGATGCCACAGGCCTCTGATACCTAGTCTGAAAGTAAGATCATGGCTTGTGGCTGGTAATTTTGACTCTTATGGCAGAGCAAAGAATTAAAAGTCATTCATGTGAGACTTAAGCAGGGACCGGGCTTACTGCTTGAATCCAGACTTTTTACACCATTTCACTGTCCATTTTAACACATGAAAGGAAGCTAAAAACAAGTAAACAAAGAAGGGTTCTGGGCGGTCTGTAAACTTAGTTTAGCAATAAGAAATCAATCATGCTGAAGAAATCCCGGTGAGGGAAGTAAGCAAATAAACTCAACATCAGAAATATAAAGCAAGCATGGATGAAAAGAACATCCCTATGCAGTCTGAAAAGATTCATGAGTGTATTTAAGATGTTAATGATACAAATGATAGAAAAATCTCATTTATAAAAACAGTAAAAATAAAGGAGGGGGATAGAGTGAAATGAGGCTAAAAGAAGAGGATAGTAAGAATATTAGAAATGTATTTCTGTCGTCATGCATTGCTTACCAATGGGGATGCCTTCTGAGAAATGCACTGATAGGTGATTTCATCATTGTGCAAACATCAAAGAGTGTATTTACACAAACCTGGATGATAAAGCATACTACACACAGAGACTACATGGTATAGCTTACTGCAGCTAGGCTACAAATAGGTATGTGGTCTTACTATAAGATAAGACTGTAATGAATTAGGGTACTCCTCAAATCCAGTGACTGGTGTCCTTATAAGAAGGCAGTGTGAAAACACAGATATGTGCAGAGGAAAGACGGTCATGTAAAGATGGTGGATCAAGTAGATGATGTAGCTGTAAACCAGGGATGCCCAGGATTGCAGGCAAACACTAGAAGCTTTAATACTCTAGGATATTGTAATGCAATGGTAAGTATTTTTGTGTCTAAACACAGAAATGGTATGACAACAAAATAAAACAGTAAAAAAGATAAAAAAGGACACACCTGTGTAGGGTACTTACCATGAAAGGAGCTTGCAGAGTTGGAAATTGGTCTGAGTGAGTCAGTGACTGAGTGATGAGTGAAGGTGAAGGCTCAGGACATGCCTGTAAGGTACTGTAGACTTTATAAACTCTATACCCTTAGGTTACACTAAATTTATTTTTTTCTTTCTTCAACAATAAATCAACTTTAGGTCACTGTAACTTATTTTTAATTTACAAATTTTTTTTAACTGTGGCTCTTTCAGAAAAATACTACTTAACACACAAACATGGTACAGCTGCTCAAAATTTTTTTTTACCTCTTTATTCTACAACCTTTATTCTGCTTTTTTTTTTGTTTACTTTTAAATTTTTGTGTGAAAAACTAAGCAAAAAACACAGATTAGCTTAGGTCTGCACAGATTCAGAATCTTCGATCCACTGTCTTCCACCTCCTTGTCTTGTCCCACTGAAAGGTCTTCAGGGGCAAAAGCAGGCATGGAGCTGTCATCTCGTGTGACTGCAGTGCCTTCTAGAATACTTTCTGAAGAACCTGCCTGAGGCTCTTCCAGAAGACGTGTCACACTTTTCAGAAATTTTTGCATGTGGTTGGCTTGCTTTGTTTCTTTTATTCATCATAGATTTGCTTGTTAGTAGAGAATATGCCATGAATATTCTTCTCTATTAATGAAAACCTTTTGGTATTGGGGTTCATGTTTCCAAATCTTAGGAAGATTTGTTTAGGTCTGCAAAAGCTTCTGCTAAACACGTGTGAATTTTCTGGAGGATTCTTTTTCTTTTCCAGCACTTTACTTTTGTTTCTTGTTCATTGATGCATTCCTATTTCACTCATCATTGAGGAATTTCTCAGGAACCACCTATAAGAGGTCCTCAATATCATCCTCATCCATGCCCACATTAAAGGTGTTTGCCATCTCAACCGCAACTCTGTTGGTTTTTGCATCATCTACATTCTCGATATGTCCTTTGAAGTCAACAAACTCTTGTGTGTCTTCTTCCCTGAACTATTCATACGTTCTTTCCTGACATTATCCCAACCCAAGCAAGATTCTTGATGTGGTCATCCTTCCAGAATTGCAACAGCGTTTTCTCAGTGTATTCCTCTGTGGCAGCAAGAGCTCAGACAAAGATCCTACCCAAATTGCAGGCCTTAAACACTGCTATAATCCATGATCCACTGGTTAGATCAAAATGTGTATGGAGAGAGACACGTGATTTTGTTATTGGAATGAAGATTACCAATAAAAAGAGGATATTTGGGAGTATTATCAGTGATAAGCAAAAAAATTTGAAGGTATGTTATTCTTCAAACAGTACCTCTCCATTTTTCTGGAATAGCAGCAACTCAGAAGGCATCTTGAAAGAGAAGGTGGGTCATCTATGACATCTTATTATTCCTGTAACACACTGGCAGTATGTTCTTACTGACATACTTGGAGACCCTGAGGTTTTTTTTCTGTACCAGATCACAAATGAATTCAATTTGTAGCCCATAACACTGCCCCTAAACAAGGCTGTTGTTCTGCCCTTAAAAGTCTTGAAACTTACCATTGACTTGACCTCATTTTGGATGAAAGTCCTTTTAGGCATCTGTTTTCAGAATAGAGAGGTTTCATCCATATTTAGTAATTCTCCTCCAAATATGCTTATCTAGAGTTCCCAAAAATTCATCAGCTGCTTTCACATCAACATTCACAGACTTACCACTCACTACTATATCATGGAACGAATAACAACTCTTGAATCATTTAAACAACCCATAGCTAGCAGTAAATTCAGCATCATAGTAGACAGGTCAAATCTCACTTTCAATATAGTGAACATACTTTTTCCTTTACTCATAACTGTCATGGTGCTGAGAAGGCTAGACTTCTGTGTCTGGTCAGATCATTGCAAGATTCTCCATATTTGATACAGGCCCTTCTCCAATTTTTGTTAGTTTTGTTGCTTTCAATGAGCAGATACTTTAACAATTTCTATCACTTTGTTCTTGTCATTCAAGATCATAGTTATGGTGGCACAGGACATGTTTGACTGATGGGCAATAATAATCAATTTCCCACCTAGATAATCGTTAATCACTTTTTTTTTTGAGACAGAGTCTCTGTCCCCCAGGTTGGAGTGCAGTGGTGCGATCTCCACTCACTGCAACCTCCGCCTCCCGGGTTAAAGAGATTCTCCTGCCTCAGCCTCCTGAGCAGTTGGGATTACAGGTGTATGTCACCACGCCTGGCTAATTTTTGTATTTTTTAGTAGAGATGGGGTTTCATCATGTTGGTCAGGCTGGTCTCGAACTCCCGACCTTGTGACTCGCCTGCCTCGGCCTCCCAAAGTGCTGGGATTACAGGCGTGAGCCACTGCACCCGCCTTAATCACTTTTAATTTTGTTTCCAGGTTGGTCACTTCAGATGGCTTCTTACTGACAATATTAGCCACTGATTTTGTATGCTTGTGGATGAACAAAACAACACAAAATTAAATCGACACAAAAGAAAATGATGTAATTGAGAGACACAATAAACATGAAATGAACAAGCCTGCCCACATAACACGAAACACTGTTTTACAGTAAACTTTTTTATCAGTAGAAGGAGTACACTCTAAGATAATGATGAAAGTGTAGCATAGTAAGCACATAAACCAGTAACACAGTCATTTATAATGTTCAAGTATTAAGTACTGTACAGAATTACAGGTCCTACGCTTTCAAATGACTAGCCACAGTAGGTCTGTTTACATCAGCATTACCATAAATACAGTAGTAATGCATTGTGTTACAATGTTACGACAGCTACAATGTTACAGGCAAGAGGAATTTTTCAGCTCGATGACAATCTTATGGGACCATCATCACATATATGTGGTTTTGTGGCACATTACTTTGTACACGCGCGCACACACACACACACACACACACACGAACACACACACATATATAAGCTGGAATCAGGCTAGGATAAATATTAGACTAGATAAAAAGTAATTAATAAATTGAAATATACATTAACATATATTACTGATAATTTATCCTGATTTACCTACAAAGAACAAGATAATTAAAAAATTATAAAAGACTTATTAAGAAATACAGTCAACAAACTGAAATATTTCAGCACTTATTTCAACCCACGAGAGAATGGAATACATGAGCAGAAAATATTAATAATTTTCTTGAAAAAAAGCAACCATCAAGAAAACCTCATGAGTTCTAAAATTAAAAGTAGATTCTGAGATTTGAGCAGTCATTACACAGACAATCATACCCACCAATTATTCCTTGAATTTCCCTCTATATCTGACTCCCAATGTGATATCTTAGACCTGGTAATACTAAGAAGTGATCTTTTGGTCAGGTGCGATGGCTCACACCTGTAATCCCAGCACTTTGGGAGGCTGAGGTGGGTGGATCATTTGAGGTCAGGAGTTTGAGACTAGCCTGGCCAACATGGCAAAACCCTATCTCTACTAACAGTAGGAAAAATTATCCAGGAGTGGTGGTGTGCACCTGTAGTCCCAGCTACTCAGGAGGCTGAGGCAGGAGGATAGCTTGAACCCGGGAGGCAGCTGAGATTGCACCACTGTACTCCAGCCTGGTCAACAGAACAAGTTTGTGTGTCTCAAAACACACAAACAAATAAGAAAACAAATAATGTTTTATCTTTGGGCCCAAGCAGGCAGGTGTGTGTGTACTCTCTGCCTCCTATGATGCGATATCTCTCTGTGTGAAGTCAATGGCTGTAGTTTTTCAGTGAAACTGACCAAAGCCTACCAAGCTTTTAAAGATAACGTTATTTCCAAATAAATGACATATCTGCAATGAGGAAGTCTTTTAAACTCTAAAGCAATTGGTGGGCCTCCAAAACTGAACCAACAGGCAATGTAAGCTGTTCAACTCACAAGAATAACTCTCCAAGGACAACTTCAGCTGTGGTTATGGATGAGAAAAATATTTTCTCAAGAGCATAACCAGAAGACACAGACACAAGTCAAAAGGGAGTTTCTCCCAGGGAACAGAACAAAGTACATGGCTAAATGTGCAGATCAATAATTTTTTTCTCAAATTGAACAGACCCATGTGGTTATCATCTATATCAAAACTGCATATTACCAGCATTTTAAAAGCTGGATTTCTGGCCACTTTCAGTCACCTCTATCATGACTTCTAAGATAACAGATTATTTTTGCCTGTTTGAATCTCATATTCATGGAATCACAGGGTATGTGCTCTTTGGTTTCCAGTTTCTCTTGGTCAACAAAATATTTGTGACATTCATCTATGGTGCTGTGTAAACACAGAATTTTTTCAATTTCTTTGTTTTATAATATTTTTATGCCTAAATTTATTTATATATTTTATTGTTGACTGGCAGTCGTGTGCATATTTCTTTGTAAAGATGTGTATAAATTTCTACTGTGCATATATCTAGAGGTAGGATGCCTAGGTTGAAGGGGGGAGGGGGGAGGGGGAAGAGAGAGGGAGAGAGAGAGAGAGAGAGAGAGAGAGAGAGTGTGTGTGTGTGTGTGTGTGTGTGTGTGTGTGTGTGTTCTGAGATGGAGTCTCATTCACTCTGTCGCCCAGGCTGGAGTACAGTGGCACAACCTCAGCTCACTGCAACATCCACCTCCTGGAAGCAAGCAATTCACCTTCCTCAACCTCTCAAGAGGTGGGATTACAAGCATGTTCCACCTGGAATTCCTGGCCATTTTTTGCATTTTTAGTAGAGACAGGGTTTTACCATATTGGCCAGATGGTCTTGCACTCCTGACCTCAAATGATCCACCTGCCTTGGCCTCCCAAAGTGCTGGGATTACATGAACCACCATGTCTGGCCGGGAATGTGTATATTAAGATTTAAGAGATAATGCCAAATATTTTTCCAAAGTAGTTTACCAATTTGCACGCTCACCAGTGGTGTATGAGAGCTCCACTTGCTCCATATCCTCCTTGAAAACTGACATTTTCTTTTGCTTTCAGTCTAGCCATTTGTCATGTGCATATTGAAAATTCATTCTGTTTTTAGTATTGGTCCAATATATCTATTATAACAATTTTCAAACCAAAGAAACAACAAATAGTTTTACAATGACAGCCTTATATGTTCAACATAAATATTATATGTATCATATAGATATTATACTACTATACGTTTTTAAATCACCTATCTATCAATCCTTCTAATCATCAAGTTTTGCTTTTAATTCATTTTAAAGATTAAGCTCCTTTTCATATCTCAATTGTCTATTTGGCCATTCTCATTTCTCAAATACCACATAAGACTTTTTGTTCATTTTTTTCTATTGTATCATCTTCATCTGTCTTATTGCTGGTTTCTGAGAGTTCTTCATTTAGGTTATTTATTGTTGTTCTTTTGGAAGTTCTGTTTAATAATATCTACCTATTCAAAGCTCATGAAAACTTTTTAGCTTTATAATCACATCTTTCACATTTCGAGCTCTGGTTCATTTGGTATTGCTTTGTGTGTATAAGGCATAAGAGGTCAAGATATACATGTTTTTCAATGTGGATACCCTACAAGCCCCAGAATCATTTATTGAAAAATATTTTCCTCATATTATTGCAATATCATCTTGCAAGTCAGGTCACCTAAAAAATGATGGGTTTGTTTTTAAATTTTCAAGTATTTCCTATGGGTCAATTTGCCCATCCTTGCATCAATATTGCACTGCAGTATATAACTGCACTACATTATAATAAGCTTTGGTATTTTGTGGTGTTAATGCCTGTTTTCTTCTTCTTTCAGATTTCCTTGGCTAGTCTTTGAATTTGCATAAAATTATGGAAGTGACTGATACGGTTTGCCTCTGAGTCCTCACCCAAATCTCATCTTGAATTGTACTCCCAAAATTCCTACATGTTGTGGGAGGAACCTGGTGGGAGATAACTGAATCATGAGGGTGGTTTCCCCCATATTGTTCTCATGGTAATGAATAAGTCTCATAGGATCTGATGGTTTTATAAGGGGTTTCTGCTGTGGTTTCTCTCTCATTCTCTCTTGCCACAACCATGTAGCAAATGTCTTTCACCTTTTGCCGTGACTGTGAGGCCTCCTGAGCCACATGGAATGGTGACTCCAATAAGCCTCTTTTTCTTCCCAGTCTCAGGTACGTCTTAATCAACAGTGGGAAAATGGACTAATATAGTAAATTGGTACCAGTAGAGTGGGTGTTGCTGAAAAGATACCTGAAAATGTGGAAGTGACTTTGGAGCTGGGTAACAGGCATAGGCTGGAACAGTTTGGAGGGCAAAAAGAAGACAGGAAAATGTGGGAAACTTTAGAACTTCCTAGAGACTTGTTAAACGGCTTCATCCAAAATGCTGATAGCTATACGGACAATAAATTACAGCACTTTGGGAGGCCGAGGCGGGTGGATCACCAGGTCAAGAGATCGAGACCATCCTGGTCAACATGGTGAAACCCCGTCTCTACTAAACATACAAAAAATCAGCTGGGCATGGTGGCGCGTGCCTGTAATCCCAGCTACTTGGGAGGCTGAGACAGGAGAATTGCCTGAAACCAGGAGGCGGAGGTTGCAGTGAGCCGAGATCGCACCATTGCACTCCAGCTTGGGTAACAAGAGCAAAACTCCGTCTCAAAAAAAAGAAAGAAAGAAAAAAAAAGTACAGGCTGGGGTGCTCTCATATGGAAATGAGGAACTTGTTGGGAACTACAACCAAGGTGACTCTTGTTACATTTTAGCAAAGAGACTGGCAGCATTTTGCCCCTGCCCAAGAGATCTGTGAAACTTTTGAACATGAGAGAGATGATGTAGGGTACCTGGTGGATGAAATTTCTAAGCAGCAAAGTCTTCAAGACGTGACTTGGCTGCTGGTAAAGGCATTCGGTTTTATAAAGGAAGCAGAGCACCAAAGTTCAAAACACTTTGTAGCCTGACAATGTGACAGAAAAGAAAATCCTATTTTCTGAGGACAAATCCACGCCAGCTGTAGAAATGTGCGTTAAGAAATAAGTAGCCAAATGTTATTCCCCAAGACATTAGGGAAAATGTTTCCAGAGCATGCCAGAGGTCTTTACCGCGGCCCCTCCCGTCACAGGCCCAGAGGTCTCGGAGGAAAATGTGGTTTCCTGGGCCAGGCCCAGGGTCCCTGTGCTGCATGAAGCCTAGGGACCTGATGCCCTGCATCTCAGCCACTTCATGCGTGGCTGAAAGGAGCCAACATAGCACTCAGGCTGTGGCTTCAGAGGAAGCAAGCCCCAAGCATTGGAAGCTTACACACGGTTTTGAGCCTGCCAGTACACAGAAGTCAAGAACTCGGGTTTGGCCAGCAACCCTGAGAAGACCCACAGACCCTCTGAAGGAAGCTGACTGCTCCTGCAGGACCCAGGCGACATCCAAAAACTGAGAGTGCCCCAACTGTGGAACTGGGAAATGGAGACCCTCTCTCCCAAACACACACCCACAATGGATAAGCTGAAGGTCTGTTTACAGAAGTTTCTGACTTTATCTGGTGCTGAGTCAATTTGGAGGACCAAGGGAAATCCAGTGGTAGAGGAAGCAGCAGAAAGGCACTGGGAGCTCACTGGGTCCCCAAGCAGGCCACTCCTACCTGGCACCACATGGATCCAACAGGAGAGGAGGAGGGGGTAAAACTCCCAGGGAGAAGCAAATCTCCAGCAGAAGTTTTTAGCAATTTGAACAGGGTAAGAAGTTTCCTGGCGAGAAGTCAGGGGAGGGCACAAATCCAGTCTGCAGATTCCACAAGCAGAGAAAGATCCAAACCCTTTTCTTTCACAGCTGGGAGGTGGGTAGCCTGGGGCAGGTTTTCAAGCCCAGATCACTCTTTGCCCAGAAATAGATTGGGAGCTCTTGTGGTGGCACAATGGGAGTGAGACCAGAGACCGTGGGAGCTGGATGAGGCTTCTGACGGCTAGCTTTCCCCCACTTCCCTGACAACCTGCATGACTCAGCAGAGGCAGCCATCATCCTCCTAGGTACACAACTCCAGGGACCTGGGGATCTCACCCCTATCCCCCATAGCTGCCATAGCAAGACCTGTCCAAGGAGAGTCTGAGCTCAATACACCTAGCCCTGACCCTGCCTGATGGTACTTCCCTACCCACCCTGGTAGCCAAAGACAAAGGACATATAATCTTGAGAGTTCTAGGGCACTGCCCCCCACCAATTCCTCTCCGTACCACCACAGTTGGTGCTCTCTGGAACACGCCTCCCAGGAGGAGGCCAACCAGCACAAAAATAGAGCATTAAATCACCAAAGCTAAGAACCCTCCTGGTGTCCACTGCACACTCTGGCCACCTCCACCAGAACAGACACTGGTATCCATGGCTGAGAGACCCATATAAGGTCACATCACAGGACTCTGTGCAGACAACCCCACTACCAGCCTGTAACCCGGTAGACTCACTGGGTGGCTAAACCCAGAAGAAAGACAATCACTGCAGTTTGGGTCACAGGAAGCCAGATCCAAAGGAAAAGAGGGAGAGCAGTATATCCCTGTGGGACAAAGGAATCTGAAAAACAGCCTTCAGCAATAGACCCTCTCTCTGACAGAGCTTAACCAAGTAAGAAGAAACCAGAACACCAACCTTGGTAATATGAAAAAGCAAGGTTCTTCAATACCCCCCAAAATCACACTAGTTCACCAGCAAGGGATCCAAACGGAGAAGAAATCCCTGCTTTACCTAAAAAAGAATTCAGGAGGTTACTCATTAAGCTAATCAGGGAGGGACCAGAGAAAGGCGAAGCCCAAGGCAAGGAAATAAAAAGAAGTTCAGGGAGGAATATTCAAGGAAACAGACAGCTTAAAGAAAAAGAACAAAAATTCAGGAAACTTTGGACACACTTTTGCAAATGAAAAATGCTCTGGGAAGTGTCAGCGATAGAACTGAACAGAAGAAAGAAATTCTGAGCTCATAGACCAAGATCATCAAACTAACCCAATTCAATAAAGACAAAAAGAGAATAAGAAAATATGACCAAAGCATCCAAGAAGTCTGGGATTATGTTAAATGGCTAAACCTAAGAATAACTGATGTTCCTGAGGAAGAAGAGAATTCTAAAAGGTAGGAAAATATATGTATGGGAATAATTGATGAAAACTTCCACAGCCTTGCTAGAGACCTAGACATCCAAGCACAAAGAACACTCAGGAGATTCATTGCAAAAGTATCTTCACCCAGGCACACTGTCATCAGGTTATCCAAAATTAAGATGAAGGAAAGAAATTTAAGAGCTGTGAGACAGAATCACCAGATATAAATGAAAACCAATCGGATTAATAACAGATTTCTCAGCAGAAACCCTATAATCTAGAAGGGATTGGGACCCTATCTTCAACCTCCTCAAACATAACAATTATCAGCCAAGAATTTTGTATTCATAAAAATTAAGCATGGTACATGAAGGAAAGATACAGTCTTTTTCAGATAAACAGATGCTGAAAGAATTTGCCAGTACCAAGCCACCACTACAAGAACTGGTAAAAGGAGCTCTAAACCTTGAAACAAATCCTGACAATATATCAAAACAGAACTTCTTTAAAGCATAAATCACACACGACCTAAAAACAAAAATATAAGTTAAAAAGCAAAAACAAAAACAAAAATCAAACCAACAAAAACAAAGTACACAGGCAACAAACATGATGAATGCAATGGTTCCTCACATTTCAATATTAACACCGAATGGTCTAAACGCTCCATATATAAGATACAGAATGGATAAGAACTCACCAAGCAATTATCTGATGCCTTCAGGAGACTCACCTAGCACATAAAGACTCATACAAACTTAAAGTATAAAGTGGAGAAAAAGGTATTTCATGCAAATGGACACCAGAAGCCAGCAGGGTTAGCTATTCTTACATCTGACAAAACAAACTTTAAAGCAACAGCAGTTAAAAGAGCAAACAGGGACATTACATAATGGTAAAATGCCTTGTCTAACAGGAAGATATCACAATCCTAAACAAATATGCACCTAACACTGGAGCTCCCAAATTTATAAAATAATTGCTAATAGATCTAAGAAATGAGATAGACAGCAACACAATAATAGTGAGGGACTTCAATACTCCACTGACAGCACTGGACAGCTCATCGAGACAGAAAGTCAACAAAGAAACAGTGGATTTCAACTCTACCTTGGAACAAATGGACTTAACAGATACATACAGAACATTCGTCTAGCAAGCACAGAATACACATTCTATTCAACAGCACATGGAACTTTCTCCAAGATAGACAATTTGATAGACCATAAAACAAGCCTCAATAAATGTAAGACAACTGAAATTATATCAAGCACTCTCTCAAACCACAGGAGAATAAAATTGGAAATCAACTCTAAGAACCTTCAAAACCATGCAAATACATGGAAATTAAATAACCTGCTCCTGATTGATCACTGAGTCAAAAAAGAAATCAAGATGGAAATTTAAAAATTATTCTAACTGAACGACAGTAGTGACACATCCCATCAAAACCTCTCGGATACAGCAAAGGTGGTGCTCGGAGGAAAGCTCATAGCCCTAAATACCTACACCAAAAAGACAGAAAGAACACAAGCTGACACTCTAGGAATGAGACAAACAAGAACGAAGCAAACCCAAATCCAGCAGAAAAAGGGAAGTAACCAAGATCAGAGCAGAACTAAATAAAATTCAAACAAAAAAATTACAAATGATAAACGAAACAAAAAGCTGGTTCTTTATAAAGATAAATAAAATTGATAGAGCACTGGAAAGATTAACCAAGAAAAGAAGAGAGAAAATCCAAATAACCTCTCTTAGAAAGGAAACAGGAGATATTACAACTGACACCACAGAAATATAAAAGATCACTCAAGGCTACTGTGAACACCGTATGCACATAAACTAGAAAACCTGTAAGAGATGGATAAATTCCTGGTAAAATCTAACCTTCCTAGCTTAAATCAAGAAGAACGAGACACCCTGAAAAGACTAATAACAAGCCGCAAGATTGAAATGATAATTTAAAAAGTAACACCAAAAAAAGTCCAGGACCAGAGGGATTCACAGAAGAATTCTATCCACTCAAAGAATTGGTGCTGATCCTTTTGACACTATTTCACAAGACAGAGAAAAAGGAACCCTCCCTAATCCATTCTATGAAGCCAGCATCACCCTAATACCAAAACCAGGAAGGAACTTAACAAAAAAGAAAACTATATACCAATATCCTTGATGAACATAGATGCTAAAATCCTTAAGAAAATACAAACTAACCAAAATGCAACAACATAGCAAAAAGATAATCCACCATGATCATGTGAGTTTCATACCAGGGATGCAGGGATGGTTTAACATACACGAGTCAATAAATGTGATACACCACATAAACAGAATTAAAAACAAAAATCACTTGATCATTTCAATAGATGAAAAAAACCCATTAGATAAAATCCAGCATCCATTATGATTAAAAGTTGTATAAAACTGTTCTTGTAGTAGTGAATAAGCCTCAGGTGATCTGACAGTTTTATAAAGCGTTTCTGTTTCATCCTCCCTCACATTCTCTCTTGCCACCGCCATGTAAGTAGTGCCTTTCATCTTCCACTATGATTGTGAGGCCTCCCCAACGAAGTGGAACTTTGAGTCCAATAAACCTGTTTTTCTTCCCAGTCTTGGGTATGTCTTTATCAGCAGTGTGAAAACAGACTAATACAGCAAATTATCAATTTCTACATACATTAAAAACTAGAATAACCAAATGGAAAATAACGAGCATTGGTGAATATAGGGAAGAACTGGAACCCTCACACATTGCTGGCAAAAAAATAAAAATGATTCAGCCAGTATGGAAAACAGTTTGGTGGTTTCAAGTAAAGCTAAACATAGAATTGCAATATGACCCAGTAATTTCTCTCCTATGTATCTGAAATAAATTAAAGCAGGAACTCAAACAAATAATGTACACACATGTTCACAGCAATACAATTAACAGTAAACAAAATGTGCAAAAGTCCAAATGTTCATTAATACATGAATGGATAAACAAACTGATATATACATACAATGTAATATCATTCAACAATAAAAAGGAAGTACTGACACATGCTACAGTGCAAATGAAATGCAAAACCACGGGGAGTAAAAGACACCAGACACAAAAAGGTCATGTACTGTTTGATTCCATTTACATAAAATACACAGAATAGGTGAATTCAGAGAGACTAAAAAAAAAAAAAAACAGATTAGTCTTTGCCAGAGCCTGAGGTGGGGGGAGGAAGAACAGATTAATGGGTATGGTAATAAAATACTTTCAATCCAGATAGAGGCAGTGGTTGTACAACACTGTGAATGTACTAAACAAAACTGAACTGTTCACTTTAAAATGGCCAATTTTGTAATATGTTACTTTCAATTCAACTTTTTTAAAAAGGGGGAAAATATTAGCTGAGGTGTTTCCTTGGATTACACTCATTAAATTTACAGGGTGCTGAGAAATTTGACTTGCATTTCATACTGAATCTTCCAATACATGAACAGGTATATCTTTCAATTTCTATGGTCTTTATTTTCTTCACAGGTTATTTTCAGTTTCACTGCAATGTTCTCGCACACCTTTTCTTAAATTTTTATTTTATACTAAGTATTTGTGTGTTATAAATTAACTTTATTTTGTTTTGAAATGATATAATTATACATATGTTTGGAGTACAGTGTGATGTTCTGATACATCTATATACTGTGTAGTAATCAAATCAGGGTATTTAGTAAATCCGTTACTTCAAATATTTATTATTTATTTGGGGTGAAAACATTCAAAATTCTCTCATAGCTATTTTGGTTTTGTTTTTTAATTTTTTATTATTGTAGCTTTAGGAGTACAAGTGGTTATTGGTTACATGAATGAACTGTGTGGTGGCGAAGTTTGGGTTTTTAATGTAGAGGTCACCAAATAGTGTACACTACACCCTACAGGTAATTTTTCATCTTCACTGCCCCACCCATCCGCCCCACTTCTGATGATATCATCTTATACCTAGAAAATCCTAAAGACTCCTCCAAACCAGTCTTGTATTTGATAAATGAGTTTAGTAAAGTCTCAGGTTACAAAACAGAGTACACAAAGTGTACTATGCACCACCAACAACCAAGCTGAGAATCAAATCAGGAACTCAATCCCCTTTATAACAGCTACAAAAATAAAACAAAATACCTAGGAATATACTTAACAAGGGAGGTGAAAGATCTCTACAAGGAGAACTACAAAATGCTGATGAGGGAAATCATAGATGACACAAACAAATGGGAAAACGTTTCATGCTCATGTATGGGAAGCATTAAAATCATGAAAATAACCATACTGTCCAAAGCAATTCTAGTTATTTGGAAATAGACAATATTCTTGTGACCATGATCACTCCACTGTGTAATAGGACAGCAGAACTTTTTCCTCCTGACTGTAACTTGCCCACATGGAACAATCACCCCCCCACCTTTCTTATCCCCCAGTAACTATTATTATAATCACTAAGTCTATGAGATCAAATTCTCTGGACTCTACACATGAGTGAATTTGTGCAGTAATCATCTCTATTTTTTGATATTGTTGAAAATGATACATTTTACATTTTTATTTAAAATATACAGAAATAACATTAAATTTATATATTGACCTCGTATCCAGCATTATGTTCATAAATTTTTATCCAAATTACATTTATAAACAAAGGCAAAATGCTGGAGATGGGCTTTTAATGAAATAAAGAAATACAGTAACATTCATAGTTTCCTTCTGAAGTGTTTTATCTGCTTTTAAGATTTTCAGTGAAATAATGAAAACATAATCCTGCAAAGTCTTAAACCTGATAACAGATAATATGTAAATTAAATTAACAGAATGTGAACACCATATTAAGTGTTTTGTATACTTTTGAAATATATTTTTCTTTAATAATTCTAATACTCAAAATAATCAATTTATGAAGTTTTCACTTAAGTGATATTTATTGATGACAAACTGAGTGCTACCAATTAATGTTAAATATCAAGGATAAACTAGTAAAAACGTAGACAATATTTGTGAATATTCACTTTATATGTTTTTCACCATTCAAATTTTATTCCTTCTCTCTGGTAAAGGATTACAATTGGAGGCTTAGAGATTTTAGATCTTAAAGAGCTATTCAAAACCATCACACAAATACTATTTTGTAAGAAAGAAGCCATTGTTGGAATGATATAAATTGCATATCTAGATAGGCATATCATATGGGGGCTATGTGATAATATTTAATGACATTAGCTCATAATAGTGTCTGTTGTCAAATGTACAATATTACATTAGAATATTCAACCTAATAGTCTAAAGCCAGACTGTTAAGTTCCTTGTACTCGGGTTGAACGATTCTATCTGTATTGAGTTAATCTTCTCAAAATGTTAGTTTGCTTACTACTCTCCAATAAATTTACACTTAAATTAGGATAATAATGACATGCCTTAGCATCACTTACAAGGGTCTTTTATCTGTTTTTCCTTGATACCTTTCTTCCTCTCCTACTCTCTTGCTCTCTCTTTATCATTTCTCTCTCTCTCTCTCTCTCTCTCTCTCTCTCTGCTTTCCAGGCATATAGGCCTCCATTTATGTCTTTTAATGTGCCTTGCTAATTCTGTTCCCACTAGGACTTATGGTCATCCCAATAAATAGTATAATGCTTATCCACAGAAAGAATAAAAAGTAACTATAATATGCTGCCTGCACATATTTATTTAGTATAAATACATATAGTATAAATACTATAATATTTATAATGAATATGGAAATTTCTTAGAGTATTTTCACTGGTAACCATAAAGAAACCCCTTGTAATGTGCACCAGAAAGCATCACATTTAAGGTGAGCATACAATGCTTAATTAATAATGTTATTAAATCAAAGTCTCTAAATCAACAATCCAAATTTCATTTTACCTTTCCAAATGTGGCCTGTAGGATGCATAAACATTCAAAGGAAAAAATTATATATATTATGCACACACACAAATCCTAATTCCATGCTTTTAATTGAAAAACTTCTTTAATCTCATTGAAATATTTTTGTATACATTGTTAATTATGAGGAAAAAGATGACTAAGTTAAGGATTATATTTATTAGCACAACAGGTTTTGCTTCGCTAAAATAAATCATTTTAAGAATTTATTTTGCTAACTATGATAAATTAATTCAAAATACTAATTGCATGGAAAACAGATTACAAAAGCCTATTTAACATTTAACACTGACCCATTCTTTCTGAAAGCTTCACAGGTTACTATAAATTATCTAAAATTTGCAGTCCATCTATCGATCATTAAAAATCCATATGTTCTATTTTTTATTCTCATCTTAATAACACAGTGCAGGATTAATAACCATCTGGGGCTAATAATTCCCAGAGGTGATTCAGATCATCAACTGTTCTAAACCGGTCATTAATTCTTTGAAATTATATTATTAAGTCTTGATAGGTATTACTTAAATGGCTGACAGGTATTTTGTAGTTTTTTTATTTTGCAGGTAAATATCTTGCCATTCCACCTTTAAACTTCTATCTTAGTGAGAGAACAGATAATAAGAAAATGGATTGTCTAAAATACAATCCTGTATTTTACCTGTACTTAAGAACAGCGATGAATAAGAACATAGTTCAATTTTCACAGCTATTTAGTTTTTTTCCCCACTGATTCTGCTCAAAATTGGTATCAAATTATTCTAGCTTCAATTAGAGTTGCAAAATACAGCTTTTAACCAATATCTGATTTAAAATAACGTGTTTCATGTATATCTACTTAGCTATCCAGCCACCCTTTATTGAGCAGCCCTCATATAGCACTGACTATGCCATCTACCTGACCCAGAGATAACAATACCCAGTCAATTACTCCAAGAGTTCACAATCTGGCAAAAGACAGACATTTAAATATTGTGAGATAAATGTATGACATCCACGGAGTTTCAGGTGACTCCAGAAAAGGGGTTGTCTAATTCAACCTTTGGCAGTATAAGTCATCCGGAAAAGACAGAACAATTTTTGTCCTAAGACACCAATAGGAAAATGTCAGAGCAAGAAAGTGGGGTTTGGAACAAAGAGAGACAAAAGGGAACATTCCAGATAGGTAACAGCACAGTCCTATATCCAGAGACAAGAGAAAGCAAGTCGCATGGAAGAAACTATCCAAAAGGTGCTTTTCTTTTTTTTTTTTTTTTTTTTTTGATACGGAGTTTCACTCTTGTTCCCCAGGCTGGAGTGCAATGGCGTAATCTCGGCTCACCGCAACCTCCACCTCCTGGGTTCAGGCAATTCTCC